>CM060111.1:292500-745000 GCA_030522415.1 Channallabes apus | reverse complement strand
CCCATATGCACATGGATTAGTTCTAGAATCGTCTTCTGAATATTTTTCCTTGACATAAAGAATTGTTAATCGATAATGTTTGTTTTGGTTAATAATATTTCATAACTCACATATTTATTCATTTATTCTCCAACGGAGGGTATAATTGTAGTTCAAAGTTTCAAAGAAAGAAGGTACTGATATCTGAAAAAGAGACTTTATCATGTCAGACTTTGCAAAGTTGAGTGAGCATTGTTGCCAGATTTGGAGTTTTTTCTGTGCTATATCTGGCTGTAAACATGTGTTTTAGACTTAGTATTAAATCTTGTAGTGGAACTAGATATGTGGATTAATAGTGTTAATAGTAACAGTATGAGTTTTTTATTTATTTATTTATTTTTTATTCTTTTTTTGATCAGAGTAGGTGTGTTTTCAGCACTGCATAGCAATTTTTTACATTGTGTTCTAGAGGATGTGCAAACAAAAGAGAGAGATTTGTACTCGTGCAATAAACAGTTTTTGTTAAGAATCATCAAAATATATAATGACCAATTTGCAGTTGTCAAAAAAAATCTGTTGATCTGAACCATTTTTAAAAATTCTGTTTGTTTAAACTAATTAATTCTGTTTTTTTGGATTGTGGCGCTATAAAACTAGCTATAAATAAAGTCCAACCATGTGTTAAGAACAACAGGTGAAATTTGCAACCCTAATTTTGGCTGTTATGCACTTGAGCTATGATTTATTCACCCACACATCAGATGGATTTTTCTAATAAAAACAGTATAACTATTGACCAATACTGCAGGAGTCAGTACTGTGTGCTGTAGGGATCATCTGGATAGTGAGACTAGAATAGCGCTTTTATGAGTCAGTCATGCTTAATCTACTTACGCACATGATTAACTGCTGGTTATAGGTAGCCTGAAGCTAAGTAAGTAAAAATAAGGCTTTAAGCTGTGATGTCTGGAGTGGACCTGCGAGGATAAACGTATCTGTTTAGGTCGAACAGTAAATCTCTAAATCACCTGTTTGGAATTCACTTCCAGACTGCAGTAAATCCTGTCAGATCATTTGCTGGAAGTTTAGAAACATTCCTAGAGCATTACTTCAACTCGTTCTCCATCAGGAGCAGAGATGACAAAGACATTTTTTTAAATATGGCAATGAAATTTATCCAAGTGCGTGTATTATTCTTGAGAGTGGAACCTTGTGTCAAACCGCCAGTCAATAGAAACAGTGAATGACATCTCAAGCATCTCTGATGATTGGAGACACCTTTTAATGTTTTTTCTTTAGTGATTTTCTTATGTTAATCTATGAAACAACACATAATACATTATGTAATTAAGTAACAACAACAGCAACAATGGTCAATTGTTATTTTAAGACATGAATGACAGCTTTTCTTTAATAGTTCTTGCAAGAACAGTATTGTCCAGTCCATTTGCAAAACCCCTCAAGCATCACGATAAACCTGGCTCTCATGAAGACCATCCCAACGAGACCCTAAGTTCATTTAGAGCCTCAGAAATCACCAATTAACATCACACCAGAGCATCAGTAGCAGACACATCTCAATATCAACGGTTCAAAGGTGATTAGTGCATATTTTGGATTCCTACAGCACTGTTTTACAATGATTAAAGAAATATAAATAATACAAAAGTCAGGAGCATTAAATCAGAAGACATGTCCAAACTTTAGACTGGTCCTGTATATATATATATATATATATATATATAAACTGTAAGGATAGAGTTCTGTTTGATTTTTTTTTTCTGTTTTGATTAATTTCAGGAATTAGTTGTTTAGAAGTCTTAGCTAGACGTCGAAAGAGTAATACACTTTTGTACTCAAGTACAAGTATTGTTACTTCACTGAAATTTTACTTAGTAAAGTTAAAAATCTACTCAAGTAGAAGTAAAAGTAGCTGAGAAGTAGCTCATTGAATATTTACTCAGAGTAAAAGTTACTGAGTTACTTTTTAAAAAATTTTTTTTAATTATTTAGTTAAATATTTTTTTACTCAGGAGCTAATATGATTCAAATGTAACGAAGTACAATACTTCAAACAAAACATACTTAAGTAAAATTACAGATTTTAAAAACTACTTTAAAAAGTAGAAGTGCACAAAAAAAACTACTCAATTGCAGTAAGTCGAGTAAATGTAATTTGTTACTTTTCACGTCTGTAGTTATCCTGCTGTCGCTTCCATCTAGCAGCTTAACTGTGTTTGGTAAAGAAACTGTTAATGTTGATCTGATTTTTAAAAAAGTGTTTTGATGCTTATACATGAGAAGAGATGAAAACTTGAACAACCCTGTGAATGAGCTGTTACCATGGAAACGATGCTATTTCAGCACAAATACACAAATATAAGCCTGTCATTCATGTTACATTCGACATTCCGAGTGTAGGTCTTGCATAATTAGCCACTTTAGTCTTTAGAATACAAGATGACTGATGAGCTGACAATGTTCTGTTACATTGTATCTATTCGGTCTCCTTATCTCGTACTCTGCTTATGTCTCTTCCTCTCTCTGTCTCTCTCTTGGCAGACCATGTGCCGGACGATTTGAGAGACCCATTCTACGTGGATCAGTATGGTGTCGAGCACATTAAGCCTCCTGTCCTGGAGCTGTTGCTCTCGGCTGAGCTCTATTCACGCGTGTGTGCCTTCCTCTCGCTGGGCGAGCAGTCGACTACGCGCCACACACACCACTCGGTCCTGCAGGTGCTCGGCCGTCAGTCCATCCACGTCCTGGAGCCTGACGGCACGCCTGTGACGCACCACGATCTCATCTCTACCCCCATCAGGATGGTGAGGGTGTTTGGATGCTGACCCCTGACCTTTTGCCAAATGGATTTGTGCATAATGATTGGTGTGTTTGTGTCAGTATGAGAGAACCAGCCTCCCACACGATGACCATCTGCTCACAGCCTGCATGTGTATATGTGTGTCTTGCTTTGTGTAGAGTCGCACAATAATCTAAATGTTCACTTCTGCTATTACTGGGCCTCATCTATTTATTACGTAATATTAAACTGTTTCTAGGAGCAGGTCAGGAATCCATTAAAAGCATGTCTCAGTTCAGTGAGGTAGGATGGAGAATGAATGAGTAAATATATATTATAATGAGCCGGTGGTGGGGGGTAGTGGAGGGGTAATATTAGGTCAGTTATAACAAACCAGATTTAGAGACTAAAGACAGTCTCAGTCAGACCTAGAGACTGATTCATTGTATGTTATTGGGTTTAGAATAAAAAATTGTTGTTTGTTAAATTTAAATGTTTTTTATTATTTGACATCAAATATGCAAGTAAACACTAAATAACGTGAATCTGCCTTAAACGTATGAAGCTTGTATTACTAACTGCCTTTTTCCTCTAGTAAACCCAAACTTTTGCTACATGTGAATTATTGTGTAGTGTTTGCAATATCATTGCTTTAAATAACGAGGGGTGTTCAAGTCAAACCTGGAATTTTGATTGTCCAGAATAACACCATAGCTAAGAGAATAAAAACTACTTGTATTAGTGGTATTAGTGGTTCTTGCAAAGCAAAGCATCACTTGTATTATCTTGCAGGTTCATTTTCCTTTATCCTTTTTTAAAATATTCTTCTTCTGTACAAACTTTGGTGCAAAACTAGTCCTGTATCGGTTGTCATAGACCCATGAGGTATCAAATTGTGCGGCTTATTCTGAGGGATAGGGAGGAAGTGCTCACAGTCGCATTCCCTGAAAAGAGTAAAAAATGGGAAATATGAGCTATATATTAAACATAACTTATAATTATCAGTTTGTGCCTACCATCAAGCTAAAAGGTTTGAGCTCTATGGTTGGTTACTCCTGGTTCACATAATGGCTAAAGTGGATTGCGGTGAGGTCAGGACTGTACGGGGGATGTATGAGGAATAACTCCTAGAAGTCCTGTGTTTGAGGATGATACAGTATGTACAGTACAGTCACAAAAGAGACGGATGTGTCTCTTCCAGAAGTTGTTGACAAATTCAGTTGATTTTCAAGTATCAGGCAATCTGAACGCTTCCTGAAACCACCACAGTGGACTCTCAGCCATCTCAGCCAGGACCATCATTTATGGATGAAGGTTTTACACATCACAAAGTTTCATCACAAATTTCATCACAAGTTCCAGTTTGACTTGAACACCCCTTGCGTAACAAAATCTTCAAAAGCATGCATTTACCTTGAGAATATCTACAGGTACACAGTTGTTGTTGTTTTTTGACTGTGTGTTTTTGTGTGTACAGTGCTCCCATATCCCTCTGATTGATGCCCTGATGTTGGCATGTACGATGGAGATGATGAGTGTAGAGCAGGTGATGTCATGTCTTAAACGCTTTTCCACTTTCTCCCCAACCAAAGAGCTGCAGCGGCCCTCCCACATGGAGGAGGCCATGCTCTTCTGGATCAACAAGGTCAGTGATTTAACATAATTTTAATGTTTAAAGATATAACACTGCTGAAGATAGTCATGTGCAAACAGTTCCACTTAACTGCCAATGACTGTGAAACCTTGGGCTGGAAATGAGAACGTGGGAGGCAGGTACCGCAGCTACAGTAGGAATGCAGCAATACTAACACATATTGTTAGTCTCAGAAATCACCAATTAACAGAATCCCAGATTAGAGTTTATCAAGGAGATTATTGCATATTCTGGTTGCTTTTCAGCATTGTTTAACACTGTAGAAAGAAATAAAAATCAGGTATGGAATCGACCCTGGAATTAGAAGATTTGTCCAGACATTTTGAGTGGATAGCGCATACTTTACAAATTCCTTTGATTATAAAGAAGAACATCCATTTGGCACCACTATCAGTGTTTGAAAAGCATGGATAAAAAAATGTATGAATCGACCGCTTTCGTAGCACAGTTTTTGTTTCACAAGATGTCATTTGTGCACATGAGTGCATTTTCACTTACAATGCAGTTATCTTTACCAGGCTGAAGTTTATACAGTAGCACCGATGTGTCTATCAGATAAAATAAATTGGTGTATATCCAGAATGCTAGAATGCTTTGGAGTTGACTGGCAAGCAAACGACATACTGAGAAATTAAGACAAACCAAATAGAGAGATGTATTGCTAAGCTTTGTTAGCAAGTCAGACTAAGACATGCACTGCAATTTAACACGCAAACTTAACCTTAGTCTTACCTGCTGACATTAAACTTAGCGAGGACAAAACACAATCTGAACGGGTTGTCTCCTACATTTCAGTCCAATTGTGTTGTTGTTCTTTGAAATATATCTCCTCTTCGATATTGTCCCCGTTTAGACATGAGGGGGCGGAGACTCCCCTTAAAGTGATAAAAGAGCAGTAGTAAAGTCAACATCTTTATGAGTAGATGAGCGGGTAATAGATGCATATATATGTACAGTATAGGTAATAGATGCATATATCCTCCTACACATACAATGGATCTTTAGCTACTAAAAGCCAACTTGGCTATATTAGACACGCAGTGTGCCTAAATTCAGCAAACTAGCTTATGAAACAATAACTTTAAAATAGTAACACTTACAGATTTAGCATCCACACCTGAGCTTTAGTCAATTGTCCCTCGTTAACAAGGCAGTTGATGTGAAATGATTAACTCTCTCTCTCTCTCTCTCTCTCTCTCTCACAGACACACTCACACACACGCATACATGCTTCAGGCTAGATGTAAATAAACTTTGTGCTTCACACAGAAAGACTGTCCTGGTCAGTAAACTGAGCCCCGAGCTACAGCTGAATCTTATCACCTTTTATTTCAGGAACATCGTATACTGTATGATGTCACAGACAAAACAATTCAGAAGACTGTGATTAAAGAAACGTACAAAAGCAAGAAAAATGGGAGTGTTTTGTCTTTCTCACCTTTTTTGACGAGTATGTCGCAGCCCAGGATGATCAAAAAGTACATTTTTGTATCATTAGTCCCCTTTCAGGAACTACACTGGACACACAGAAGGTCTTACAAGGTGTCCAAACTTTTACACATGCCACATTTATTTCTGTCCTTAATGCTTTTATAGGTAAATATGAAATATATATTTCACAACAAGTGCAGTTCTGTTCACTTAAAAAACACTAAAATATGTTATTTCACTATAATGTTAGAATGGCTCATTTTGATCGCTCCTTTATTGTGTGACATGAGATGTCTTGGGTTATTTTTAAACTGTAAGAAAAATATATTTTGATAGTAATATTGAAAATATTATTATGGGTTCATCAACCAATGCAGTAGGGAAGCAGAAATACATGATGTTGTTCAGGTCCTGATTGTAATCCTGCCCCTGAGACTGTTATACTGCTGTGAATAGACAGTGAGTGCATTTCAGTCTGACATGATAGCAATGATGGATGAAGGTCAGGGGCAGTGCAACTGGATATTAAAGTATGTTTATTTCTGAAGCAATGTTTAATTACAAAAAAAACAATCCTCTGTTAATTCGGTGAGACATGTTTCATTATTTAACAATAACATTTCTGTATTGTATTAAAAAATTTCTTTATGCAATCCAGCATCCTTGTTATGACTCCGGAGGTCTAAAGATGGTACATGTGTGTGTGTGTGTGTGTGTGTGTGTGTGTGTGTGTGTGTGTGTGTGTGTGTGTGCGCGCGTATGTTTTATAGGTTATTTCCAGAACCAGAGAGATCTGTGAGAAGGAGTTTAAACTGAAACAACAATTGATGGACTCACCATGTCATCAAAAGGTACAATTCACCAATCGCACATGTGCATGACTGCAGAATTCACATAATCATGATTATTTAGCACCTTACACACACACACACACACACACACACACACACACACACATACATACACACATACACATACACATACACACACACACACACACACACATACACACACACACACACACACACACACACACACACACACACACACATACACACACACACACACACACATACACACACACACACACACACACACATACACACACACACACACACACACACACACATACACACACACACACATACACACACACACACATACACAATATGGGCAAACAATACATTGTGGCCAAACATAAAAAAAACTCATCTATTAGAAGCTTGATTGTAGGGTATAAAATTTTATTTATCACACATTAGGCCTCAGGATACTTATTATAGCCACAAAACCACATTTTTATGAGCATTCACACTTGCACACTTTCTTTGGGTGTATATAAGCTATAGGGGTGTACTGTATCAGTTTGTGTATATTTACTACATCATTCGGTTTGCCTAGAATCTATGGATGGAAATGACAAGTCACCACCTGATAACATATTAATATTAATAATATTAATGCTAATTCGATTAATATTGCGATTCTATAACTATCGCGATTTTATAAATATCCCGATTTGGTATTATATTTTAGAATTTTGTTTCAATTTTAAGCCCGTGACCCATATATAACTAGCCTTACAGCTGAACTGAACATGATTAAATGTAGCCCATTTCTTGTAGCATTAGTTTTCAAACTTAAAAATTAAGCGCAGCATTTAAAGAATGCAAACTAACTTTGGGGACAAATTCTTAATGCACAATGCAGCGAATGTCACTTCTTCTCAAGGTCGTACCTGTTTAAAAAAAAAAAACTTTTGTTACTAGTTTTGGAGCACGACAATAGATGGCAGCACAAGGCTGCACAGTCACTGGTCTTCATAAGTCAGTGTGCCAAAAGACATCGTCCTGTGTACACTGTGCAGCTGGTACTATTCCACCATTTGCATTACCTTGTTGCATTTCATAATAAATTATTATTAAGTTTAATTCATAATAAATTAAAATCATCTCGCCAAATTCCCAAAGCATGACCTTTGTGTACCGTTACACCCCTAATAAGCCATCATCTGCACCATGCACTAATAAAATTTCTGGATTGTTTACACAATTACAATAGAAGAATTACATAAACAAATAAGAGGATACAGGGGAGATAAAAATGCTTATTTTATTTGCATATTTCTATATTTATAAAGGTAAAAATGGTCACAGATGGTATATGACACTATTAAATAAATGTAAAGTTAAGGGCAGAGAGGGTTATCATGCTAAGGAAATGTACACAATGCATTTTTGTGCTTTTGTATTGACTTGACTTTGTACCTGCTCTAACAGCTGCTTCTGAAAGTCAGCCATGTTGAAATAAATCTGCTTGGGCGTGGCTCATTTTAATGACCTTCCACAGGCTTGAATATGTAGCACGTTCATCCTTGAAGTTCAGCCTGCTGACACGTACACAACATAGCAAGTGCATTTCGCAGTGTTTGCTCTCCAGTTATGTCAGAAAGCCAACAAAATATTAATTCCATATGAAGCATGCTGAGGCTTGTACACACACTTTGGTTGAGAAGCATCTCAGGCTTTATTCAAGCCACCTCTAGGCTTTCCCTCACCAAAATAAGTGTATAGTAACCCACTGTGGACATGAAACCACCAATTAGTGATGTTAAGAAGCTGATATCTTAAGTTACATTTTTAGTCTAGTCTCTGCCACGTGACTCATGTCTACCTGTGATAAACGCCCAGAATGACTAAATAGCATGCTTCTGCTTTGGATTGGCTTGTAACTAATTGTCTAGTCTAGTCTACCTCCTTGATGTTTAAACATCTCACCTTTGACCTTTTTTGCAACTCTTCCTATCTGTCTTCTTTTCCCTGTCCCTTCCTGTTGGACAGTCTCCCTCCAAATGGTACTGGAAGCTTGTGCCTGTAAGTTATATGGCACCTCCTTTCTGTCTCCTGCCTTATACCTGATGAGTGTGTGTGTGTGTGTGTGTGTGGTTGGCAAGGTGGGGAGATTGGTGTGTTTGTCAAATCTATAATTGTGTAGTCATGGTCCATGTTACCATAACACATCACTCATTCAACCACAAGTATTTATCTCTCGTCTTTCTGTCTGCTCTCTCTTGTTTTTTCTCTGTCTTTGTCTCTTTCCCCTGATTCTGTTCTCTTTCTCTACCTCACTTTCTTCCTGCATGTGTGTCGTCAACTCATTTCATTCTTTCTGTCAGCATGACTTTATGAATGCGTTGGCTCATTGCATGTTGGAGCCAGTGGAGTTTGCTCGTGTGGTACAGTATTCCTCTATTTACTCATCCGTTGGTTTATTTATATACTCACTCATGCCTTGCAGTTGTTTTTGGAATATATGCAGCATTTCACTGTGGGGCAGGTTTGCCATTCTGATGAATATGTTGTTAGTAGTACTTATGTGGACAAAGGAAGCAACAAACAAGTAGCAATAAATCAGGGATCTAAACAGGTTTAAACAAACATGGATCAAGCAGTTAAAGGAATTAAAGGAAATGTTGGGCTCAAGTTAGTGGTTGAACTGTAATTTATAGAATGGAAGTCCACGGCTTGTTGCAATCTTTTTTGAGGGTACTGCATATAATGGCTTTCACTGCAAAACAAGATAAATCCATTCTGGCAGTTTAAAGAAAAATATGTTTTTGGCAAAAGATACAAAAAATATAGTGAATGGATAGAGAATGTTTTGTGAATACTTTATGTGAGTTACATGTGATAAAAGTCACAAATAGCAAAATATTATGTTAAAATATTTTGGGTAATATTGTAAGAAGCTAAAATAAGTGAAATGATGGAGTTGAAGTCATTCGACAAGGAACAACTGTGACACGATCAGAATATGACATCACAGTATGACATCAAAACTCACGAGAGGACGGTGAAGGCTCATCAGTTGATCTGTTTTGGGTTAAGTTGCTCTGGAGGAGAACTCGAGAGCAACTTAAAAAATTCTTTCCAGACACAGACCTCAAAGAATTGAAAAGGCCAGAGAAGATTGAACTCCTTATCAGCCACTGAGAGGGGAGACTCGCATCACAAAGATTGAAAGTTATGGGAGGTCTCGTGCTTTGGGACAGTCCATTGGGGAAAACTGTTGCTTGAGCACACCCAGATCTGTTCGAGAAGGTGGATATGACAGCGAATGAGTCTGAGAAGCATTTTGCTTGATCCATGAGGAAGCTGCAGTCAAGTATATCAGCAATCCAGAAAAAACACATTATATAAATATTATAAATTTAGTTGCATTAGAAACAATACCAGCAATAATACTGGCTCCCACAGACTGGTGATATCTCACGTGTGTAGTTGAATTTAGCCATATTGCTTTACTTAAAACATGTCATTAACTAATATATATATATATATATATATATATATATAGTAAAAAAAAAAAGTATTTGGCCCCCTTGAACTTTTCCACATTTTGTCACATTACAGCCACAAACTTGAATCAATTTTATTGGAATTCCACGTGAAAGACCAATACAAAGTGGTGTACACGTGAGAAGTGGAACGAAAATCATACACGATTCCAAACATTTTTTTACAAATAAATGACTGCAAAGTGGGGTGTGTGTAATTATTCAGCCCCCTTTGGTCTGAGTGCAGTCAGTTGGCCATAGACATTGCCTGATGAGTGCTAATGACTAAATAGAGTGCACCTGTGTGTAATCTAATGTCAGTACAAATACAGCTGCTCTGTGACGGCCTCAGAGGTTGTCTAAGAGAATATTGGGAGCAACAACACCATGAAGTCCAAAGAACACACCAGACAGGTCAGGGATAAAGTTATTGAGAAATTTAAAGCAGGCTTAGGCTACAAAAAGATTTCCAAAGCCTTGAACATCCCACGGAGCCACTGTTCAAGCCATCATTCAGAAATGGAAGGAGTATGGCACAACTGTAAACCTACCAAGACGAGGCCGTCCACCTAAACTCACAGGCCGAACAAGGAGAGCGCTGATCAGAAATGCAGCCGAGAGGCCCATGGTGACTCTGGACGAGCTGCAGAGATCTACAGCTCAGGTGGGGGAATCTGTCCATAGGACAACTATTAGTCGTGCACTGCACAAAGTTGGCCTTTATGGAAGAGTGGCAAGAAGAAAGCCATTGTTAACAGAAAACCATAAGAAGTCCCGTTTGCACAGCAAACATGTGGAAGAAGGTGCTCTGGTCAGATGAGACCAAAATGGAACTTTTTGGCCAAAATGCAAAACGCTATGTGTGGCGGAAAACTACCACTGCACATCACTCTGAACACACCATCCCCACTGTCAAATATGGTGGTGGCAGCATCATGCTCTGGGGGTGCTTCTCTTCAGCAGGGACAGGGAAGCTGGTCAGAGTTAATGGGAAGATGGATGGAGCAAAATACAGGGCAATCTACACCTACGACCCTAAACATAAAGCCAGGGCAACAATGGAATGGTTTAAAACAAAACATATCCATGTGTTAGAATGGCCCAGTCAAAGTCCAGATCTAAATCCAATCGAGAATCTGTGGCAAGATCTGAAAACTGCTGTTCACAAACGCTGTCCATCTAATCTGACTGAGCTGGAGCTGTTTTGCAAAGAAGAATGGACGAGGATTTCAGTCTCTAGATGTGCAAAGCTGGTAGAGACATACCCTAAAAGACTGGCAGCTGGAATTGCGACAAAAGGTGGTTCTACAAAGTATTGACTCAGGGGGCTGAATAATTACGCACACCCCACTTTGCAGTTATTTATTTGTAAAAAATGTTTGGAATCATGTATGATTTTTGTTCCACTTCTCACGTGTACGCCACTTTGTATTGGTCTTTCACCTGGAATTCCAATAAAATTGATTCATGTTTGTGGCTGTAATGTGACAAAATGTGGAAAAGTTCAAGGGGGCCGAATATTTTGCAAGCCACTATATATATATTTGTTTAGTGAACCAATATGGGCACCAGACTTTGCCCCTGACTTCAGCCACATACTGTATAGAAAAAAGGCAGCTCCTTCTGTTATACTCTATTATACTATATACCCCAACTCATTTAGTTCATTCATGTCAACCACTATTTTGCTCAGGTGTTAGTTTTACTTTACCGATCACACGAGAGAAAGAACGGATATGCATTTTTGATGCATCATAGTTTATTTATTGTCTTGTTTTGCGAAAAAAAATAAAAATAATTTTAAGCCTCAAAAAGAAGGTTGTGTGCGTAAGAAAAATTATTTTCCGGATGATGTAAAAGTCCCAAAATGGCATCCCTTGCTTTTTTCAGTGAAATCCATCATATATAAAATAAACCTTTATTTTGTAATCCTAAATATTTATAAAAACAAATCTGTGTAATGTAGCCTAATAGTTTCTTACCCATCAAAAGTAGAATGTACTACAGATCTGCGATAAACTATCATTCATTTTTAACATAAAGATGTGAGAGTGGAGAGCGTGATGTACTACAGGTTTATGGTTGTGTAGCTTTATGTATTTATTTATTTTTAAATCATATATAATTAATTAAACAATATTATTTGAATAAGCACTATCCTAAGAATACTATATTTAAATTAGAACTGACTATAACAATGCTTTTTGGGTTTTTCCCAATCAACTGTATAATTAATTGTCCATTATATTCTAAGACAGGTAGTAACAGGGGCATATATATATACTTAATATTTAATGTGCTGTAAGGAGAGTGTGTGTGCATCTACCCTGATCCATTGTACTATGTTTGCCACCACATGCTTAGGTACGTTACCGTAGAGACCACGTGTCCAGCCGTATTCTCCCTCACCTGCCAGTAGTAGAGGATCTGATGAAAGACCTGTGTGATGGTGCTGCTTTGCTGGCCATCATCCATTACTACTGCCCTGAATACATGAGGCTAGAAGGTATTGCGTGTGCGCACACACACACACACACACACACATACACACACACGTTGATATTCATAATAGCATAACTTTATTAAACAAGTATAAGGTTCAAATCTAACTGTTTTGCTTGTATCTCCTCCTCGACTGAAACTGTTTACTGTGATTCATGTTTCAGTGGCCTTTTTAAACGATGATTAAGACCTATCTGTCTCTTTAATATTGGGGGTTAATCTGTCTCTTGCTCCTTGCAAAAGAGCCCCAAAAAAACCCTACCTTCCTAACAGTGTTTGACTGATGGTACTTAGTAACCTTAGTTAGTAACCAGGTAACCCAGTGTAAGGATCTATCCAATTACGGAAACTTCAAGGCACTTTTGTAAGTCGCTGGGTATAAGAGCATCTGCTAAATGCCGGAGTGTAAATCTCGCCTCGGGTACTCTAGTTTCCTTCCACTGTCTGAAGACATATTTGCCATTTTCAAATTGCCAAATGTGTGTATGCTTGTGTGCCCTGTGATGGATTGGCAGGGATTGGCATTTCCCCCCGTCCAGGGAACATGGCTGAAAGAATGAGTTTAAAGGGTAAAGAGGGGTTGGAGTCAGCTGTATGAACATCCAGATGCAGTTCTTTTCACCACTATAGGTGCCAGAAGTGAAAACAGACTAGATGTATGTCTTTCTCGATCTCTGAGAGATGGTGGAACCAGCCAGGCAGTGCTGGGAGAAACCCCCCCAAGCATAAGGAGAACATGCAAACTCCACACACATAGACTCGAAGCGGGACTCGAAGCCTCAACCGCGGAGCTGCTAACGCCAGAACTACTATGCTAACCGCTACGCTCCTGTACCGCAACAATAATTACTCTTTAAATGTAAATAGGCCAGTGTGTCTGCCACCCTAATATTGTGTAAGCAAATAGATTAAATATTAATGCACAGCTGTAAACATTTTAAATAACTGTTGGCCAGACAAAAGAAGTAATTAATTTTAATTGTTTCCTTTGCATCCACAGACATCTGCTTAAAGGAAGTTTTGTCACTTTCTGACAGTGTGTATAATATTCAGCTCCTAAGTGAGTTTTCCAATGAGTATCTGAACCACTGTTTGTATCTACGAACTGAAGACTTGCTATATGCTCCGGCAGTGTTAAAGGTAGGAGCACACACATCCATACTGTGTATATATATATCGTGCTGCTTATTTTAGAAGAAACCTACTGCAAAAACTGCTAAATAAAATTTTTATTCTCACATTCAAGATTCATCTCATATTAATTGCTTTTACATTTCTTACCTTTATATGTAATTCCATTATTTTTACCTCTAGTAACTTTGCTTTTAAACCACAATTTTAAAAGTTTCCTTTTTTAAAAGTTTCCTGTCCTCCTCTCCTATATTTTGTCTAAAATTTGTAACACTTACATGACATTAACTTTCATTTTCTCATCTTACATTCTTCATTTTTCCATATTCTTACATTTTAATTTCTTACTTTAACCTCACAGTCACTGCCTTTAACATTTTCTAATTGTAACATTTAATTACATTAACCTCACATTCTCACCTTCATTCATTTCTTTCACAATTCCTTACTTGTACCTCAGATTTCTTACTTGTGCCTCACCTTGTTTACTTTTACCTAACATCTTCTACATTTAACTCACGATTGGTCATTACTATTTACATTATTTTCTTTTTTCTTCTTTTTCTATTTCATTTTCACACATTTACAAATTTTACTTAATATATAAAAATTTAATTTCACATTTATTGCTTCCAACTCACATTGCATATTTTACCTCACACTACGTAGTGTTACCTCACAGTCCTTGTAAATTTACTTCTCTACTTTTACATTGCATTCTCCAGTTTCACCTTACATCCAGTAAATATACCTTTCACATTCTTTATGTTTAGCAAATTTTCAAATTCTCTACTTTTAGCTCACATACACTAAATCACGTTTACTACTTTAACCCCTTACATTTACCTCTTTTACCTCATATTCCACACTTTTACCATATTTTCACTAGATTGTTTTCACATTCACTACTTTAGCACTCACATTCTTTTACCCACACTTTTACCTCATATTCACAATTACTACTTTTACCCCACACACACTACTTTGTCATACACATTCGCAGATTCAGTTTTCACTATTTTTCCTCACAATTCTCCATGTATACCTTACATAACCTCAGTACTTGTACTTCACACTGATTATTTCTACCTCACATTCGCTACTTTTACCTCACAATACTCTATTCATACTTCTACTCCAACTTTTTCCATGCATTTGTGTACTTGTACCTCACATTCGCTACCCTCTACCTCATGTTTACTACGTTTATCTTATATTCACTCATTTACCCTTCAAACACTCTACTTTTACTTACTTTCACTAATTTCGCCTCTCATGTTCGAACTTGTACCTAATCATTTACTTTACTTTTACTCACATTTACTACTTTTGCATTTTGACATCATTTTGTCTCATATGTTTTTACTAACCTAAACAACATAAGAACATTCTTATGGTTTAAATGGCACTAAATGTACAGTTACAATTCTCGCAAATTATAGTTATCACTGTTTTTTTTTTTTAATTCACAAATACAATATGTTTACTTTTGTTCTCTGCAGCACAATGTGATGGTTTACATAGCAGAGCTGTTTTGGTGGTTTGAGGTGATCAAGCCAGATTTTGTGAAGTCCAAAGATTTACAAAACAACAAAGAAGGTAAAGCAAACCTGTAATGAGTTCTTGTGTAAAATACACTTTGTCTTTATATGTTCTGAGTTGTTCTATAAAAATTTATTTTCAGTATAAAATGTCAGAATGCTTTTTTTGCAGACAATATTTTTTGTTGCATATTATAACAATAACACACATCTATAACAATGTTATGTCTCTTGATATCACAATTATTAAATTATTTATTTTACTTTCATTAAGTAAGACACAAAATTGGGTTGGCATGAATTTGTTGTCTTTGCCCAAAAAACTATACATACTTTTAAACATTTCCTTGGCTTGCTTTCATGCATTTTTATGAATAACTTTATGATTATAAGTGCAGTAATTTGATCAAATGCAAATCTTTGGGTGGGCAAAAAGGAAATTATCAATTCATTTTTTGCCAGGAAAAGAGTTCAGAACTTAATTTTGGCAGGTCTACAGAACTGTGTGGCAGTTGGATTGACATCTGATTATTCCTTTGCAGTAAGAGCCTTGGCACAGCCGAAGAGCCCCCGCCCTCCCCACATGACTGTTTCAAACTTCACAAAGCGTAACTTCTTAAGCTCCTCCCCCTCGGTTGACTCATTGGTGTCAGGCCCTGTTAATAACACCTGTATCAGGTATTATCATCCCTTGGAGGAATCTGCATCTGTGTAAGTGTGGCTTTTGTTTCTCTGTGTTCGGACAAATATAGTAGCGTCAAAATCTCTGAGACTGTAGTGAAAATGTCATTTACAAAATGGAAATAAACACAAGCCTAAGAATTATGACAATCCTAAAAAAAAAAAAATTAAAAAAAGCATGGTTTTAGATGCCTATGAATTAGAACTAACATAAATCATGATCAAGTTTTCCACAAACGTCAGGTGTCTGTCAGATCAAATGCACACTGTCATTAAAGAAATTCTGAAGTTTGTGTAAATGTTTATGATTCTAACTTTTATTCAAGTTAATGCGGATGATATAATTCATAATGAAAGGAAGGAAGCGTGCTTGCATATCAAAACACTGGCATGTCAAAGTGATTTTCCCAATAAGAAATAATGGCAACTCAGACGAGGCCAAAAATATTCATATAAAAATGATTAATACAAAATATAAAGTAAAAATGAACCTGCTTAACCTGCACTTTGCCTTTGAACAAAACTCGTGTTAGACAAAGGAAGAAGCAGGAGCAGGGGGCTACTGTGTTGGATGACTTTCATACACACACCAACAGAATCACTCTTCTAAACAGATTAATCTCCCGCACTCCTACAGCCTTTTTAACAACGCAGCAGAGTTAAAGAACAGTCACCTCTCTTAGACAAAATTAAATTAAAAGAAGACTGCGCGCACACACGTGGTCACATTGTTATAGTAAACAGTACACACACACACACACACACACACACATGAATGTTGACTATACGAGTGACGCATGCGCACTGAGACTGAGCATGTTAGACACTTACCCTCAATCCCACAGCACGAGACAGTGAAATTATTTTAAGTGGAAGCCTGTACATGACTGTTTGTCTTTTTGTACTGCAGAATTCTATGTCTAACTTATTAATACAAAGAAATACAATTTCGTATCTTATGCCTTGTTTACACTATATTATACAAGCAAATACTATTAAAGAAAGTTTAGAACAGTGAGGAAATCACAGATGGAGCTACTGTATGGCAGAAACAGCAAACCGTGAAAATCAACAGAAGATTGCAAATTCTCACAAATACAAAGTTGCGTTCTTTTATACTGGATAGATATGTTGATATGGCAGCACTAACAGCCTTTCAGTAGTCTCTACCTCCATGCAGTTTGGAATACAACAAATTTGGTGTGATGTCAATTACGTTCAAAATTTTAGGTTGTCTGTAAAATTCAAGCACCAACAGTGTAAATGCCATCAGTGCATCCCAAGTTCAAGTAGGCTTTGTCACTTCCAC
Organism: Channallabes apus; assembly: GCA_030522415.1. NCBI lineage: Eukaryota > Metazoa > Chordata > Actinopteri > Siluriformes > Clariidae > Channallabes > Channallabes apus. Next base: position 727,636 of record CM060111.1, on the reverse strand, counting down.
CATACAGTTAGTACACAGTGAAATGAAATAACATTCCTCCAGGACCAGGTGCTACATGCAACATAAATTTACAACATAAATTAACAGAAAAACTAAACTAGCTAACTAAGAGGCCGAGTCAGCCGGCTAGTTTAACTTAGTTTCACAAAACAAGCCATAAAGAAGTTCCTGATTTGTTCTTTGCCTGGGTTCTGTTGTAATTATTTTAATTTATTCATGCTTTGTATCTGGTACAATTTGTATGCATGTATATGTTATATACAAATGTCTATTTACTGTATGTATATGTTCTGTATAATAATTGCATGTTTTTTTTTAAATACTTACAGTACCAAAGCAAGTGCCTCCTACTCACTCCTTTCAATTAAACAAAGACAACAGAATCCTGTCCAAGGGGAGGACACAACGGGTAAGTGTTAATTCAGTAATTTAAACAAATTAGGCAATCTTATAAACATATGCAGTAGTCACATGCAGAATATGTCCTGTTAAAAAGTGTTATTCTATCTGAAATTAATGAAATGCATAATAATTCTTTTAAATGAAGACAAGTGTCACGTATGTTAGTTGTTGGACTGTGGGCTTGATGGTGGCAAGACATAGATGCTGCAGGGGATGATGACAAACAGTCTTTTTAATGATAAACAAACCAAACAAAACATGAACCAAACATGAACAAAGGGTGTTGGTGTCACGCCGGGCCTGTGTAGGCAGGCTAAAAGGACCCAAAAGCAGACACAAGAGTAGATGTAAAAATATTTAATGAGAAATGCGCTGGAAGCAGATAAGGGAGAAAAAATTAGGCAGAATATGCAGTTCAATACAGATGCGAATAGAGATGGGCAGTCGGGCAGGTTGGCAGTGGTTGTGGGCAGAGGTTTAGCAGATGAGAGATCCAGAGCACATACAACACGGGCGTGAGAGCAGCTGTGTGAGATTAAAGGGCAGAGCAGCGGAACGGAGTGTGGAAGGGAGTTGCAGGAGATCATGGCTTGTCCTGAGAAGTGGGCATTACCTGGCAGTACCGTGACAGTACCCCTCCCCCTATGGACGACCTTGGGCGTCCCAGCTGGTGCTCCTGGGTGTTGTCGGTGGAAGTCCGAAATTAGGGTTGGGTCGACAATGAACCTGGTGGGAATCCAAATTTTCTCCTCTGGGCCGTATCCCTCCCAATCAACAAGGTACTGTAGGCCACGTCCTCGGCGTCGAGCTTTTAGTAGTTTGAGCACAGTGAAAACTTCGCCCCCGTCAATGAGTCGAGGAGGAGGGTTGGGGGGTGGTTTTAACGGGCTGTGTGCTAGTCGTCTGAGTTGAGAGACATGAAAGGTTGGGTTGATGCGGCGCATAGTGAGTGGTAGGGAAAGCCTGACGGAGACGGGATTGATTACCTTAGTGATTGTGAATGGTCCGATGAATCTGGGTGACAATTTCTTGGAAGTTGTCTTAATGGGAATATCTCGGGTGGATAGCATCACTCTCTGACCCACTCGGTATCTGGGGGCTGTTGTGCGGCCTCTGTCCGCTTGCCTCTTGAAGGTGCTGACGGTGTGTAGGAGACGAGTTCTGGCCTGGGACCAAATCCTCTAGAAATCCTGTAGAAATTGGTGAACCCCAGGAATCTTTGGAGGTCTCATCTTGAGTTGGGAGTCGGCCAGTCTGTGACGACCGTTAGCTTGGACAGCTCCATCCGTAGGCTAGAGGAGGCAAAGATGAATCCAAGAAAGGCCACAGAGCTGTGGTGAAATTCACATTTCTCTGCTTTTACATAGAGTTTATTCTCAAGGAGGCTTTGCAGGACCTGTCTGACGTGCCGCTTATGCTCTTCTAAGGAGTGAGAGAATATTAAGATATCGTCTAGGTAAACGAAGACAGAGATGTTTAAAAAGTCTCTCAGGACATCATTAACGAGAGCCTGGAAAACGGCAGGGGCATTGGTCAGCCTGAAGGGAACTACCAGGTACTCGTAGTGGCCCGTTGGTGTATTAAAGGCGGTCTTCCATTCGCCCCCCTCTCTTATCCTCACCAGATGATATGCATCCTGTAAGTCCAACTTCGTGAAAACACACGCCCCTTGCAAGAGCTTGAAAGCAGTAGAAATGAGAGGCAGGGGATAACGGTTCTTGACGGTAATGGCATTAAGCCCAGGGTAGTCAATGTAGGGGCGAAGGGACTTGTCCTTCTTATCCACAAAGAAAAAATGGCTCTTGCGGGTGAGGAGGTGATGTAGTTGTTCATGGCCTCCCTTTCTGGAGCGGATAGGGAGTACAGACGCCCCTTGGGGGGGGGGGGGGGTAGAGGTAGATCCTGGAAAGAGATCTATGGAGCAATCGTAGGGTCTGTGCAGTGGTAGAGAAAGAGCACATGCCTTACTGAACACTTGTCAGAGGTCACTGTATTCAGGTGGAACATTGGAGAGATCAGAGAGCTCAATAGCCTCTGTAACAGAGAGCGAAGAGTGGGTTCTAGCAGAGTGAAGGCACGAGGCGAGACAGGCAGGACTCCAATCGAGGATAGTACTCTTGGCCCAGTCAATGTTAGGTTTGTGTCTGATGAGCCATGGGGTGCCAAGGACGACAGGTGCATGAGAATACTCCATGATGAGGAAGGAGATTGCCTGAGATTCTGCTTCGACGTGATTGCCTGAGATTCTAAGAGTGACCGGTGGTGTGCGGCGAGTAATGGATGGAAAGAAGCTGCCGTCGAGGGCCTGGACAGATACAGTAGGGGCAAAGAAGGAATGTTCAATTCCCTTGCTGTTGCAGCACAGATCAGATCTTGGTCGGATCCGGAGTCAATGAGGGCTCTTAGTGGTTGGAACCTGTTATTCCAGATGATCATAACCGGTAGTAAGGGGCGTTGGCTTGGGAGGTTTGTTTGAGAAGGGCCCTCCAAGGCTCAGTGTTTCAATGTGGGCCCTCTCCTTTTAACAGGCATTGGAGGCGGAAATGGCCTGCTTGACCGCAGTAGAAGCAGGCCTGTCTATCCCGCCGTCGTTGGCGTTCCTCGGGAGAGATTCGGGCTTGGTCAACCTGCATAGGCTGGACAGGTGCATCAGCAGTTTGTGGAGGGGAGAGTGGCCTGGTCCTTACCAGGGGTGGTGTGCGTTCTCAGCGCCTGAGTCGGAGGCGTGCATCAATGCGACCCGCTAAATCCATGAGCTCATTTAGGCCAGAAGGGAGCTCTTGAGAGACCAGCTCATCCTTGACAGTTTTGCTTAGTCCGTGAAAGACAAACATGGCACACTCATTCCATCCACAGGAGGCCGCCAGGGTGCGAAACTCGATGGCATAATCATAGGCTGAACGTGTTCCCTGACGGAGTTTTAGCATCTGCCCAGCTGCCTCCCGGCCTGAAAGGGAACGGTCAAAGACTCTCCTCATTTCATTGGTGAACGCATTGTAGTTGGTGAAGCATAGATCATCAGAGTCCCACACCGCTGTTCCCCACTCACATGCTTTTCCAGAGAGAAGGGTAATAATATAAGCTATTTTAGAACGTTCTGTGGGAAATGTTGAAGCCTGTAATTCTAGAGAAAGGGAACATTGCGAGAGGAAAGATCGGCAGGTGCCAGGTTCTCCATTGTACGACTGAGGGGGGACAGGCGAGGTTCCCGGGGAGTGGAGCTGGAACTAGGGGGGATGGAGTCTGCATTTGTTCAATACGGGAAGTGAGCGCACTGAGGGTGTCCGCCATGGACCTTAGATTCTGATTTACCTGCTGAATCTCCCCTTGGTGTGTACCGAGTAGGGTGCACTGTGCCTCAAGGGCGGTCCTAAGTTGTCCTATCTCTGCTGGGTCCATGCTGGCCGAATTATTCTGTCACGCCGGGCCTGTGTAGGCAGGCTAAAAGGACCCAAAAGCAGACACAACAGAGTAGATGTAAAAATATTTAATGAGGAACGCACTGGAAGCAGATAAGGGAGAAAAAATTAGGCAGAATATGCAGTTCAATACAGATGCGATTAGAGATGGGCAGTCGGACAGGTTGGCAGTGGCTGTGGGCAGAGGTTTAGCAGATGAGAGATCAGAGCAGAGCACTTTTAAACTTTAAACTTTTTTTTTAAACTCACTGAATATGAACAGGATTGGCACCCTGTCCAGGGTGTACCCCGCCTTGTGCCCTAAGTTTCCTGGGATAGGCTCCAGGCCCCCGCGACCCTGTATATAAGGATAAAGCGGTACAGAAAATGAATGAATGAATGAATATGAGCAGCCTAAAGGGAGTCTGGGTTGTGAACAGAGGCACTGACCATCAACGGAATTAGAACAGCACACACCTGTAGTCCGAAAGAGAATAATCCAGCGGAACTGAGACAAAGCCGTAGTTGAAAGCGAAAGCAGAGAGTCAAAGCCGGTAGATCAGTCAGCGTAGCAAACGAGTTTTATCCAAGAAACAAGAACGTAATCCTGGGGAACAGAAAAAGATTTGACAATGTGAAAACAGGCAGATATATCTTGTCAAAAAGGCACGAGAAAATTAGCACGCAATAATTCGGCAAGGGTTCGCTGTCTGAGAGAGAGTTATATAGAGTGGTGGTGATGAGGCGCAGGTGTGCGCGAGCATGAATGACTGAGGCGGCAAAAATTAAGCAGCGGAACGGAGTGTGGAAGGGAGTTGTGGGAGATCATGGCTTGTCCCGAGAAGTGGGCATTACCTGGCGTACCATGACAGTTGGCTTTACTTAAGAGCATGCTAGAAACAAAACCAACAATCAACTAATACAACAGACTAGGAACTAAAGCTAAATATACAATACAGACAAGGGATACAAACCAAACAAAACAAGACACACTAAACAGACTTGAGGACAAAACACAAGGGACTATACGGACAAGACAGACTTGGCTAGGCCTACTAGCTGTTATGCACATTAGCTGCTAAGCTAAATAGTAGCTAAACAGACTAATTGCTAAACAGTCTAGTAGCCAGAGACCCAAGAGACGAACAGACTAGGTACACGGCAGACTAGATATGAAACAGACTAAGAACTATGAAGGTTAGTGGCTAAACAGGTTAATAATTAAACAGACTAAGATCTAATCAGACTAGGAGACTAGACAGACTATGAGCTAAGCAAGTTAGTAATTCCATGGTTAGTAGCTATACAGACTAAGAACTAAACATACAAGAGAGGGAACTTACACACAAGGGTTAATATACAAGAGGCTAATTCTCCTAGAGGCTAATCCTGCTAGGAGACACAGAAACAAAATAAACAAACTAAATCAAGACAGATGCAAACGTAACTTAAAGAGCTCCATAAACCAAATGCCAACTATGAAGGAACAAACTTAAAACAGAGCATAACCAAACAAGTCAAAACAAATACCCACTTAACAGAACTATCAACATTAATGCTTGACCAAGTTTCCCAGAACAAACAGCTATTTATAACGAAACTAATGAGCTTTCTCGGTTCAGGTGAGCACCCGAGGTGCCTTCTGGGAAACTGAGTCTACAAACAAAAACTACAAACACAAAACAGTGCCCTCTAGTGGCGAACCCTCACAACAAGTTAGTTCCTGTTATCACTTCGATTACATTCCAGGAACAATAAACAGCAATTTCCCCACCATCCTCTCTTTTTTCTTAGATATTATAACTTTCTATACTACAGCACAATTAAATTTTGAAACTGGATTGTTAGAAAGTTACATTTTTTTAATACAGCTTGGACAGTAGTAGAAAAATAATAAGCTTATTCACAGAGATTTGTGTGGTGGATGCACCATATAATCTCATTACACTAATAGATCATATAAGTTTAATAGTAATTACTAAGAGGTAATAGTACGACTTATAATCATTGGAACATTTTATCTCAGACTGTGTGTGTATTTGTGTAGAGTTCAGGAACAGGTCTAGTTCTCTCTCGCGAATGGATGGACGCAGTCATGGACCTCGGCTCCCCTGGATGGAGAGAAGACCAAGGTAAGCCCAGAAATTCAAGTCAAGAACTCTTGGTGGGTTTCCTCTGGGTGCTCCGGTTTCCTTACACAGTCCAAAGACAAATTGTTTGTCTAAATTGGCATTTAGACAAATTGTCAGTAGTCTGTGAGTGTTTGTGTGTTTGTGCCATGTATTGGACTAGCAGCACTTCCAGGGTGTACCTCCACTTGGTGACCCTAGTCGCCCAGCATAGGCTCTAGGCTTTCTGGGACTTTGTACAAGATAAGTGGTACTGTATAGTGAATGAGTGAGTGAAAGTATTTCAACACCGAATCGAGTCCACCATTTCTGTCAGACTGTCTCTCTTTCTTTTTATTTCTGTAGACCAGTTTCTCAGCTGGAAATGGAGTGGGAACGTGTGGGCGGTGATAACATCAGCTTAGCGCGCTCCATCAGCAAAGACAGTTTAGCTTCCAATGTTATCTCTATAACTCCTCGTCACCATGTCAATGGCCAACCCTCTCCAGACGCAGTGCACAGCAATGACAGTGAGAAAAGTGAGGATGAAGAGCTTGAGGCCATTATAGGACCTAGGGGGGTGGTTGGGATCAGAGATCCCCAGCCAGCGAGCTTCTTCCTGGAGCCGCTGCAGCCGGCTGTTTTACGACCTAGTAAGGAGAAAATCACAGTGGTCAGTAAACGAGAAGAAAGTGGGGAGGGGCAGATTCAAAGACGAAGAGAGGGACACTCACCTATTGACCACACAATAATAAAGCAAAGTTTCACGACTGTTGACACTGTGGAACCAGAAAACATAAACTCTTTGCAATCTGGTGGTTTCTTCCTACATGGAACCAGTGAGATTTCAAAACATGGAAAAAATGAGTGGGTGAATGAAGCCTCAGAGTCAGATATTGAGAATGAAGAAGAGGAAGATGATGTAGAAGAGAAAGAGCTTGAAAGCATGCTTATGTATCAAGCTGAAAAGTGCCCAGGTCACCGACAAGAAGAAGAGTCAACAAAGTTGTGCGAGGATGTGCGAGTTTGCGAGCATGGAGATAAAAATAGCACCAGTGAACGTTGTAGTCCATGTCCAAGCTCACTTTCGCAGGGTAGCAGCAACTCTAGTCGTATGACCAGCTTTGCAGAGCGAAGATTACACCGCACAGCTTTGCATGATGGTTACAGCAGTGTTAGCAGTTCACATGCTACCACTCCCGATGGTTCTGAGAGTGGCACCTTGAGTCCTGATGCAAAAGGAGGCTTGGCCTCAGACCTTGTCCACCTGCGGTTGCAGCTAGAGGCTAAGCGACGTGCCATTGAGACGCAAAAGAAGAAGATGGAGGTTCTGGCAGCACGGCAGAGGCTTCAGCTTGGCAAAGCAGCTTTCCTTAATGTTGTTAAGAAGGGACACAGCGATACACTGCCACGTCCTGTAAAACAGGAATTAGCATCAATAAAAGAAAAGGAATTGACAAAGGATGACACATGTATGGAGGTGTTGAAGGCCAAGAGCAAAGAAACTGAGAAAAACTTGGATAAAGAGTCAAGAAAACTGTGGGAGGATTCAGTTTTGCCTGCAGCTACTGAATTAAAGGGGGATACTCACATGGATGAAGGTGTGGATGAGGAAGAAGTGGGTGAAGATTTAGATCTGAGTGACTGCAGCCGCTCAATTGAGCTCTTGAACGATGCAATTGGTGCAATCCAGCAGCAGATGATGCAGCTGTCTGTCCAACAGGAACTGCTCATGAAACAAACCATGAAGTCTCCATCGCAGGAATACACGATGAAACCACAGTCTCCTGAGGTCAAGCCCCGATCCTCTGTGCAGTTCTTAGAGATGTCAACTGCAACACGACGACCTCCCAAGTTAAGTTCGTCTCGTAGCACTCGACCCAAACCTTCAGAGCTTAAGCTTAGCAAGGAGAATAGCACTCGTGCAAGTTTAAAAGTTAGTACCCGGACACCTACTGCTGATTCTAGGACACCTCCAGATTGCAGGACACCCCGAGCAGAGAACGAGGAAGAGGATGTGGCCAAGACAATTGGGCGCAACCCTGGAAGAGGCGTGGCACGAAATACCACATTCCGTCTTCAAGACTCCGGAAACCAAAAGGCAGATAGTCCAGCTTTGCCCAAACTAGAATCGCCAGCAGTGGAAGAGCAAGGGAGTTCTGCAAAGGAATCTATTGATGACCAGTTGGAAGAGAAAAAAGCCCAGCTGATCGAGGTTGCTCTGTCTGACCTGGCTGACGCCTCTGACTCTGGCGAGTCGAAAGCAGGACTGGGTTTTTTCTTCAAGGTAACAGTTATATGGTTTCTTCTACTTTGTTTATTTTTTTTTATATAAAATTGAAAAGTGAACAAATTTTTGTATTTGAACATGAGATATGGCAATAGATGCATATTTTTTGAACAATGAGGACTAGTTTGTTCAAGTCTCTTTAATTGTTTCTATGCTGATTTAACTTAAATGCTTTGAAACAACATAATTGAGTGCAAAAGTTTGTGTCCCAAATGATCTCTGGGTGAAAAGAATTTATATCTCTATTTGATCTCTATTTTATATCTCTATATATAAAATGTATATAAAAAATATAACTTGTTTATTAGTAGAACTTTTTTTAATGGTAAACATAACTATGATGAATCACATACCTAACAAATACCGCCTTACATGCAGTGCTGTGAAACAGTATTTGCCCCATTCCTGAATTTTATTTTATTTTTTGCATATTTGTCACACTTAAATGACTGAGATTTGGCCAGCAATGTGAAAGACTTATTGGCAGTTATAGCAAAGGCTTGATTGCAGTTGCTGCTGCTAAGGGTGGCACAACCAGTTATAAGGTTTAAGGGACAATTACATTTTTACATAGGGCCCAACAGGTTTGGACATAGTTTTTTCCTTTTATAAAATAAGTGACAAAAACTCATTTTGTGTTTACTTTGGTTTGTGTAATCTTAAAATTAGTTTGATTATATAATTTACTGTAAGTGTGACAAATATGCAGAATAAATCAGGAAGGGGCGAATACTTTTTATAGCTCTGTAGCTGCAAATGTTTTTATATTTTACTATTGTTGCAAGTCAATAAAAAGCACAAAATGTTCAGATGAATTACCAAAAAAATAATTAAGTGTATTCTCACTTAAAACACTATTTAGATTGAGTTTTTGCATTGATCTGCTACCACATGATTGGCTTCTCTAGATAGCTGAGTGAATATGCAGGTGTTCCTAATAATGAAGACAGTTAGTGTAAATATGTGTGTGTGTGTGTGTGTGTGTGTCTGTGCATGTAGGATGATCAGAAAGCAGCAGATGAGCTTGCTAAGAAGCGTGCTGCGTTTTTGCTGAAGCAACAGAAAAAGGCTGAGGATGCGCGTCTTCGGAAGCAGCAGCTGGAGGCCGAGTCCGAGCTAAAACGAGACGAGGCCAGGTACATTTGTGTTTATGCCTTCTGTATGTAAAGGAAATTAAGAAAACCGGCATTCAAAGTAAATTGTAGTTTGGTAAATGTGAATGCAAAGAGACACCCGATGTCTATAATGTGATCCTAAATAAGTAAATAAACGTTGCACTTTTTTCAAAAAGTACTTCCTGTTTAAAAATGTTACTTGTTTTGCCTTGTTTTACCTGATTGTTTCAAAAATGGCTGAACATTTTATTGGTAACTAGAAGACTTACCTTCCTATGATGCATGCACATGTGTTCTCATGCAAGATTAAGTTTCGGCTTGTTTATAGGACTATATAAAGGTTGTTTCTTCAGGAGCAAATTTACATACTACCTGGAATTATATTCACAGAGTGAGTGGAGTATTTAGCTTATGAAGGTCATTTTCACATTAGAGCCTTGGGATTGTTTCTGAGAACATTTTACCACAAATTCTGTTTCATTTTGATCAGCGAGAACACAATCCTTCAGTGCTCTAGAAAGTCCACAGGAAGATGTGGTCTCGGAACGAAACTGTGTACTCGGGCAGGGATCGCATGCAGCCAGACGTTCCTGATTCCCAACATTATAATTCTTCCCTGATGTTGTTGAACAGTGGAGAATGTTTGGACATGGGTGCGATTTCTGATACTGTAGTGCTTGGAGTGGACTGTGCCAGCTCCCATATCCATCAATCTCCACAATTAATTGGGCTTCAGGGTTAGGAATATGTAGAACTGGTGCTGACATCAATTTTCTCTTCCAGATTTCCACCTAAACCATGTTGACATCTTATTGGTTAGCTTCTTTAGCAAAGTGCTCAAGTTTAATGCCAGAAGAATAAAATGGCAATAAAATAAAATGCCAGAAGAAATTTCTAAATCTAGAAAGCACTGCATCATTCTCATCAAGATGGGCTCTGGTCACAGTGTTAACTACCTTTATTTCAGCTGGGTCGATGTTCTGGGTCTCTTGGAGGACCTCACCAATGAACCTTTAAAAGTCCACAGGAACACTCATCAGGCCAAAAGAAATTATTAAATACATTTACCGCCCTGACCGTGCCCTGTCTTCCACTCATCCCCTGCTCTGATGCAGATTTTGTTTTATGCACTGTATGAACCTCATTTTAAAACAGCATTTGCTTGCTACAAGCATTCAAATTCAGAATTCATCCATCTGTTCATCCTGATAATCAATACAGCATTGCAGATACTTTTCTTTCATTTTAACAAAAAATTATTCTACCCCATGGGTGAAGTTCCAGGGCAGATGAGCCCCAGAGACAAAGCCTCTTTATTGTGCTCCTTTGTGTTCTGGTGGCAATGGAGAAAACAACCTACCTCTAGTTGCCTTGCTGAGGTCTCATCAATGTAATTATTTGCTCCTCCAAAGTCAAAGAAGGCCTCCAGATTTACCTACTGAGTATCTCCCAAGTGCTTTCCTCCCAGAGCTGGCCTTATGTGAGCCCGGCTTTCGATCATACAATACAAACACTTGTTCTCAGGTCTATGGGTCTCCTTTTCCTCAGAAGAAACCCCAGATTAGGCTAATTACATGGGTTCCATCAGAAGACCCTTGGGTTCAGACTTCCTGGGACCATGCCTGTAGTTAGTAAACTGGAGAGAACTGTCAGCAAGGCATTCTCTGCATCGATCATGCAGGCGATTGTCAACTCTGATTGACAAATCATATAGTGCTTCCGATAGGATCATAGATAACTCACCGTTTAATTCCTCTGAGAGCTTTAGCACATACTGTATGCTCCTACAGCAAAATAAACTCAAAGCTCAAAGGGACCAACATAACCGGGGTGAGTCATCCATGAGAACAGGGCTGGAACTTGGAACAAGGACACCGATGGAACTTCACATGAGGACAGCGCTGGATGTGAGCACAGGTACTGAGCTGGACCTTGAACCATATCAGAGCTTTTATGGCAGGAAAAAGTCCTGGCTTAATATGGATAACGGGAAGCATTACAGAAAGCTTTTCAGTTTTAATAGGGCTAACAGGAAGCATCTCTTACCTCATTTCCACTAAACTGGTGCTGGTGCCAGGTGCCGCGTTTACACTAGACAGGAGCTCAGCGGGAGCTGCGTGATAATACGTCATGGCCACGCCCACTAAACAGAAACGAACTTGCCCGAAATCAGTTTACTGGTTATTCTCCAAACTATGAAAATGTACTTCAGGATCCAGAAGCAGCTTATTCGACGTGTTATAACCGCTGAAAGAGATCGACATAGACAACTAGTTTATTCACTATTTGGTCGGTTGTTTGTGTGAAGCGACTATTAGTTCTTCTCTTATTTCCTCATACATTTTTTTTTCTTAAAACACTTTCCAATTTCCCGCTGAATCTCGGCGGATGTCCAAATTGTTAATAGCGCTTTTGTTTCGTCCGCGCTCCACGTTAATGGACATTGCGTCTCCGCCTTTTTTTTACGCTCCCTATAACTCGCGACTAGACCAGCAGAGTTTAGGGGCTGGTGCTTATTTTAGGGCACTGGCACCAACTTTTATCTGTGGAAAAGCGCGGCACTTGTTCAAAAACTGGGAACCGGCACGGGAACCAGAGCAGAGGAAAAGGGGTATCTGTGCTTTCAGTGCTAAGAAGAAGCATCTCTGAGCTTTCTGGGCTAACAGGAATCATGTCTGTGCTTTCAGGGTAACAGAAAGCATTTTTGCTATCTGGACGCATCTGCGTGCAAACAGGCCTGATAGCAAAAATCTCAATGCTAACAGAGCTGACAGAGTTCAGATAAAATGACAATTAACTTCATGTTGCTCCATTGTCGAGGAACTCCACCACATGCTGTGCCAGCCATGGGAATAATACTACAAATGTCCTGGATGGGGAGTACTTCTCCAGAGCACTATGAGCTCATGTCTCTCATTTCCTACAGCTTGTTTTCGGATCAGGAGGTGACTGCCCATCAAGTCTAATTGCCTTGCCCATGTTGTAGTCATAACGTTTAGAGGTAACCAACAGGAGTGGAGACAGAAGTAATTATTCCACACACATGGGTTAGTAACATGAATTATAAAGCAACACTTAGTACCCCATGCAAAACCTAGAGCTTAAAAAAAAAACATCTAAACTATCCATTATCCATTAAGCAATGGCTACCCATGTCAACTTACATAGTCTCCCAGCACTACACACAAAGCGTCCAAACAACAGGGGTTATCCCTGACACTTGAAAACTAGAGTATGTAGCTGCCGTGTTGTTGTTACTTCACTGGTTGGGCCTGTTATAAAATGTTGTGCACAGGGCCACGGTACTGCCTGAGAATGCATAATCAATAGTAGGTTGTCGTTTGCTCACTTGTGCCAAATGAATGAAGCTGCATTATAAACCAGCATTCTGAGGAAAAGTAGTCGTGCAGTCAGAGGTCATGCTTTAATACTCTACGCTATGAAAATGTAGCACATGCTTTAATTTCACTAAAGTCTTACCTTTTTAGCTTTTCCAAAAAAATTAAAGAATGTCTGGCTGCCTTTTAATTTTTATTAGCTAGCAATGTCTGGCAACGTAGCTCTATTCACTGTGCTATTGGAAACTGCTGGCCATTTTTAAGGTTGAATGTTTTTTTTGTCATGAACTAAACTGAGTTAAACAGAAGACTTGCAGTTAGCCTGTGTAGCGTGGATAGTAAACCCAAACGCGGAGTAGCACGAGTAGGCAGGATAAATAAACCCGCGTCCTAGTGACGCACACTCAGGAAGCAAACCCAAATAAGTGAGTACTCACAAGAATCGCGGCGAAGCGACAGACGTAGCGTGGCCGAACTCACTGACTGAGCGATGTGAAGCTCCATCATGCCTCCTTTTAAGCTTCCGGGTCCTAGTGCCAGTCGCGGAGTGAGTGCGCATGACATTGTTTGGATGTTCTTTGATGCATGAGCTAGCATAACTCAATCAAAACACTTTACTTTTGAATACAACAAATTACACCATTTCATATGTTTTTATTGGTTCTATTGCATGACCTATAGTTTACCGATGATTGGATTTTCAGCCGATTACAAATATGTTTATGAATTTAAAACAAATTATGAAAATATTCTTCTGGAGAAAACTTGGAGGCGGAGCATCATTCCTGTGCAGCACTAAACCTATGCCTGATTCTTCTGTCACGGACTTCCCTACAGTACCCCCACTGCCTACCAGACACCAAACCCTTATTTAGATTAAGTTCTGTATGCATCAAGTGTTTGTATGCGTGTATGTTTATGTCAGGCGTAAAGCAGAGGAGGAGCGCATTCGTAAGGAGGACGAAAAGGCACGCAGGGAGCTCATTAAGCAGGAATATCTGCGCAGAAAGCAACAAGAACTCATGGAGGAACAGGGAATGGCCAAACCCCGTCCCCACCGCAGAAGGCCCCGCCCCAAATCACTCCATCGCGGCCAATCCGGCACCTCCGCCCGTATGACAGTTTGGCCTATTCGCTGTATATAATACACAATTACCACAAAAAAACATGCATGTCTTTCTCTCTCTCACTCTCTATCTCTCTGTCTTTCTAGCTGTAAGTTTATGTGCTGCTCCATCTGGCTCCTCTCTTTCCTTGGCGTCTGCTGTTACTGAAGCAGACAGTGTTACCTCTGGAGGAGGCTCACAGAGGTTGGTGAATCTGCATATGGTCGTGTTTGGATGCAAATCATCTCTGTGTACTGTGAAAAAAGAAAGAACCAGAATGAAGAACATTATTTTTTAATTATTTGAGATAGTGTTTGAACAACATACCTGATGTGTGTTTGTGTGTGTGTGAGACAGAGGTGGAGCCGAATCAGTGGAGTCGTTTCCTATGTTAAGCCGTAATGCTAGCAGGAACATGGAGAGAGATTGGGAGAACGGTTCGACAGCTTCCTCCATCACCTCTGCAGCAGAGTACAGTGGTAGAGTAAACACACACACACACACACACACACACACACACACACACACACACACACACACACACACACACACACAAAATTCCCATTTCTAAAATATTTCAGATTTTGTTCGCAATAATTATGGACCAAGATATAGAAACATGACGTGCATGCTGCGTGTTTGTTTTAGGTCTGAGGCTGTTTAAGGAGCCAAGTGCTAAGTCCAATAAGCTGATCATCCAGAATGCTATCGCCCATTGCTGTCTGGCTGGAAAGGTCAACGAAGCCCAGAAGACTGCTGTGTTAGAGGTGATTGAAGTTACTGCATGCACATACACCCACACACAGACACACAGACACACACACACACACACACCTACACACATACACACAGACAGAAGTAAATCTCAACTGTCTATCTGAAGAATAAAAAATAGAATAAGGAGAATAACTTCATAGGACAACAGAAAACTGTTCCCCTTGTGAAATTGGTTCTCAGAATGCTGGAGCCAGTCAGCATAAGTCTGTAAGTCCAAAAGAGCAAAACTAGTTGTGGGTAGAAAGTAGTGCTGGGCGATACGGCAAAAAAAGTCATCTCGATATTGAAGGATAACGATATATATTTCTATATAAGCTGTTAATGCTGTCAGCTTTAAAAGAGAATCACAACAATGACTGAAGCCATGAAAATTAAAGGGTTCATTAAATTACATTTTAAAGTATAGTTTATTAACAAAAACAGATGACAGATTTGGCCTTAAAAATTAAGATACTATAGGCACATGCTCAGAATCTTTACAAGGCAAAGAGTTTTATTAAAAAAAAATATATACTTGTTTGTGATGATAAAAAAGTATCTTGTGATGATATATTAATGTTTTGAGATTTTTAAACAATAATGAGAAACAACATTTAGACCACACACACACTAGGGCCGTCTTTATCCCACAATTCAGAGTTAAATGAAGGTTATTTCACACGGCACCAATAAACTGACATAATGGCTTAAACATGCAATGACAACAAACATGGAATGAATTATGCAGCTATCAATCTGGACCAGGACAATTTCACTTTTACTATATAGTTGGGTACCTGCTAGGTGTTGTATAGTTCATATTTGCTCAGCCAGAATGGTTTAAGCCACCAAAATAACACTTTATTGATAAACTGCGCAGCTTTGGCCAGCGTTAAGAATTTAGGATCCAACAAGTACCCTTACATTACAAGCAAGCTTTAAGTATGTTCAGTGCTATTGAAAAAGTAGTTGTCCCCTTCCTGTTTTTGTAATTGCCTCCTAAATCTGATATCTGCCTGTGCCACGCATGGCTGCAACAACTGCAGTCAAGCATTTGTGATAATTGCCAATGAATCTTTCACATTGCTGTGGAAAAATTTTGGACCACTCTTCTATGCAGAATTGTTATAATTCAGCCACATTGGAGGGTTTTTAAGCAAAACCGGACTGTTTAAGGCAATCTCATACATGTCCTTTTGCAGAGGTAAAGAATTTGCAGGATTTTAAGTCCTTGGGGTCAACGGTCCAGAGCAGCGGAGAGTGTGGAAAGGAGGTGAAGAGACGAGTACAGGCAGGTTGGAATGGGTGGAGAAAAGTTTCAGGTGTGTTGTGCGATAAAAGAGTATCAGCGAGAATGAAAGGAAAGGTGTACAGGACAGTGGTGAGACCAGCGATGCTCTACGGCTTAGAGACAGTGGCACTGAAGAAAAGACAGGAGGCAGAGCTAGAGGTAGCAGAGCTGAAGATGTTGAGGTTCTCTTTGGGAGTGACAAGGATGGATAGGATCAAGAATGAGTTCATCAGAGGGACAACCCATGTGAGATGTTTTGGAGATAAAGTCAGAGAGGCCAGATTGAGGTGGTTTGGACATGTTCAGAGGAGAGATGGTGAATATATCGGTAGAAGGATGCTGAGGTTGGAACTGCCAGGCAGGAGGTCTAGAGGAAGACCAAAGAGGAGATTTATGGATGCAGTGAGAGAGGACATGAAGTTAGTTGGTGTGAGAGAAGAGGATGCAGAGGACAGGGTTAGATGGAGGCAGATGATTCGCTGTGGCGACCCCTGAAAGGGAACAGCCGAAAGACAAAGAAGAAGATTTTAAATGTATTAATTTAAATTTTTTTTTTTTCGGGTTATCCTTGCGTAATATAAAAATTAGTTTGATGATCTGAATCATTTAAGTGTGACAAATATGCAAAAAAAAAAAAAAAAAAGGCAAATACTTTTTCACAGCACTGTAAGTTTTCTTTTCTTACAGAACAACACAATCATTCTTGTCCATGGTGATTACTTACTTATATGCGACTGATGCAAATAATTAGGATTTAGTTGAAATAATGCTAATTTATACCTTTAATCTTTTCCATAGGAAATTGAGCGCAGTGAGGCCAATCACCTGATGATCCTGTTCCGTGATGGTGGCTGCCAGTTTCGAGCACTTTATGCATTCATGCCTGACACTGAGGAACTGACGAAGCTGTCGGGTACTGGCCCACGTGCCATAACTCGAAAAATGATTGACACGCTCTACAAATACAGCTCCGACCGCAAGCAGTTTACCATCATCCCGGCCAAGACGGTCTCCGCCAGTGTGGACGCCATCACGATCCACAATCACCTGTGGCAGATCAAACGACATTGTTCCTCCAAGAGGAAATGAATAATGCATATTTTACATTCCTCTTGGCTCCAAAATTAAGCTTCCCTACTGGTCATCTCCTATAAGCTCCTGGGTCAGTGTAGCTCCATTCTCAGTGGCCCACCAGCTGCTTCTATAATAATGTATTACAGCTCAGGCAGCCGAGCAGCTCCAAGTGGAATTAAGGCGCACATTTCTTGTGCATTTATTAGCTCTAGAATCGTGCTTCCTTATTGGCTGTGTCCTATTAGCTACAGCTCCACTATTTTTTCCATAATGACTGCAGGTGATGTATGAGGTGTGTATGATGGGTGTCCAGGTAGGTGGGCGTTACCATCGAGCTAAGATTTGTTAAATAGAGTCGCGGATGACACCATGACATCACCGCGCTGCCTTGATTTGCATATGGAACCCTTAACTTCACCCTTACTGGTCACAAGACTCTCAAAATAAGAGTACACCAGGCCTCGAAGGGTTTGGGCCATGTGTCTGATAGAGTTATTAATATGAAGGATCTGTTTTACATTGTTCAGTGTTTTTTTTTAACGGCAGGTATTTCTGCATGTGGCACTTTTTCAGTTCGGAAAGAGATGGGTTCAGTTCTACATGAGTGTTATTTCACTTTGAACATTCACACACACACACGCACACACTCTCTTGACTTGGACGGAACAGAGTGCTTGTCTGTGTGTGTTGGGTTTTCTGTTACCTCTCTGCTGCTGATTATTTTTCCACTAATAATGCTCACTATAGCAATGCACTATGACCAGCGTTATGTGCAAAACTGCAAAAGCACATGACTAAGTGTGTGTGTGTGTGTGTGTGTGTGTGTGTGCGCTTTGCGGTAGTTAGTGTGGTTGGATGCTGAAGTGAAGTCTGTACTGGCCTTCATGGATTATTTTAATCACAATTTAAAAGCTTTTCTCATGGGACAGGAATGTATTATTCTTTGTTGTTTGATTTGTCCTCCACGTCTCGCCTCCTCCTTTTAGTGTCGTCTGTACTTCTGCAATTCTTCACTGAGCAACGTGATTGTCCTGGAAACACTCTGGTTATGTTGTGTGTGTGTGTGTGTGTGTGTGTGTGTGTGTGTGTGCAGTTCTATATGTAAATATATAGACTGTAAAGTTCTTTACTTTTTCTTTCATCATTTTTTCCACTTATTTATTTTAAAGAGGAGTCCTGAAAATGAATAAATTATTCAAGCGAAGTCAGTTTTGAATAACACTGTTCTTTTTTCCCTCTTTTCACTGGTCTCATGCCGTGGTTTAGCTGGAATTTAACCTGGAAACATTCCAGTTTGCTTTCACACAAAGCTCCACAGACAGAAGCTCTGGACTGAACTTACCTACAGTATACAGTATATGCTTAGATCACATTGGTGTTATATTCCTGTATTCCCAGGGATAGTGGAAAGTGCTGTGTTTGGGTAAAAAGGAATATATGAAGTTAATCTTGTGCCAAAAATCTCATATAAAATAATAACACCCAAATAGATAGATAGATAGATAGATAGATAGATAGATAGATAGATAGATAGACAGATTTTCAGATTTATATGATGCATTTTTTTTCTTCTGATTTTTGGCACATTTTTAAGGGGGGTCTTAAAAGCTCTAAGAGTTAGCCATACTTATTCAAATAAAGATGATTTGTCCTCAGACAAGTGCATTAAAATATTTGGATTTTGAAAGTATGTTATATTTTTATGCAGAACTAGCAAAATACAGTTAAACCATGGACTGCAAACATAATTCGTTGTGCACGCCTGCTTGTACTGTAAATCAAATCACTATCAAAGCGAATTTTCCCTTAAGAAGGTCCAATGATTTGTTCTACCGCCCAAATTATTCATAGAAAAATAATTATTACAAAATATAAGCTAAAAGGGGGGGGGATGGGGGGGGGCTACTGTTTAGCACAACTTTCACACACAGAATCACTTCTCTCTCTGACAGAGTCTCTAGTTACTGAAATCATCTTTTTGTTTGATTTTAACAAAGAACCTCTCTGATGACATTTGCTTTTGCCTCCATTAAAAAAAAAAAAAAATTTAATTATTTGTCACATGTACTTTACAGCACAGTGAAATTCCTTCTTCGAATATCCCAATTAGGAAACTGCGGTCAGAGCTCAGGGTCAGCCAGCTTACAGCACCCCTGGAGCAGATACTGTAGGGTTAAGGGCATTACTCAAGGGCTCAACAGTGGCAACTTGGCGATGCTGGGGCTCGAACCCCCGACCTTCCCATCAGTAACCCAGTAACCCACAGCCTTAATTTAGCACTGCTACAGCCTTTTTTTCTTCACGGGCCGTTGTTGCAGTACAGTTACTAATGAATAGTCACTACACTTGGACACAAAGTAAAAAAAGATGATTTGCACACGAGACTAAGTATGGGAGATGATTACCCACAATCCCACAGCATGAGAGAGAAAACCATTGCCTTATGCGCTTATGCGTACTTGTCTATCTAGACCTTGTTCGTGTAACAAGTTAAAACTTTTTTTAACATTTTGCATGTTTTGCGAAATGCTTGCAGACCAAGTTACTCGCAATCCAAGGTTCCAATGTATAATCTAATATGATATATATTAATATAATGTAATATATATTACATATACTAACTGAGCATTTAATGAACACTTTAACAATTAACACCTCAGTCAGGTGTGTCAGAATTTTAAAAAGGACACAATTTTCATATTTTGCCACTGTACACCACCTCAATAAGCAATGAAGATTTGATTAAAGTGTAGCCTTTCAGCTTTAATTCAAATGATTTAACAAAACAATATTGGATTAACGGTTTAGAGATCGCATTATCTTCCAATAATTTTGGCAGGCTCAAAAATAACTTGACAAACTAACATAATGATAAATATATATACTGTATATTACTGCTTATTACTATATGTTTTTACATGCATATAAAACATTTAATTTACCATGTAAACAGCACACAGGCTTAGTCTTGTGGTTGAATTTGTGTGCGATATTCTCTGTGGTCATGATCTATATACAGTACACTGCTACAGATTAGTAATATTGGCCACTTTTTTCTGGAGCCAGTAACTAATGCGTGATTAAAGTAACAAGTAGGATTTATCAGATATAAAACATTTTAATATGGTACTCATCATTAATATCTTTGTTCCCTAAAAAAGAGCTAGCAGACCCTGGTCCTATGGTGAGTCGATCTAACCTGCTCCATCAACCAGGAGCTGTGATGTGAACCCGGGTGGATCTTAAGCTTAGGTTACTGTCTGTGTGGCATTTAAGATAAGATAAGATAAGATAAGATAGGTATTTATTAATCCCGAAGGAAATAGTTTTCCCAGTGTCTGCATATGTAAAAAGATACAAAAACAATAGAAACAAAAGAAGAGAGAAATAAAATACAATATAATCAGATATAAATAAAATAATAAATATATAGAAAAAACAAAAAAACTACAGACGTAGAATTGTCTCTTGTAGTGTATTGTACATTTATGTTATTGCACCCATGATTTATATTGCACATAATATTTGATATTGTATATAGAGTACTAATGATATTGCACACCAGATATATATAAATATTGCACATGATTTTCATAATATTGTATAATTAGTGGTTTTGCATGTGATATTGTTATTGTGATAGTATTGCACAATGTACCAGGGCATGATAAAGTTCTATTGATTATCCTGTCATGACAGCTCCTGAATGAAGGGGGAGGAGTTATAGAGTTTAATTGCCACTGGTATAAATGATGTCCTGTGGCGTTCAGTTTTAGACTTTTCTAGTCTCAGTCTGTGGCTGAACGTGTTCCTGTATGACATCAGTGACTCGTGTAGGGGATGTGATGTATTGTCCAGGATACTAAGAAGTTTCTTCAGCATCCTCCTCTCAGATACTTCAACTAGAGACTCCAGCTCCACTCCAATGACAGAGCCCACTTTTTTGATGAGCTTATTAAGTCTGTTGGTATCAGCTGACTTTAATCTGCTACCCCAGCAGACTACAGCAGAGAAAATAATGCTGGAGACCACAGAATGGTGAACATCTGAAGCATGGTTCTGCATACATTAAAAACCCAAGTCTCCTAAGAAAGTACAGGCGACTCTGACCTTTATTGTACACAGCATCAGTGTTCTCTGACCTGTCCTCAAGGTATGTACAGTATATGCTCTGTTCAGCAGATAGATGGTGGCATCCTCCACACCAATGCGGGGCTGATAGGCGAACTGCAGAGGGTCCTAGTATGGTTCTACGATTGTCCTGATGTGCTTAAGGACCAGTATTTCCAGTGACTTCATGCCATGTGAGGTCAGAGCAACAGGCCTGTAGACACTGTTCGTCTTTGGGTGTTTATTCTTAGGCGCAGGAAAAAGGCATGATGTCTTCCACAGGTCAGGTAAAGTCATTACGCTCAGGCTCAGACTGAAGATGTGCTGAAACACTCCACATGACTGAGTAGCAGAACCTCTGAGAACCCTAGGACTGAGCCCATCTGGACCTGCAGACTTCACATGTAGAGGATGCTCTGAGGGTAAAGGGTTCAGCAGGATCACTTTCTACATCATATATTCTCCAAGTCTGAATATGTTTCTCTGGCGTCTCTTCTTTCTTCCCACCTTTTTAAAACATGCTGGCATGTGTATTGTTAGTATACAGTACTTCTGTGTGTGTGTGTGTGTGTGTGTGTGTGTGTGTGTGTGCAGGACTGGCTTCAGGGGATTTCCAGCCTCAAGCTCAGTATTCCTATCATCCACCATGACCCTGAGTGAAGCAATTACTACAAGTGACTGAGTAAAGTGACTGAGTAACCTAATGCATGTAAATAGTCACTACACGACACAAACAGTGGACAAAACCAAACCAAAACAATGCAGTAAAATGGAACAAAAATTGAGAATCAACCTCAAGTGGACAAAACAATACTTTGCCAGCATTTTTGACAGGAATACAACACAGATTCAAAGTAAAGTGGTTATTTTGAAACTATATTACAAGTAAAGCATTTATTTTGTAACAGAACTAAATCTTAAAAGCAATGTAAATAATTGACAGCCTGCACTGAGGAAAGAACCAATAAGTACGAAATGACGTAGGT
This sequence comes from Channallabes apus, assembly GCA_030522415.1. Classification (NCBI taxonomy): domain Eukaryota; kingdom Metazoa; phylum Chordata; class Actinopteri; order Siluriformes; family Clariidae; genus Channallabes; species Channallabes apus. The sequence continues at coordinate 705,662 of CM060111.1, read as the reverse complement.
TTCGTTTGGTCCAATCACTGTGAAGAGCAGAGTATCACGTGTCCCGCCCTCACACGTCCCTGCTGTCGCTGGCGGGTAGTGACGTCACATGTTCTAAAATGGCGGTACAGACTCTGCTTTGAAATTTTCACTTGCTGATGCGTTTTTATGATAAATATTTTCACGCAATGTTTATTTTTTTACTCGGAACTTGCGAGGAGGAAATAGGATTATAATTGAGAAAGAAAATGGATTCTGTGGTAGGAGAGGATCAGACGCTGCCTTTCGACATCAATGTGAGGTAAATTAGCTCTCGGTTCATTTGAAAATTAACGACTTGTGCATATGACTGGCTACTCTGGCCGGATTACACACACTGTTTGTCTGGCCGGATTACACACAATGTTTGTGGTTTGTAAAAGCTAAGCTAAGCGTATAATTCTGCACGTTAAAAAAAAAAAAAAAAAGTCTGCCTGCAGACTGTCTCGGGTGTCATTGGATGGATATTTGATTAAATTAGCTTTTACTGGGTCAGTTAGCCTAGTTTTGGCTTCAAACTGGTCCAACTGCCTTATTAATGAACAGCAATTTCAAGCACATTGTCGAAGAATTAACAGTAAGTTAGATATAAATTGATAATCATCACCATCATTAGTTCAACACTTTTTATGCTGAGAATGGCAGAAATTATTTGGAGTCTATTCCACACTGTGACGCCAGATGGCGTAGGAGAGGAAGTGTTGGATCACACTGCATGTCACAGGATATTCAGTAGTAGAACAGTACAGTGTCTGTAATAATATTAGCAGTAGGATTTTATTTGGAGGGGGAAAATATTGAATTATTTTAAGGCTATTAAAATATCTAATGTTCATTAATTTGGCAACAGCTTAAGGTATTATTCTGATATTCTACAAAAACAGTGGAAAGTGCTGTTACTTAGATTTGCTGATGCCAAGATCATTTAAATAAACATAACAGACAAATTGACTGAATATGTTCAGAAAATATAGTATGTACTTTCAATCATGAAAGATGATTTTACTTAAATATTCAATGTTTAATTTAAGCATTTAAAAAAAAGAGGGCAAGTGTAAGGAAATGTCTTGTCATTATTGATCACTCATGGATGTGGGACTATAAACATTTCATTTGAAGATTTATTTTTTTCATAAAATAATTCTGTTTGTAATCAAATATTGTAACTGTCAAAAATCGGACATAAAAACTGATTACACCTGATAATTAATTGATTTTGATATAATTAAAGAAAACATGTGGTCTTCGTATGGAAGATGTTTTGTAAATATTTGAAAATAATGATTTTCATCTGAATTGTCATAGGTGTTGCTGTCGGTGGTTTAACCAGAAAAGTGACACCAGCATATATTGATGGTATAAAAATAAAATTACATTAAGCACTACTTTTTTGTGGGTGCATGAAGCTTTAAAGTCGGATATTGCTATTAAAGAAGTTCTAGGTGTGAAATAAAGAAATACATTTCAGGAGATTTTAATGACTCAAATTCCATCTTTTCTGTAGAATCACCTTATGAGAAGGAGAACTTCTTTATTCAAATCAATCGATTACACACAGCTGACTTCTGAATCAGAGTCTGAAATACTGAATCGAACCACTGTAGTGTTTACAATCACATTTCTGTACTTAACCACGTGACTGCTACTGATGGTGAGTTATGCTTTGTATCGCCAACAAGATCATATCCATCAATCGCTACACGTGAGCTGATAAACGTCATATCCGCCTTTACTTCCGCTTTGTGGCTAAAATGCGCACTGACAGTTATTTTAGTTCCCGCGCGCGTGAGCGCGTCTCGCGCTGTCGTAACAAACAACACGCAGTTAGCATTGTTAGCTCGAACTTCCCAGAAAAGAGGAAATTAGTTACATGTAGGCGGAGCTGAAAACAGAGCTGTCATTTTATTTTTTTTGCTCATGTAACGGATTACGTCTCTTTTCTTACTATGAAAGTAATCCAGTAGGTAGGTACGCTGTAATGTTTTAATATTCATGTTAATAATATTTGAACAAATAATTTAGGCTGCGTCTCAAAAAACCGCTATGAACTATTTTTAGGCTTGTGATTACGGGCTTGTGATTACGGGTTGTCATGGTTACGGTGATAAATATATTGCACGACGCCACGTTAATGTGCGAGTTTGCCGTGTAGATTTACTCTTTACACACACATTACTGGTGGTTATTTATATTCCGAGTTGTCAGGTTATAAACGTTACTCTTCTTGAGAGCTTTAAATCAGCGTGTGTTTGTGTTTCTGGTGTAGATGAGCTGAGAGCAGCAGCATACAGGAGGGAATATGATCTCAGCCCCCGCTGGCCTTATGGTTCTGATGAATAAGTCAATAAGCCGATATGTCACCGTTATTGTTCTTACCGCCGTGTGTGAAGCTGATCATCATGAGGACAGAAACTCTGCTCAGTTCTCACTTATTTACTGTGGCGTCAATGTTGTTTTTGTCATTCAGTGTTATTATATTATCTTAAAAAAAGGAAAGAAAGAAGAGGAAGTAGGGGGTTTAAGGGCTGTTATGAGGAAGCTGTTCCGTAAACACACACACACACACGCATTCGCATAATCACACTAGGGTTTGCATCATGGTTAGACAGGCTTTTATTCGAATACATTTTTTGACATTATAATTTTCAATTAGATTCAAAAGCGCTATTTATTTCAAGCAGCTATTAAACACAAAGTATGTAATTAATTAAACACAAGTATTTAATAAGGAAATGCTGTGCAACTCCTGTGGTTGTTTGTTTAACTGTCAATTCTTATACAAAGCAAGAAACTTCTTTCCTGTCATTCTTCTGTTTTACACTCCAGTCCAGTAGGTGGCAGAATTTTACCAACTGCCCATAAACTCAAATATATAAGCAATAATGTTACAAACTGGAAAGTTGTGTTCTGATCTGCAGGTAGTTCCAGTAAAACGTTCCAGTGCTGTTATTGTCCATTATGGTCACTCAAAGAGAGCCTCTTGTCCGATTAGACTACTTGGTCAGAACTAACTCTTGTATAATAGAAATTGTCAGTCAGAAATTTGCCAAATAAGTAGTTATTTTTTTTCACAGGAGATAAATCATGAATTCATAGACACATTAATCTGAAATGCTTTGCATAAATGTTTCTGGCTTCCTGATAAATAACTAGTGCTGACTAGAAGCACTCATTTTTACATATGGTGTATCCTTGCTTTCTGTCACAGTGCATAAGTTTGTTAATATGAATTAAAATGTATTTTATGTTTAAATTACAGTTTGGACTGCAACTAACCATTATTTTGATAATCGATTAGTTGGGCAATTTTTTTTCTCGATTAATCGGATTAAAAGTAACTGCTTTAATTCGCTGTTTTGCTTAACTATATAAAACCATAAATCAGGGTATTATTTATGTATAAAAGTAAACTTTAAAAAATGCAATAGCCACATAGAGTTTAATGATCTTTAATTTTGACATTTAAACCTTAGTTTATGTAAATCAACATTCTTTTTTTAACAATAATTGTGCAGATGGCAAGTTGACCGTGTTGATTACTTTAAATTAATTCAACTTAAGAAGAATAATAGATTCTAGATTAAAATAAATTTTACTAGTTAAATTTATTTCTTTAGTATTTCCTTTTTATTGATGATTTATTTTACGTACAAGCTTTTATTTTCTTTTTAAGGTCACTGGCAGTCGTGTAAGCATTTTATATTGCATATTATACTGTGTATGACTGTGTATGTGACAAATAAAATTTGAATTTGATTATGATATTTTTAATGAAAGTGTCTCTTGCTTTTCACGGTTTATATATTATTCCTCTCGTGTACTTTATCCTTTTTTTTGTTGTTTCTCTATAAAAAAAAATTATAAAAAATAGAGAGAGAGAGAGAGACGATTTTGCTACACTAGACATTCTTGTAATACGGCGACGTAGGGAGAGAGAGAGAAATCGCCGTTACTGGGTTCATTCTGTTTATTTTGCCCTTTTCCCGCATTTTTTTTCTCACACATCCACACTTCCAATTATTTTCTTTTCTATAATTATTATTATTATTATTATTTTTTTTTTTTTAATTTACATTTTTTTTGTTAAATTTCTTTAATTTTTGTGAAGCTGCTTTGAGACAATGACCATTGTTAAAAGCACTATATAAATAAAATTGAATTGAATTGAATTTCCCTCTGTATAGCGTGTAGAATCATGGGATATATCCGGTCCTGCGAAGTGTAAAATGAACGTGAAGCAAACGAACTAGAAGTGTTTTCCTTGTGTTCGTTGGGATTTGACACCGTATAACCGCACAGCCGGACAAACGCACGTCTCCAAAGCCCGTGTGAACACACTCAGTGACTCCTATGTGTAGAAATCCCTCGGCGCTTCATCCGCGCTCACCGGACACTTAGAATGCCAGAAAACCGCTCGATTTTAACTCCCGATAAGAGGTGTTTGATGTAAATTACTCCCATACCTTGGAGGACTTGGGGTGCGCCCTTTTTCCTGCAAATGCTTCTGTAACCTCCATTGCGCGAGCGGCTGTGTATCTGTTTGTGTATTTGTGCATCTTGTGGTCGCGCGCCTCAATAACGTGAGCAGCCCAACTAATCGATAACGAATTTCATTATCGATAATTATCGATTTTATCGATTAGTTGTTGCAGCCCTAGTTACAGTAGACAAGCATACACTACCATTCTATTGTTTAAAGGTTGGACACATCATCTCCTTCTCCTCAACCAAGAATATGTTTTATATTTTTGATTGTTCGAAGTAGCTACATTTAGTTTCGATGACAGCTTGGCACGCTCATGGTGACCTCTCATCAGATTCATAAAGTAGTCACCTTAAATGTTTATTTTTTTTGTTTTTGTTTTTTTTAGTTTGCATTTGTGCATTTTTAAGAGTTTTTGTGACATTTGATTTGCAATCAAATCACTGCTTGTTTTTACACAACTATTATGAGGAAAATGCTGTGTTGTGGAATCAAGAGTCTGGCTGTGTTATTCTTATGTTGTTCAGTGAGCCTTATTCAAGATGATAAAAGAAACTGAAATGATGGGTTTTTGTGCAAGTAGTAGCTTGTCTGGTATATTGCTTTAGGCTCACTCCATGAATTACATCCATCGCTGAGTAGTACTGTGTGCACGCGCGTGTGGAACAGCCAATACAAATACCATAAAAAAGACACTTTACATTTAGAAGTGTGTGCGCGCTAATGTCTCTGCGCATGCATGTGCTAAAAGACATGAGACACTTTAATACCATATTTCTATATTTTTGCAATATTTTATTATGCCCTTATGCACAGTTAATTTTACAAATTTTACTAGTTAAAATTATTTCTTTAGTATTTCCTTTTTATTGATTATTTATTTTACGTACAAGATTTTATTTTCTTATTTTCTTTTTTTTTTAAGGTCACTGGCGGTCGTATAAAAGCATTTCACTGCATATTATACTGTGTATGATTGTGTATGTGACTAATAAAAATTTGAATTTGAATTTGAATGAGGTAACAAGCCTCATGGCGATGATGTTGAATGGGTTCATTGTGTATTTGATTTGAAGAGTGAAGCTTTGTTGTTTTTTTTTTCCTCCCCCTCTTTTTTCCAGAGTTGGTGTGTGTTGGTGTGTAAGTGTGGGTATTTGTGTCTTTAACTCTCCCCGATACTACTGTTAAACTATGTGTGCTTTTTTTCCGCAGCTGCAGTATATCCAGACTGCCGGATTCTCTGAACAGTGCAGAACTCAGCATGGACATGACAGGTAACGCACAAAAACATAGGCGTACGCTAGTTATTTCCATATGATCCAGCTGTGAGGGGAAAGAGAGTGCCATGTAGATCTGGGACATAAAGTGCTTCTTCTGTTCTTCAGCTCCCATGTTCCCCGGGCAGAAGATGTCGCCAACCAAAGCCATGACGATGAAGGACTATGAGAATGTAAGCAGTATTTACTGTTTAATGAATGTTAATGTTAATCATTTGTTATCATTAATGTTAATGCTAATGTTTCCACTTTAGTGCCATACAGTTGGAAAAGTTCTGTTTTTTTTTTTGTGTGTTTTTATTTTAAGCATGATCCTGACTTACTGCCACACTATGCATTTTTTTATTTTCCTCCATACTACCCTAATTACCCGTCCTGATCTGGGTTAATTTAGGACAGTTACATGTTGACCTTATGCAGGTTGAAAATGAAACTTATGCACGGATGCACACATTTTGGATAATAAGAGGAACAGAAAAAATAATGCAGAAATTTTGGTATTTATAATGAAATGCGTACTAATTAGTAGCCATAATTGGCTCACCAAGTTAATCTTTTTTTTTTTTTTTTTTTTTTTTTTTGTAGCCGAGTTTAGATTTGTTATTCATTGATGCAGCCTTCCATGTGCTGCATGTTATAACGAGTGTGTATAGCAGGAGAGTCGCATTTTAAATGAGCATTTCGGTGTTTGTGAGAGCCCCTTGATGTTCGTTAAAGAATGGAAAATGTTTGAGCATTTTGGATTCGTTTTTAAATAATCTAAATAAAATTATGAGGAAATTGAATATGTTGCTTGGTAATAAATAAAAGTTTAACTTTTATGATAAAGCCTGTCAAAATAAATGAGTATTATTGCAAAGAGCAGCGTCCTGCCGACTGATTAAATTGGCTTTTTAATGATTAAAGCACATAATTCAGAATAGTCAACTTCTGATTAGGAACAAACACACCCCTCCAATATCAACCCTGAAACTCGATTGTACAGACATGGTGGAAACATGCTTTATGGCCGCTGGGCAAAAATACGCCACAGTGATGTTTATAATGAGTCATGAAACATCATACAACTGGTTTTGAAGAGACATTTATAAGTACTAAGGCTTGTTGGCAGTAATTGCATTTGGCCTCTTTTACCTTCGGTTTCACTAAAATCGATGAAAGCTAGAGGTTTCCACAACGTTACGTTTGTTGCTTTGGATTAACGATGGAATGAAGCAGTCTGTAAAGAGTGGGGGGGGGGGGGGTGGGGGGGACCTCTGTGCTTGTCCATTTAAGGTTCTGCTGCAAGAGAAATTTGGGAGGAACTGGGTTTTTTTTTCCTCCTACGGATTCTGTTTAGATTAGATCACAACTGTATGTGTTTGATTTATTTCCTTTATCATTTTATCTTTATCTTATTTTATCTTTCCGGTGTTTTTTGTATTGTGAGAGTTTTACAGGTTTACTTACAGTGCTTGTAGTATTATAAATGCATGGGTCATTCAACATTAAAAAAATTCCCTTTGTTTCTGCTTTATTTTTCTTGATCTTTCTTTATCTCTCTGAATTTGTTTTATTCTGTTCCTGATCCTCTCTTCTTTTAGTTTCCCCACCCCCTTCTGCCCCAGATGTTGGCTGGCACACTGTTGTACAGTCTGCAACCCCCATCCGCTCTCCAAACACACACACACACACATGTGCACACACACACACACACACACATGCACACACACGGGCTGGTTGTTGTCAAATTATCCCATTTTCTGTGTAGACTAATTGTACCCTTGTTAGTCATGTTTATTCGTGTCCGGTTAGTGCAGTTCTGAAAACAGTCAGAAAAATATTAAATATGTTAAACAGTGTGCATTAAACAAAATAAATGCTGATTGTTCCTATGTGACAACTTGTATTTTTTTTATGTTTTGTAGCAAATTACAGCACTGAAAAAAGAGAACTTTAACCTCAAGTTGAGGATCTACTTCCTGGAGGAACGCGTGCAGCAAAAATGTGATGATTCTACTGAGGAAATTTACAAAACGGTGACCAGACACACACTCACACGTGCACATAATACATTAGTCGTTGTTGTACTGTCTAACAGACAATAACTGAATAAATGAAAAAAATGATAAATAAATGTTCTAAAGGTATATTTGTGTGGCTGTGTGTAGAACATTGAATTAAAGGTGGAGGTGGAATCTATGAAAAGAGACCTTGCAGAGAAACAGGAGCTGCTTGTGTCAGCGTCGTAAGTCCCCCCCCCTCCCCCCTCATCCTGTCATTCAAACCAGCTGGCTACTCACTAGCAATGTTACATTACATGTATAAATTGTGAATTGATTTAAATATCCCGGAGATATGCATGCACATCTGTGTGTGTGTGTGTGTGTGTGTGTGTGTGTGTGTGTGTAGGAAAGCACTAGAGAGTTTAGCCAACAGAGATTCTGGAGAAGGTCTAAGGGTGCGTGCTCAGAGAGAGATGGATGCACTCCGCGAAGCTTTCAGTGCCAGGATCAGTGAACTGGAGGAGGTGCGCTCACACTCATAAAGTATAAACACATCATACACAGAGAAGGAGAAATTATAGCTTAACTGTCTTTCTTTATAATACAGTATTTAAAAGAAATGCATGGCAGTTTGCTATAGGTATTTTAACCATAAAAAACAAACTCTCCCTTTTTTTTATCTAGTCTTTGCGTTGTGCAGAAGAAGAAGCAGAGAAGATGGCTTCCATTGCTGAGCAACATAAGCTCAAAAGTTTAGGTCTGGAGAAAGAACTTGAAGCTTTCGCTCAATCCAGACCACTGCATGATGCTGGCTCCGCCCCCGGGCAGGACCACAAACTCCAGCAGGCTCTGCAGGAAAAAGATCGGTGAGCGCCATCACAAACGCACATGTCTTAAAGTTAATTTACTCAGTATTTGTAAAACAAGCATGTTGGTATTCCACCATGGAAGGCATCTGGATACAGTCTTTGTGTCTTCAAAAATAATTATGCAGTTACAGGTCAGCATGATTACTTGTGGGCAAAATCAGTAAATGTTTATACTTTGAAGGGGTAAATTCTTAGAGAAACCCAAACCTAGAGAGGTGAGTTTGGATTTCAAATAGTGAAACTACTTAATAAAATTGGACATCGTTTATTTGCGAGGGTGCTGGCAGGATTCCACATAAAGAATGTTTACCTGGCATATGCTTCTTAATGTTTGCGTAATGTTGTAAATTGTGTCAGTTACTATCTGAAACACCATCATTCATCTTTTCATTTTCATGACTTTATATGGACAGCATATCTAAAAAAAATTTTAATATTGTAGCAAAGATTTTTCTTTTTTTGTCATTTAAATGTAAAAAATCATATATTCATTGCATGTAAAACGAAGTAAGTCAAGTCTTTTTCTGTTTTGGCAAAATATTTTCAAATAAATCTTAAAATATTCTCCAGGACCAATAAAAAAGGATTTATAGTACTGAAATTTGTTCATTTACATTATGCTCTCCGTACTCAGGCCAGGTTGCTTTAATATCAGCCTTCAGCTCATCTTTATTATTGGATCAGGTGTGTCTCATCTGTGTCTTGACAGTAGGCTTGGATTATCTGTGGAGTTCAGGTGAGTTGGCTAGCCAACCTAGCACAGTAATATCATGGTCAGTAAGTGATAGTTTTGGGAAATCGGCATTGCCTTAACGGTTGTCAACAGATGGGATCATGAAGTGCACTAAAATCTGGTACATGGCTGGTTTGAGATTGGACTAGATTAAACACAGTGGACCAACACCAGATGACATGGCATCGCAAATCATCGCCAACTATGGAAACTTCACACTGGACTTTCGGTATCTCTCCATTCTTATACCAGACTCTGGGCGCTTGATTTCCTTGATGCGCAGACTACAGTCTCACTCTACTTCTTGTGAAGCTCTCTCAAGGTCTTGAATCAAATTTGATTGACAGTTTTCTTAGGCGATTGGTCATCCCTATTAATTGGGCACCAATCGCATTTTTTTTTCTTTAAAAATATGCTTTGATACACTAATCTGTGGACAGTTCGTCGTTTTAGCATGACCATTTGTGGCCTACCTTCCTTTTGGACAAATGTCAAGTCAGCAGTCCTCCCCATCATTGAGGTTGCATATACCGAACTATACCAAGAGAGATTTTATATTTATACTGTATGAATAATGATTTATTCAAAGTCAAAATAAAATGTTCTAATATATTGAGATACTGGATTTTTGATTTTCGCGAGCTGTAACCCGTAATCAGTGAAATGAAAACAAAGGCTTGAAATATTTCACTTTCTGTCTAATGAATCTAGAATGCATGACATTCCCTTTTTAAATTTAATTAAGCAGGAAAAAAAAAAAACCCTTTTCCATTATTTTCAGATTTTTGAGATGCACTATATTAAACTATAAAAAGCAAAAAAAAAATTCCACATTTCAAGGGCCGGAATAAAAAATTTAATCTTATACTTATGATTATTTGGAGAAGGTAACGTCACAGTTAAAGTTGAGAGAGAGCAGCAGGTTTAAACTGTGCTGCTTCTCTCTTCTGTAGTGTGATCGAGCGCCTCCAGGAATCCATCAAAAACCTGGACAGTCTGATTGGAGAGCTTCGGAAGAACGACCAGGACAAGCCAATCGCAGAGCAGACTATCCAGCTCAACACTCTGATTGGCCAAAAGAATGCAGAAGTACAGGTATTTGTATTGTATACTTTGAGTTAGTATGCATAATTTTTATATACATAATTCCAATAAAAAACATTTTTATAAGCCCATGTACATATATGCACGCGCACACATGAAAAACCATCCTAATATTGTACTCTTTATATCCGCAGGCTCTAAAAGAAGAGTTAGATCGTGAGAGAGAAAAAGCAGACAAGGAAATCAAGGTGAGAAAAAAGTCTGCAGTCACTTTAACATTTCAGAATTACGTCAAATAAGTGTTCCCCCACCCCAAATAAATAACTAGGAGACAATTAAACATTGCCAGGTTCTATTCCCATCTGTGTGTGCGTGGAGTTGTGCATGTTCTCACCGTGCTTGGTGGGTTTTCTTCGGGTACTCCGGTTGCCTCCTACAGCCCAAAGACATGCAGATTAGGTTAATTGCCTGTAATTCCCAAATTGCCTGTAGTATGTGTATGCGTGTTTGCCCTGTGATTGTTTGACACCCTGTCCAGGGTGTACCCCGCCTTGTGCCCTAAGTTTTCTGGGATAGGCTCCAGGCCCCCTGTATACCGGATAAAGCGGTACAGAAGATCAGTGTGTGAATGAGTAAACAATCTTTGCGGTAGTATAGATTCAACAAGGTGCTGGTAACAGTTGTGAATTTTTTTCCATTGTACCACAACATCCCAAAAGTGCTGTATTGGATTGAGATCTTGTGACTTTGGGGTCTATTTGAGTACAGTGAACTCATTGTCATGTTCAAGAAACTAGTTTGAGATGTTTCAGGTAAGCTGTGGTAGTTAAATGATGCCTAAGGGGCCAAAAGTGTGTCAAGAAAATCTCCCCAACACCAGTAGCAGCCTGTTCCCATCATGGTTACGCCAAATCTCACCCGACCATCTGAATGTTGGACCTAAAATCAAGACGTTTCATGTTTTTCCAATCTTAAAAATGGGGAGGGGGGGCAGGGGGGGACTAGTTGCTGTCATGTCTCGTGTACTGATTACTTTAATCTCCCACAATCAGATTTGCTGACGATTGAAAGAAAGAATTAGAGGCAGAGAGTCAACTTTTTTTTTTTTCCTGTTTGAGTGATTTGGCCACAAAACCACATGTTCTTTTAAATACATATTCTCACTTAATACATACTTTTTATTAAAAATTATATCAGCAATTACTTGCAAGAAAAGTAAAATACACAAGCTTGTGCAACTAAAAACAAATATCCATGATTAATCCATTAATTTTCTTTTTAAAAAAATCCCAGTTTTCTTATGTACTCGGACACTTTTGTTGTGACACCAGTGTGTGTGATATTCGGAAACAAAGAATTTTAATAAAGCAATATGTTATTTTATCAAACACATTCATAATAAAAGATTGTAATAAAAGTTATCACTAAGCATAGCTTAATGTTTGTGAAAGCTTACTGCTTTACTATCCTGTGAATATGTACGCTGTATTTAACCAAAGGATGAAGGATGTTTGATGCCTGACTTAAAATTTGACAAATTCTGTTAAAAGTTAAACCAGTTATTGTCCTAGAGAATGTTGAGGTGTTGGAAAATAAAACTTTCCTTTCCTGGATACTTGGGTTAGAAGTGGGTGTGTGTGTGTGTCAGGTGATTGGATTTGTGTGCGTGTGAGACTGGATTAGAGGCTTTATTCCACTCTGCAGCTTTAGCATTATACACTTGCCTCAGAACTGAACAAATGGAAAACTGATGAAATGGCAAAAAATGAAACAGCAAGAAAACATCATTATTCAGGAAAGTATTCTGTTAGATCTTCAAGCCACGTGTAAGCTGTGTGTAACCTGCACTGTTTGTGGCTTGTCTCAGTTCCCTCTGTGGTCATGAGGGAATTGTCGCAATTCAATAGGAAACTATACTAATACTACAGTATGGAGACGGTGTATTCCTATACAGTTGTTATAATGAACCATGGGAGAGACTAAACTTGTAAGCATCTGTTTGTTTGTGTGTTGTAGGTGTGTGCAGTGAAGCAGGATGAGCTGAACCTGCTACAGCAGATGAGCAGACAGCTGAGTGAAGAGCTTAACTCCACCAAGAGCAGCAGTCAAACATTAAAACACAAGCTGGAGGAGATTGACAAAGAGAACAAGGTACACACACATTCATGCACTCAGTTTATCTTTGAATGAACTGAATTCTTGTGAATTGAACAGGCTTTTAAATTGTTCATATTAGCCCACTGGTGTAAAAATAAAAGCATTTAAAGAATATGTAGAAATTCATATATGAATTAAAGTAATAAACTTTTTTTCCTTACTAATTGACCACATTCTCAATGACAAACTTACTGACAGTCAAATTTCTTGGCAACTAAATTGCTAGTTGATTATGGTTGGTTATGTTGATTTCGCCCAAAAGTTGTATTCCTATTGCCTCTTTTCCACTGCATAGTACGGCACAGCACGGTTCAGTACAGTTCACTTCGGTTCGGCTTTGTTTGCGCTTCCACTGCAGTGTAGTACCGCTTTAGAGTGGGCGGGATTATTCACGTGTCGTTATAGTTGCGGCGCCGCTACTGCCGTGACATCATCGTAAACGCGCCACAAACAAACACACAACAATGGAGCATATCGACGGCATGGTGTTCTTCATTCTCGGCATGTGGATGTTTTTAACAGCAAGACGAAGGAGTTTGTTTTAAAAGAGGCTGATGGCAGCCAAAGAAAATTTTTGGTTAATACAAAAAGGTGCGTGCGATCCTTCTCTGGCTGTTTCTAAATATAGCGGTTCTGTTGTGTCTCGTGTCGCAAGTTCGGTGACGCAGTAATGAATTTTTCTCCGGCCAATCGGTGACCAGCAGAGTTTACACGTCACGTTTTGGTAACGGTTCGGCGCGCTTGGAACCTCGGCTGAGGTGGTACTAAAAAAAAAAAAGGACCAGGTACCAGGTACTGTTCCCAGTGGAAAACCCCCCAAAAGTGAGTTGAACTGAACCGTGTCGTGCCGTACTATGCAGTGGAAAAGCGCCATAACTTACCCCTAACTGGGCCAGGGGTAGCTCAGTGGTTAAGGCATTGGACTACGGTTCGGAAGATCCCAGGTTCAAACCCCACAACCACCAAGTTGCCACTGTTGGGCCCTTGAGCAAGGCCCTTAACCCTCAACTGCTCAGATGTATAATGAGATAAAAAAATGTAAGTCGCTCTGGATAAGAGCGTCTGCCAAATGCCTAAATGTACTTGGAGTCGTTTTTTTTTTTTTTTTTAATCAGTAGTTGCTGGTGGTTTTAATATTTTTTGTACTGTTTTCCTTCCTTTGTACCCCTCAGACCCTTTCTGGACAGCTTGAAGAGAGGGAGAATGAGTTGGCTGCAGAAAAGAAAAACGCTCTAAAACGGGACAAGACCATTCAGGGCCTTAGCATCCTCCTTAAAGAGAAGGAACGACAGGTTGCAATTCTTTCAGACAAAAAAAATCTTGAAAAGCATCAATATTTGCTGTAACACTGTTTCTGATACTTTTTTTTCCCCTTTCTGTCTGTCAGGTGGATGAATTGTACGGAAATCTAGAGGAGAAAGATCAGGCCTTAACTAAGGCCAGGGAGGCTCTACACAAAGCCCAGCTACAGAAATACCAGGTAAGTAGAATGTGATGCTTTTACTTCTGAAATGGTGAGACATATGATGCGTCTCCATCACTTAGATAACTTGCTTAAATTTCCAATAAACTGTTTGCCGTACCACGACACTGCTAACAATGTTTTTTTTTGCTTAAGATTTTTTTGTATTTGTTTGGAAAGCAAGTTAGTTATTGTAGTCTCTTATAGACAGATTTTCTCAAGACCAAAGAAAATGCAGCTTGTCATGTTACATGTTGCATTAGAAAGTACATGGTCTTGGCATCCATGTGTAATTTCTGTAGTAAAAGTGCAGCTGTTTATGTGTATGTTGCAGGGTGGTGAGGAACAACAGGCCATGGTGCAGTCCCAGCATGCTGAGCTGTCTCGTCTACAGGCAGAGTGCCACTCGTCCCTGCTGGAGCTCCAGAGGTTGCAGCGTGCACTCAGCAGCAAAGACGCACAACTGGAGCTGCTGCAACAAGACAAACTTCAGCTGGAGAATGAGCTGGAGTTACTGCAGCAGTACAAAAGAAAAGGGGACAAGACCATTCATGTTCGTACACCTTTCCACACACTCAATGAGAGACAGATTAGACCTGGTCAATATGATGACCACACTTCTGTATTGATTTAGAACAATATTATTCATATATATCAATATATAATGTATAGCAGTAAATTTAGTATTCAAATATTTATACAAGTTTTTCCTTTCCTGAAGTGTGTATAATAATTTTTTTTTTTGATGACTATTTTGTTATTGAAATGAAATTAAACACAACCTCTAAACTGTTGGGTGACCAAATGTTGTATATAATTGTATATATGCTTTTTTTTGTCACTTTGTTAAGTAAAAATGTCATAAATACTAAAACAAAAGATACACAGGATCATGTGAATTGCAATTTTTGTTATTGGGAGTCTTTAGCTACTTTAAGCCACGTACTCAATGAAGCTGTTTGTGTAAACTAGGACCTGCAGAACCAGCTGAAAAAGCTGAGTGGAGAGCTGGCAGAACGCGAGAACCTTCTAGAAAATCAACGGCAATCTCAGCACGAGCAAACTCAAACGACAGAACATAAACTACAGAGCACGATACAACACCTGACGGCTAACCTCACAAAGAAAGAACAACAGTTACAGGTAAACACACACACACAGTAAAATTCACCCACTTTATGCTTTAATTAATCAGGGTCTAGATAACAGCTGTCTGCAAACCAACCATGTGACTTACAAAAACAGCCATATTGAATGTCTGGTCATTTTTATAAATATACATAATGTTTCTTTTATTTTTTTTATTTGTCATGTAGGAAAAAATAGGTACACCCAGTAATTCAGTAACTTGTGAAACTTTTAGCATCTATGACGTGAAAGTTTTTTTTTTTCTCTTATTAACAATTAAATATTTTATCTCTCAAATTATTTTGACTTCAAGCCAGTTTTTCTTTCAGAGCTGTGCTGTTACACAAAATTCATCAACACATCTAACGATCAGATTTGAGAATAAATAAGACAGGATTTGTGTTTTTCATTTTATCTCTCTCTCTTTCTCAGGACTACTTTAGAATGGTGCAGGACCTGGAGCAGGATCGAGCTTTAGCTGGAAGTGATGTAATGCTGGCCAAACTCCGAGAGAAGCTGAGAGAAAAAGAGAAGGCCCTGGAGGTGCTGCTATCATTTCCTCAATTTAATCCTTATAAATAAACTCTGGAATAAATGCAGGGTACATGATAACCTTTTATAAACTAAATAATTATTTCCTTCTTTTTTGGCTCTGTGAGCAGAAAGCTCTTGAAGATAAGTTTGTGGCCGTCGAGGAAATGGAGAATGAAATCCATCTGCTTCAGCTGAGTATGAGAGAAAAGGAAAGAGATTCGGAGCGCCTGAAGAACCTGCTTGCGCACAACCAGGAGACTGTGAATGTACGTGCTCAACTTTTATAAAAAATTTAAATAATTACATAAATAATTACATTATTACAGTAGAATATAATAAGACAGAAGCTATGTATTGTGATTGTAACAAAATCAACCAGAGCTAATTAAACCCTAGTTCGTGAGCAGAGAGAGAGGTAATGTGCCACTCGTGGGAAGGGTTGCCAGGTCTCAGCTAATTTTACCCCAACTGTGTAAAAGAAATGACTTGAAGCAAGCTCAAAATCTTTGTGTCTTTAAATACATTTCATCTAAATTATATCCAGCTAAACTGAGTTTTCTTCGTTGTTTTTTTTTGTATGTCTGCAGAGCTTTGATGAGTTATTGAAGGAGAAAGACACGGAGTTGCAGCAGCTGCTGAACTCACTGAAAAACCTGCAGCGTTCCAAGCAGGAGATTGAAGAGAACTTGCAAAGAGCTCTGAGAGAGAAAGATTCCATCATCCAGCAGCTCCAACATGCACTGCAGCTCAAAACTAAAGACATGGAGGTAACACTCTACACGACAAGTGTGAAATATATGACGTATCGTGACCTTACACCAAATGTCAAGTGATCATGAGTTTATTTGATTTACACCCTGGTCAAAATGTCTAAGTTACTCACCCTCAGTCCTCCCACTCTCGTCCTTTTTCTCAGGACATGGCTAGTACAGTTCTTAGTCATTCAGAGTCGCAGGGACGTGATCTTGCAGAGCAGATGGGTCAGAGGTTAAAAGTTACAGAGGCCATGTTGGCCGAGGCAGTGAAACACAGAGAAAGGCTAGTATGTGAAAACCAGACCGCTGTGGAAAACCTACTAGCCACCATCAGTAGCAAAGACCAGCTTCTGAAGGTAAATGGTTACAGTCATATCATCATCTCGTGTACACTCCGAGTAAGGTAATAAAGCATGATGGATCGTACTGTTCTAGGAAAAAATCCACAACAGCATGTCCTCAGGGTTTTATTCACCTTCTAAATAGTTTTACAATCATTAAACTTTGACACTCTTACTAAGGCTGTATTTTGATGTATGTGCGTGTGTTCATGTTTGTGTAGGAGAGTGCTGAACGACATGCGCAGGCTCTCGCTGAACGATCAGGAGAGTTGCAGGATCTGTGCAGACAGCTCGCAGAAACTCAGCTGCAACTCAGCAATGCTCAGAACCTTAGCGCTGCACTAAATGAGAAGGACCTGCTCATCAATGTTAGTCAATTACTGTTTTTTTTTCATCATTTTTTTTTGTCAGTTGAGGAATTTAATTAAATAAGGGTAGCCAAAGAGACCTAACTGTTCCGCTTACATGGTGCTGTGTAGGATTTTATTTGACAATGGAAAGTCCTATTCATGTCTTGGGTTAAGGCAACAACATTGCTCTTAGTAGAAAGAAGGTTAGAAAACCGTATACTTTTTTTTTTTTTTTTTTTTTCTTTTTTAAATTCAGGTTGTTGCAGTTGGCAGTTAAGTTTTTTCCCCCTCAGAAATGTCTTATGTCAACATAAAGATTCTTTGACTTGATCTGTGGTTCATTTCCACCTTAATAAGTTTGTTTGTGTGTCCAGAAGCTGTTGGATCACGCTCAGGACAGAGCTCCGTCTCTAACTGAGATAAAGCTGGTAGAGGCTCCTCAGGTGGTTGAGCTCAGACATACCATCAGTGTGCTGCAGCAGAGATTGGAAGAGAAAGAGGGTGTGTGTGGTGCATAGTAATGAACTTTCATTATTCATTGTTTGTTTGTTTGTTTGTTTTTTTTTTTTTTTGGTTGAATACCCAAGGTGACAGTTATTTAGTGTGAGACATTGCAAAGTATCAGTGTAAATATTTTAACAAAACACTGCTGTTATAAACATTCTATTGGGAATTCTAAGTGCAAGTATGTCTTTGTAGCTGAGCTGTCTCAGCAGTACAGTGAGGACAACTCGGAGACATCGCTAACAGTCAGTAAGAAACCTGCTATAATACTGAAGAAAGAGCTTTCCCAGAAAACAGATGCTCTCAACAGTGCTCTGAAGAGAGAAAACAAGCTTAAGGTGCGTGTGGGAGTGAGTATGCACTAATGTGGCCGAAAAATATATTACGTTCCTGAAATAGATTATAACCTTATGCATAAACAAAATTCTTTGTTTTGATTATTTTTTGTTTTTGTTTGGTAGATGTCTCTTGCTGAGATTCAGTCCACTGTGTCAGGGCTGGAGGGTCAACTAGAGGGCCAAACAGCCAATCTTCAGTCTCTCAAATCCACCATCAGTACTAAAGATGAAATTATTACTGTGAGTATAAAGTGGATTTTACATCATGGTTTCTTTATACAGTTAAACCTTGGATTTGGAGCATAATTTGTTTCGGATGTGTGCTTGTAATCCAAAACACTAGTATATCAAAGCGAAATAATGGAAACTCAGATGATGGCTGTTTGCTCACTGGGTTCGTTTTCTTTTTGTACGATTTTAACAAGCAGTCTATCCATTGCCACTTTGTTTTGCCTCCTTCGGTGCATTTTACGGAATGTGACATTGTCACTAAATAGATTCATCTCCGCACTGCTACAGCCTTTTTTTTTTTTTAATATATATATATATATATATATATATATATATATATATATATATATGCTATAGCATTGTGACCATGTGTGTACACGTGAAGATTTTGTGCCCAACAAAGGCCCCCATGAATAAAAAGCTATATATATATATATATATATATATATATATATATATATATATATATATATATATATATATATAGCTTTTTATTCATGGTATATATATATATATATATATATATATATATATATATATATATATATATATAGCTTTTTATTCATGGGGGCCTTTGTTGGGCACAAAATCTTCACGTGTACACACATGGTCACAATGCTATAGCAGATAGTACATGCATGCACTAAACGACTAAACGAGTGAGGCAAACACTGAGACAGAGCATGGCAGACAATTACCCACAATCCTGAGCGTGAGGGAGGGATCAGTTGTGATCACGTGGAGCTCGGCAGACAAAGCGTATACGTACTACCTACTCGTATTGCTCATTTATCAACTTAAAATTTGTTAAAAAATTTTGTCCATCTTGCAAAAACATTTGCAGAATAAGTTACATGCAATCCAAGGTTTTAATATACATGTATAAATGCTTTATAATATATATATATATAAATATTGAGTCCGAATGGACTATGTTCCGCGCCTCCATTGTCGAGGCGGCCGACAGGAGCTGTGGCCGTAAGGTGGTCGGTGCCTGTCGCGGTGGCAACCCAAGAACCCGTTGGTGGACACCAGCGGTGAGGGATGCCATCAAGCTGAAGAAGGAGTCTTACCGGGCCTTTTTGGCTGGTGGCACTCCGGAGGCAGCTGATGGGTACCGGCAGGCCAAGCGAAATGCGGCTTCGGTGGTTGCTGTGGCAAAAACCCGGGCGTGGGAGGAGTTTGGGGAGGCCATGGAGAATGACTTCCAGACGGCTTCGAAGAGATTCTGGTCCACCATCCGGCGTCTCAGGAGGGGAAAGCAGTTCACGGTCAACACAGTGTATAGTGGGGATGGTGCGCTGCTGACCTCGACTCGGGACGTTGTGGGTCGGTGGGGGGAGTACTTCGAAGACCTCCTTAATTCCACCAACATGCCTTCCGATAAGGAAGCAGGGTCTGGGGACATAGAGGTGGACTCTTCCATCTCTGGGGCCGAGGTCGCCGAGGTGATCAAAAAGCTCCGTGGTGGCGGGGCCCCGTGGGTGGATGAGATCCGCCCGGAGTTCCTCAAGGCTCTGGATGTTGTAGGGCTGTCATGGTTGACACGTCTTTGCAACATTGCATGGACATCGGGGACAGTGCCTCTGGACTGGCAAACTGGGGTGGTGGTCCCCCTCTTCAAGGAGGGGGACCGGAGAGTGTGTTCCAACTACAGAGAGATCAAACTCCTTAGCCTCCCCGGGAAAGTCTATTCAGGCGT
Source organism: Channallabes apus (assembly GCA_030522415.1). Lineage (NCBI taxonomy): Eukaryota > Metazoa > Chordata > Actinopteri > Siluriformes > Clariidae > Channallabes > Channallabes apus. The sequence goes on along the minus strand of CM060111.1, from coordinate 685,751 downwards.
CCTGGAAAGGAGGGTCCGTCGGATAGTCGAACCTCGGATTCAGGAGGAGCAGTGTGGTTTTCGTCCAGGTCGCGGAACAGTGGACCAGCTCTACACCCTTAGCAGGGTCCTGGAGGGGGCATGGGAGACCAACCAGTCTACATGTGCTTTGTGGACTTGGAGAAGGCATTCGACCGTGTCCCTCGGGGAGTCCTGTGGGGGGTACTCCGGGAGTATGGGATATCGGATTCCCTGTTAAGGGCTGTCCGGTCCCTGTACGACCGGTGTCGGAGCTTGGTCTGCATTGCCGGTAGTAAGTCGGACCTGTTTCCGGTGAGAGTACGACTCCGACAGGGCTGCCCTTTGTCACCGATCCTGTTCATAATTTTTATGGACAGGATTTCTAGGCGCAGCCAGGGCGTTTAGGGGGTACAGTTTGGTGGGCTCAGGATTGGGGCACTGCTTTTTGCAGATGACATTGTTCTGTTGGCCTCATCACCCTGTGACCTACAGCTCTCACTGGATCGGTTCGCAGCCGAGTGTGAAGCGGCTAGGATGAGAATCAGCACCTCCAAATCTGAGGCCATGGTCCTCAGCCGGAAAAGGGTGGAGTGCCCTCTCAGGGTTGGGAGTGAGATCCTGCCCCAAGTGGAGGAGTTTAAGTATCTCGGGGTCTTGTTCACGAGTGAGGGTAAAATGGAACGGGAGATCGACAGGCGGATCGGCGCAGCGTCTGCAGTGATGCGGGCTCTGCGTCGTGGTGAAGAAGGAGCTGAGCCAAAAGGCAAAGCTCTCAATTTACCGGTCGATCTACGTTCCTACCCTACCTACGTTCCTACCTATGGTCATGAGCTGTGGGTAGTGACCGAAAGAACAAGATCGCGAATACAAGCGGCCGAAATGAGTTTCCTCCGCAGGGTGTCTGGGCTCTCCCTTAGAGATAGGGTGAGGAGCTCAGTCATCCGGGAGGGGCTCAGAGTAGAGCCGCTGCTCCTCCGCATCGAGAGGAGCCAGATGAGGTGGCTTGGGCATCTATTCAGGATGCCCCCTGGACGCCTCCCTTGTGAAGTGTTCCGGACACGCCCCACCGGAAAGAGACCGCGGGGAAGACCCAGGACACGCTGGAGGGACTATGTCTCTCGGCTGGCCTGGGAACGCCTTGGGATCCCCCCGGAAGAGCTGGAAGAAGTGGCTGGGGAGAGGGAAGTCTGGGCATCCCTGCTGAAGCTGCTGCCCCCGCGACCCGACCTCGGATAAGCGGAAGAAAATGGACGGATGGATGGATGGATGGATATATAAATGCTCACATTCACACCAAATGCTATTTTGCTCATAACATGACGGTTTCATTTAGATGAATATAGCATTGTCACATAAAATGCTTGGATTCACTACTCACACCACAAAGTAAATGTAAAAGTCACATCTTAGTTAAGATGAGTGTCTATTCCTCTTTTCTGAGTATTGGTATTGTTAATATTTGGTTCTTCTGTAGGAGCTACAGCAGCGTTTGGCCCAGATGGGGTTGAGGCAGTCAGCTCCAGCCGTCGATCAGCACTCCCCCCTATATGGGGAGGAGCTCAGCTTCCGCTCTCTTCCCCAGAGAGAAAGTACCATCATTGGAGGAGATAGACAGCAGCAGGTACATAAACAAACATGAGGCTTTAAATGTAGCATAAATTAATGCTTTTACAGTGGATAAGTGACAAACCTTTTAATCTCAGCAGGACCTGTCTCTGGGTGACCTGTGCTCAGAGCAAGCAGAGCTCAACCACATTCTCAGGGAAGAGCAGCAGATCTACACCAAACTTGTTCAAATGGTCAAAGAGCAAGACAGGTGAATCATCCTTGCTAGTCCAGTGAACACAGTATCCACTTTTGGTTATTCATTTATTCGTTCATCATCTTTATCCAGCCGGGGTCATGTTGAGTGGTCAGCCTGTCCCAGAGCACCATACTCAAAATTTTTGCACACGCATTCACACTAAGAGCCAATTTATAGTAGCAGGTTTGACTGCAGACATGTTTTTCAGAAGTGGGAGGAAATTGAAGAACCCAGATGAAACACACTGAAATACAAGGAGAATGTTTTCAAACTTCACATACACTAGTTCTAGCACATGATTGAGTGAGGAAATCTAAAAGCTGTGACGTAGCAAGAAGCATGGGTAATCTCCAACGTAGCAGCAGGTAATCTCCAACGTAGCAACATTACCTGCTCTTGAACTGTCTAGCACCTCCTAGTGACTAAGCAGTGAAGTGGTAAACTCAGTTATGCATTTTTCTCTGTCCTGCTTTAAGATGTTCTGGGGTTTTTTTTATGTGTAAGTGACTTTGAACCTGACTGTGTAGGCTTCGATTATAACATCCAAGGGGAAAAAAGGAAATGTATTTTCCTTATTAAAAAAAAGGAAATGTATTCAATTATTTATTTATTTTTTATTTTTTTTATTAATTAATGCAGTGGTTCTCAAAGTGCGGGGCGCCCACTAGTGGGGAATACAGACATGACAGGTGGGGCGCAATGAACGGGAGGAAATTAGTGGAAAATAATAGGAAAGTAGCTATTCTAATTCATGCTTTTCTTTATTGATAATGAAGAGCGTATGCTCAAAACAATCACACACAAATGAATGGATCATTAATACAAGTAAATTGAATTGAAACCTGCGCGACCCACTGGGCAGCGCTGCGCGACTCTGACAGAAATAAACCGCGCCGACCATCAAAGTACATTTTACCCCGCTGGGATGCGCACATACAAACCAGGCACGGCAAGGCGGAAACAATATTAAACAGTCCTGACATTTTAAATAAACTGAGTCGCGCAGGTTTGTGATTCGAGCGGCGCTGCGCGATCCACCGGGCTGCGCGAATAAACCAGATCATCACTGCGCTATCCAGATAGTCGCGCTGCGCTGTATTTGCGCAGATATTCGGTTCAATCGGGTGCCGCGGTTTCGTCCCACTTTTGATGTGTTTGGCTTCACATACACTTCGACAATGGAAGAAGACGCTGCAGCAGCAGTGAGTTTACTTACATGTGACGAAACCAACAACGAGGAGATTGTAAAGAGAAAAGCTGCCTCGTCTGTGGTGTGGAATTGGTTTGGGTAGAAGAAAAGTGATACGAATGAGATGAAGGTGATTTGGAAAGTACACAAGTGCACTGTTTTAACAAGTGGTGGAAACACATCAAACCTTTTCTATCATCTGAAATCCAAACATCCAAACAAATATGGACAAAGTAAAAAAGTGCAGCAAACCTCAGGAATTCACAGTTTATATAAAATTACATTATGTAAAACAGTTTCTTTGTGTTTGAATTTTTATTTATGCATTTTCAGATACAAATTGCTATATTGTGATATATATCGTTATTGAGGTAGAATTTAGCTTCTACCGTGATAGAAGATTTTGGTTATATCGCCCCCCCCCCCCCCCCCCCCCTAATGAAGCCTAACTTGAGTTTGGATTGATGGTGGTGATGGTGGGGGCAGAAGAGAGGCTCGTGTGTGTTTTGTGTCTTAAACTGCTGGCAGCAGACCGCATGAGACCCAACAAATTAGGAAGACACTTAGAGACAACACACTCCAGTCACGTTAATAATCCACTCGACTTTTCAAAGAAAGCTGGCAGAATAGAGACAGCAGGAGAATCACATGGTAACATCTGAATCAGTGGACAGCAAAGCACAAATGGCTTCATTCAAAGTTGCAAAACTGCAAACGATTGCTGAGCAGCAAATAGACATGCAAAGATAATGCAAAGATAAGTGACAATGTAAGCCTTGTAACAATTGCACGTGTATTTTATCTATTTTGAACTTGGTCTTGTTTGATCTTATTGGTTTAGAAATTGATATTTCAATAAACAGTAAACTTGGCCGATTTCGTTATTATTTTGTTGACAAGTGGGGCTTGAAATTCGCTCACCCCCTTAACTGGGGAACGACAGAAAAAGTTTGAGAACCACTGAATTAATGTTTGATTAATATGTATTTTTATTAATTTATGTCTTGTGTTGTTCATATGGTCTCAGACAACTTGTGTAACACTGTTCATGGTTGTACACGTTTTGTTTTTTCCCTTCAGTACTCAGCGGCTACATGCATTACAGTTGGAACTTGCTGCTGTGACACTCCTCAGGCAGCAGCTGGAAGATGGCGTCCGTAACAACAATGAGCTCCGAGAGCAACTGCGGCAAGAAATCCAGAGAGTTAATCAGAGAGAAGGTGCAGTACAGAAAGCTCAAGGACGGTCGATTAAAGCGTGCATCTTGACAATAGACACCTCGGAGGGCCAGTCAGAATGTTAGGACAGACTTAAGGAAAGTAGCATTTAGGTTACACTGAATTAATGAAATATATATATATGCAGTTTATATTACACAGTACATCAAAGCTAAATGTGGTCAGGATAAAGCAACCACCGGTGACATTGGGTTCCTCTCGTGTCAACCAGAACCTCGCTGTCTAAACTTAAGTCTTCACAGGCTTATAAAAATTTGTTGGTTACAATACTTTTTCAGTCTATTAAACAGTAATTATTAGGGCCTTTTCCTGCTATGCCTCTGCTATACTGGACATGTCACTCTTGCTTCATCCTGGGTTTTTGTTTGATGTCTGCATTACATCCTATTCCATGTGTTTTGGATCCTTCACTGTTTATTTACTGTTTCTTTTCAGTGTCCGTATTTCTGTCCAACATTATGATCTGTATGCATGTTAACATTCTTTATTAATCTGTTTTTTTTTTTTTTTGTCCCTTTAATTGAATTTCTTTATATATGTCACTATTTATCTCCCTTTCTAACCGCTTGCTTCATCTGCTTAAATTAGACATTAAATAAAATGTACTTTTGTGTCTCTGTCTGCCATACTAAAACACATGCGCGCGCACACACACATTGCCCACGCATGTCCTGAGGTCTATAATATACGCACGGTCTCAACATACAATTTCTCTTATTCTGGTTCGTTGTTGCTTGTGTTTCTACATGCAGAGAGATTGGGTTAAACATTGCTATAAGTACCACTTTCAGTTTTCTTCATGAGTACTAAACATGGGACTGTAGAGATTTGCATGTGGGACATATGCAGAGATAAAAGTATAAAAGCAAGTTCCCATAATCCTTTTGTGCATTCAACATGACATTTTAGTATACATTTATTATACAGAAAGATGGAAAATTAGGAAAGAAAAAGGCTCAAGAGAAAATAAGAGTCTGAAAAGGGAAGTCCTGATACTTGCCATGTTGGTGTGTAACTACCCACCACCTCCTTAAATTACATTACATGCTATATGACTTTTTGTGAGCGGTATTGCAAATACATAAATCTTAACAAGCCATTCTCTTTCCCAGTCTAACCCTTTCAATTAAAACATTGTTTTGTGAGCTGCCTTTTTAAGGAATAAGGCAGAACTTACGAGCTGTTTTATGTTGATAGAAATCAAAATGTACTTCAACACTAGAGTTTTGCAGTTACAGAATTATTTCAAATAATTTAAATGACACGTCATCAAAAAAGACAGGAGTATTTTTAAATCATACCAAATACATAGCTGTTTTAAGTAACATTACAGACTTTAGAAGAGTGTACACTCATATGTTTATATGTTTAGGTGCGGACCCTGCAGAGCTTGAGAACATGCGAGATGCTCTAGAAGAAGCTCAGCGTTGGAACGCTTCTCTACAAGCCAGACTTGGCCAGATCCAGAGCAGAGGAGGAGGAGTAGGGCAGGCCAACGACAACGGTATGCATACATTATGATAAATCAGTAATGATGAGGACGTTCAGCAGGATGACTCAAGAATAGCAGGAATACTACGATTCCTAAATAAGAATAACATCTTACTTAGGAATCAGGAAGCCCTACTCCTGAAGAATTTCAGATCATTTTTAAATATCTGTGACCGGTCCAAGGCAAACCATACAAAAATGCTGTGTAAATTATTATTTTCTTCCTACCAAAAAAAAAAAACGGCTTTCTGTGGACAGACTCTAATTTATAGTATATAACAAATTTATCGTTATAACTCTGACAGCTGGGACTTTCATTGGTACCATTTATAGTTGTAAATAGGTTTTTGTCCATTTTATACATAACCATTATGACCAAACAGAGCATGAAGACAGTTGGGGGTAGCTATGGCTGAAGAAGGGGTTATTTGTGGCCTGTGAATAACCCCAATCTCAACCCCACTGAACTGCGTTGAGATTAATTATATTGCTGACTGCATCCCAGGCCTCATCCAACATCAGTCACTGATTTCACGAATGCTCTTGTAGTACTAATGCTCTTTGTGGTTGAATGAGCACAAGTCCCAAAAGCCATGCAGCACAACCTACAGTGGTTACCCAATCGGAATGGTTATTACCGTCGCGCTCACCGCCGTTTAAAGGCGACAGCGGGCAAAATAAATCAGTTGCATTTCAAAGTCATTCATAAAATGGCCGCCAGGTGGCGCAAAGTGACATTTTCATTCATCGCAGTAAATACAACAGTGATGGTCATTTCCACAACAAACATGAAAAATCTGAACCAGAGCTATTGATGTGTACTGTACAATAATGAGTAAAAAAATTTACCGCTGTGCTACTCGGACACTTAGAGACAACACGCCCCAGTCACGTTAATAAGCCACTCGACTTCTTTCAAAGAAAGCTCTAGATAAGTGACGAAGTAAACCTGTTATAATAATTGCACGTGTATTTTATCTGTTTTCAACTTGGTGTTATTTGATCTTCTTGGTTTAGAAATTTATATTTCAATAAACAGTAAACTGTAAAATAAAAAGTGGGGCTTGAAAATTCTCCCACCCCCTTAAGTGGGGAATGACATAAATATGGTCATTTATTTCAGTTAATAAATCTATTATAAATTTAAAGAACACAAGAAATAAGATGACACAAAACCCTACACACTTCTTTTCTAATTACACGTGAAAAAATCTAAAGGCTCACTGTGTTAACATTTATTGTGCTTAAATTTGATCCTAATAAGATTAGATTTAATTTGAATTCTACATTTGTACTGTAATATTAGTGCTGTGATTATGAATTCGTTCAACTACAGTGATTCGCTTGATTTTATCGGCTACTAAGTGCAGTTCTAAAGGAGCGCGTCTCATTAATCCGGCAGAGAATGAACTAAAGCATGAGGCGTCAGTCTGTAGTTATATAGCGCCACTCTGTGGTAAAAGCCAGCAAACGCACAAACCCACAAATGCTGTCGCCGAGCGCCGCGACGGTAAAACAAACGCTCTGATTAGGTGACCACTGTAGAAGAATAGAGATTAATATAACCACAAGTGGCCACTAAATCTGGAATCGGAATTTTCAGTGTATATGCAGTGAGGAAAGAAGGAATAGTGACTGGTGTTAGGTCTTGGATTTTCTTGGATAATCTGCTCGGCCCTTAATGACTGAGATGCCTAGAGGTTGATGTTAAGAGTAATCTGGTGGTCGTTTCAGATGACTCACTGAGTCTGATTGGGGAACAGACATCCTATATGAGTATATGTGTAGGGGAGGGGCAAGAAGAAGAGCTACAGCATCTATCTGTGGAACAACTCAGACTAAAGGTGAGCTTCACATCATCATTATAAAAAGCATAAGATATAAAACTATTGACTATCTAACCTTTTTCCGAACTTACCATTCAATCTCAATTATAAATATGTTAAGTTTTATTTTAATTTTTTCTCTCTGACACTGTTTTGCTGTATTTGTCCTGATCGTTTTCTCTCTTTCTTTCTCTCTCTCTGTCTTTTTCTCATTAAGGTCTCAGAGCTACAGGCAGTAAATGCAGAGCTGCAGAAACGCTTGGCCCTGGCAGAGAGTGATGGTGTGGGTGATGATAGGAGAGAGTCACAGGGCCATCATGACCTAATGGGATTTTCTCCCCCCAGCAAGGTACTTAACAGTCACATTTAACCTTTAAACTTGACACTCTCTCTGTAAACAACTTTTTATTTATTTTTATTTTGTTACCGTTATTTAGCAGGAGAGAATGTTGCACGCTCCCTGATTTCATAAAACTGACATCTTCTTTGGAACATCTGTAGATTTCTTAATGCTTGTCCTCTTTTTAATCCTCTAACTTTTATCCTTTACCTTCTGTGTTAGTTTATAAATTAGTTCCTGAATGAGATCTTGACGGTCTGTGTGTGTGTGTGTGCATGGATTTCTCTTTGTGTGTTGGGTAGGTTTTCAGTCTAACTCGCCGTTCTTCCTAACCCATGTTCTCTCCTCTCTCCATCTTTCTGGCCTGTTTTTCTTGTCCATAACCACCTGCAGCCTCTCCATCCAGCTATTATTGTATGCTTTCTTTATATTATTTTTCTTCATGAGTTTTTTTGTTCTCAAGTCATGTGTTACCACCCATCCCATTACTATAGCAGCAGCAGCAGGAACTGACCAGACCTCTACCTGCTAATGATAGTGAGAGACTAACCTCCCCCGGTGTAAAGGTAAGGGGGCGCTGATACTCTTTGCGATAAGAATAGGACTCATGTATTTATTTGTCAAAAAAAGAAGCTGACTATTTGATGCTCTGTGTAAAATTAGATTTTGTAGTTTTGTTTTCTTTATTTATCTGCTTTGTTAACTTAAAGTTTAACTAATCATATCCACTGCAGAAAGTTTGAACAATACTTCCTGTTCCAGCAGTCGGTTTAAACAATTCCATCCACTCTCACTGTAGGCTTATTGCTGAACAGGAAATTTTTACCAGTACGATTGAGTAAAACCTAATTTACACTTCTAAAGAAAACTACAAGGGAACCTTGGATTGTGAGTAACTTGGTCTGTGAGAGTTTTGCAAGACAACCAAAATATTTTAATCAAGGTCTTGATGTACGAGTACTGTAGGAGAGAGAGAGTGTGTAATTAATTAATTAATTTTTATATAAATATTTTTGAGCTGTGGAACTAATCATCAGATTTTCAATTATTTCTAGTCATTCACTTTAATATACTAGTATTTTGATATACAAGCGTGCTTCTGGGACAAATTATTCTCGCAATCCAAGGTTTAACTCTACATTGCTTTCAAAGAGCAGTATTTTTTATTTATTTTTTTAATGTAAAAGCAATTTACACCTTTTGTTGAGTACACTTACCTTCTGGCTCTGCCTAATAAATATTTCAGGATACATTGTAGGTGCACTTTCTGTACAATTAATGATTGGATTCTGCCTGTTGTTTTGCACAATAGTAGCTACAGCTATGTTTTTGCTTAACATGTTATTCTGGTATTTTATTCCCAGGAGACGGGTGATGAACGTTTTAAAGCTCAAAGAAGAATGGCAAGTTCTCCCTTGCCGAAGAAAGATAATGGAAACTCCTCATTTGCTCAGATACACAAGGGTGAGACTGAGCAAGCAGAACTTGCATCTTTACTTGAAGACTGTGGAGCAGAATCTGTTCCCCAACTCCGGTAAGCATTCTGTATGTTTTAAAATTGACTACAGTCATGTTGGCAATTTAGTCTTTGTTTAAAATATTATAAGGATAAGCTATTTTTGTGTTGCAAAATAAAAACAAATCTTTTAATAGCAGGCACGCACGTTTGCATTTTCACCCTCTCTGTTACAGGAAGCAGATAAATAAACTACGATCAGAAATGTCAAAGCTTGGTGTGCTCTTAAAGGAAGAAAACTCAGCTGAGTTCAGAGAGAGCACAGAAAGTTCTGGAGAAAATGACAAGCACGATAACCTGCACCAGACTGTAAAAGTCCTCCGCTCAGAGGCCCGAAGACACCGCAAAGTTGTACACCTGTTGAAGGCGCAACTACAGCACAATACAAAATCAAATACAGACAGTGAGCCAGGGGCTGACGCAAAACTGCTTGACAGCATGGCTCAAAAGATGGAGCGTCTGCGGGAGGAGCATGAGATCACTCAAAGACATGCTGCTAGTCTGGAGGACAGGATAAAGGAGATGCAGAACAGAGAAAGAAACGAGGGTAGGGAACGAGAAGAGGAGAAAGAAAGGAAAAAGAAAGGCAGACCGGACCAAAGCAGGAAGTTGAACAAAAGCCTGAAGCATGCAGTAAGTTTTAAGTCTCCGTGTACAGTATGTCTTTTTTTTTTGTGTGTGTGTGTGTGTGTGATAAAACTCTTTTCCAAAAAAAAATTTGTTTGTATTACAGTGAACACTACAGTGTGTGTAAAAGCTTGCATTGTGACAAACATTGACCAGTAATCTGATTATAGGTAAAGTAGGCCTGGGCGATAAAACGATAACGATATGTTTCGTGATAGACACGTGATCGATATCAATAAAAAATGTGTTCGATAGAACCTTCGATATTTTTTATTCTTTGTCGGAAGAAAACGCTGGTCGCGAAGCTAGTTTGGTTGCTGTCATGCGCACTCGTTCCGCGACCGGCTCTAGGACCCGGAAGTAGTACGGTCGCGATTCAGGAAGCATAAACGGAGACAAGATGGCGTTGGCATTGGCACCCGCCAAATGCGGGTAAAATTGGGCTGTGGCGGGTAATAACTTTAGTCTCACAGTCACATTGGCGGGTAGTTTATTCTTTGGTATGATAATTGTTATGTTTGCATCAATATGCACAACTAACATCTATAATATTACTTGCTTTTTGTGTGAGACAACCAGAGGAAAATAAACGGAGGCATGGAGAAAAACAGTATTCTTCTTTTACTGCATTCAGTGCACATGACACATAGTATACAGCGCGGTATTGCCCCCTGGTGGCCCGCCAGTGAATTAACATCAAACTCAAATATATTACAACAATATATTTTTGTTGTAGTTTTCTCTAAAGGCATCTGATATAATAAACGCATTGCACTATTTTATTACACATTATTAAGCATTTCTTACATTTTCTTAAAATTTTGCACCTTAAATGTTAAGAGATAATTGTTAAGTGTTCATTGTGACTTTAGACTTATGTTTACATTTTAATTATTAGATTTTCCATGGTTGATATTTCTGTCTTAACTGATGGGACTATGATCATAGGAAGGTTAAGTTTAAATATAATATATTCTTCTACTGGTCCTTATTTTAAATGGGTCATAAAAAATATCAATAATTATCGATATCAACCGATATGAAACACTGATATCGTGATACAGTTTTCAGCCATATCGCCCAGCCCTAAGGAAAATTATCCTCCATCTTATTCACAAACGGACTTGTATGGTGGCCCACAACAATTAAATTCTATTATTAAACAGATTTTATAATATATGCTTTAGGGATGGAAATCAGCAGGGAAAATCCGATACGATATATCGCGATACGTGCAGGTTACCGTCTTTTTAGAGGCATTTAATGGAAATTGCTCACATACCTTGGAGGACTCTGTAACCGCCATTGCACGAGCGTCTGTGTGTATCTGTGTGTATTTGTGCAGCTTGTGGTCGCGCTCCTCAGTAACGTGAGCAACCCAACTAATCGATAACGGCATTCATTGACAACGAATTTCATTATCGATAATTATCGATTTTATCAATTAGTTGTTGCAGCCCTACATTATTTTACGGTCAATGTGACGATACATAAAAGGATTGTGATGCGTAACTAAATAGATTTTCCCCTCACCCCGATCTCCAATGTCTTTCCAATGTTTATGTTGTTATTAAAAGAAAAATGATTGATTACATGGATGGAAAGACTTTCTGTATAGTAAATGTTTATTTAACATTTATTTAAGGAAACATAAAAAAAGTCTGCAGAGACACAACACTTCATGCATTTTATTAGTAGCGTTATGACCTGCATTTATATTGTCAACTTCAAGAAGATGAGAAGAGAGAGGTTTGGAGGAAATGTCATAACATAACTGATAACAGGAACTAACTTTTGTGGACATTTAGCAACATCTGTAAATAAATAAAAATATTATTTTTCAATTTAAACCAAAATATATAGGAATAATTAAACACATTTAAGAGTTAGTGTCTGTCACTGATTCGCCTTGAGCACATCTTTGTCAGGTTTTTTTCTGTACATAAGGTATTGTAGTATGTTGTTTTATTTTCCTGCAGCACTATAATCATTTTCTGCATCAAAACACACTTCACCTCATGTTTATTTTTTTTATACAGTCTTACACCAAATCACGGCTACCAGTAGCAGTGAGACCCACAAAGCAAAGGCACAGGAATGAGCGTGAGACAGAGGAAAGTACTGAACACTTCAGCACAACAGATTCAGAGCAACCCAGTGTAAGGAGCAGAGGCCTCAGTGGTGCAGTACTTCAAAGTTCTCCAAGCAGCAGCTTAGATGCTCTCTCGGATTCTGATTCCAGACGAAACGCACAACCTGAACAGACTGAACAAAACTGTAACTCCAGGCAACATTCCAGACCTGTGTCTGACTTTCCACAATCAGAACTCTTATCTCAGTTGGAGTTACTGAACCAGGAATGTCAGGAGAAGGAAAACCTCATCTCCCAACTGCAATTTCAGATGCGGAATTGGGAAGGTCTCCAAGCTGAGCTTCAGGAGAAGGAACGGATCAATGGACAGTACCTGGAAGCCTTGCATGCAGCCGAGTCCACAATTGCTTACCTTACGGCTTGTAACCTGGATTCTGAAAGCGGACTGGGGCAGACGGGATCGGGATCTGATCCATCACTGCAGCAGCAATGCACTGAGCTCGAAAAAGATGTGCAGGAGAAAGATCAAATCAATGCTCAGCTGCTAGAATGCTTAAACTTGGTCGAGGCTGCCATTGCATCACTGATCTCAGCTGATATGCCTGTAAGCCGCTTCTCTGGTCAGAATGACCCACAAGCATTGTGTGACAGGCTTGAGGACCTGCTCAGCCAGATCAAGGCCCTACAGGAGCAGAAAAATACTTCCACTGGCTCTCACAAGGAGTTGCATTTCCCAGATGGTGGTTCAGCATCAGACCTGCAACGCCAAGCAGAGACCCTTCAGGAATCACTGTTGGAGCAGAGCAGGCTGAAGGCGGAGTTGCAGGAAAAGCTCAGGACTGCAGAAGAAACCATTACTAAACTGTCTGCTCAACACACCGGTGCTACCAAAGGCCCGGAACTGATTTGCAGCGATAAGTGTGCAAGTCCACACCAGGAGACGGTACATGAACATGAAGAGGGACATCACAGCCTGGCTGCATGTCTGGCTGAGTGTATTGCAGCAGCAGAACAAGTAGTCGGGTCTCTTGCAGATTACGGTTCAAGGTCCGATCAGCTCTCGCATGCTCCCGAGATCTCGACTAACCCTGAGCTTGAACAGAACTTTGACAGGCTTCAGAGGGCACTTTTGGAAAGAGATAAGTTTGGGCATCCTGGCAGTGCAGATATGAGCCACAGCACTATTGTGGGTCCACTCCAACACCAACCAGTACAGTGTCATGCCTTACAGAGTTCAGGTGCTGCACAACAGAAGACAAGCACCCCGATTTCCCAGGGACAGGAGAATATGTCAGAATCGTGGGATCCTGATCAATCGGGAAATCCACACCTGAACCTCCACAAGAATCTAACATTGCTCGTCCAGATCTTTAAACACTATGCTCAGAAAGTTCAGGAGCTGGAGGAGGCGCTTAAAGTTGAGCAAGGACGAGGCCTTAAGGGAGGTGATGGGCTAAATCCTGATGATGCTGCCCAATTGTGGAGCTTGCAGAGAGCCCTAAAAGAGAAGCAGAAAATGTGTCAGAAGCTGGAGGAGAAACTGGCTACAGCTCAGTCCATCATTGCTCTGCAAGGCTCATCCAAGAGGGACAAAAACTCAGAGCGACGCAAAGGTAAGAATAGACTCCCTTATATTTGTACCCTTTAAATGACGGGTCAACTGACAAAAAGCAAGCGTCCGATGTAATTCAAGTATAAACCACCCTGCTGTGTGAATAGTCGTTAAACACACATTTGCTAATTGGCGACTGTCATGCATTGTTAATTACATTAGCATTTTGACTTAAAGTTTAATAAAATACCTTTAAAAGCTGAAGCATGTTAAATCATTTTATCTTGTAGGTCTATTAGGCATACGCTCATAATTTAAACACTAAAGGGAGAGGATGTTGTGTTTACGCCACTATGTAAACATGTAAAATGTGTTAATGAAGTATAACCACGAAGCATGCTCTAAACTCGATCACTCACACGTCGTTGCTGCTTTCACCTATGCCTGTGCGTCCTAGCACCTCACGGTGAACGGGATGATAAAGGCATTCAGGTTGATGCGCAGGACCTCGGCTACGAGACGAGTGGAAGGAGTGAGACGGAGGTGGAAAGAGAGGAGGGCAGTAGTACAGGTAGACCAGAAGGAATTGGCAACACTAACTCCTCACTACTTCTGTTTTACACTCACTGGGAATCTGATCGCTCCAGCACCTCTTCAAATCATCAATCACTTTTCAGTCACAGAGGTGTCTTTTTATCTTCTCAAAGCAGGGCAGTTATCGCTGTTCTTCAAGCATGTTCAGCTGCAGATGTTCCACCTTTTCAGATTCATAGCCGTCATATGACAGCCGGTATCGAATATTAAATACAATTTTATTAAACTCTTTTAAATGTGTACAGAATATTGCATGTTTTAGCCACTCTGCTTTTCTGTTGCATGTCATGGTGCATGTTAAAGAAGTAATGAAAAGATTCTGCATGCCTTGTGGAGCTGAATCAAACTTGTGTGGTCCACTGCTTTGGTTTTCAAACCTAGCTGTCGACTGATCTAATTTTTCATTTTCTGCCTTCCTGGTGTAACAGGTTCAGACTATTGGTTTTCTTTTCTTTCTTCTGAATCAACTCGCTTGAATTTAAATTTGAATTAATGTGTACCTGTTGTGTGTATGTTTGTTCCGGACGTTGCGCGTCTCAGATGTAGATGGTGTTGTTGGTTTGGACCCCACTCTCTCCGGATTCACCTCAGCAGACAATCTGGACACTACAGCGTCCAGCGCATCTTATCCGAGCTCACCTGATCTTAGCTCTCCCCGGCCACACGACCCAGAATCTGGCCCCAAATCTGCCCCCACTGACGAGCTCTTGCAACTCAGGGTACAAGTTGAAGGTCAACGTAAGGTCATTGCACATCTCCAGCGATTGCTGCCGAAGAAATATCTGCCTTCCAAGGTTCTGAGTGTGACCTCTGACCCCGCAAGCTGTGAGGAAGAAGAGGAAAGTGCGGCAATGAAGTCTGAGATTTGCCATCTACCCACTGACCTGGAGAGAGAGCATACGGTCAACAGGAGTACGTGTAACTCTCCATCCAAGTGAGTGTGAGAAAACGCACCTATGATTCGTTGTCAAGGATTTTCATTGCGTGCATAGAACATTTTAAATCCTAACCAGTTAAACTGGTCAAATGAATTTGGACACAGTACGGATCCCATAGTGTGATTACACCCTTACATGTTTTCTGCAGGATGGAGTCTCTGGTCCAGTCTCAAGCACGAGAGCTGTGTGAGTTGCGTGAACAAATTAGAGTCTCGCGTACACTCGGCGTTCAACAGCGCAGGCAGCTGCTGGAGCTTCGAGAGGCTCTAGAGGATCTGATGCAACCCAGCGATAGGCAGAGCACCTTATATGCCACACTCGAGAAACATCTGGACCGGAGTCTCAGCCTATTCGATAAACTGGATCACGGTGAGGAAATGACGATATACAAAATGGAAATGGTGATTGAGTTGCATGTTAAATAGCTCATGACCCTTTTTGGACTCTTGTGCGGCTGTAGACTGAATATATTCTTGGATTAAAAGCAGAGTTAATAGAGAATAGAGTTAAGACAACCACCTTAATGCAGTAAACAAAGAAGACTTGGAACTTAAGACATGCTGCTCAAGATTATGATGTAATTTATAAAGTGCTGTTATCATTGTGTGCTTGTCCCTGTGAGGCCACACTGTTGATTACTTTGCAGTAGCAGCATGCCACACAGTGTTGTTACATAGCTAATGTGCTAAATTAAATACCAACTAAAACTGTATAGTTATCACACAAGTTTTTAAAATAAATGAGAATCTTTGACATCACTCTATACGTGTTGGAGCTGATAGAAAAAGTAAATGGTGTATGAACAGACGACCTCTACGTGTTGTTTAAATGTTATATGACCAGTTCTTTGAAAGCTGGAGCTGGTAAAAGCATGTGTGTCTTTGTTAAAAATAGACTATTTCATCAGAAATGTCTGTAAAATATTTAATATATTTTAATGAGTAGCTTTATTTGTGCATACTCTCACATAATTCCCCAAATGCCGCGTTTAACCAATCACATTGTTTCTATTTCACCAGCAGACTCTTCTGTAGAAAAAGACGAGGCTGTAGGCCGAGAGTTAGCTCACAGGTGAGTCCCCGTGTATACTGCATGCATGCGAGAAAAACTAAACACACCTGACCTGTACATCAGGTTCACAGCATAGGAAATCCTAGAAATGTACATATTCTCTAAACTCGTTAGTTTCTAGTTTTAGCCCGTCATGTCACCACCAGTGCACATCTTACCATCTTATGCAGGCATTTAAACAATGTGTTGTGTTCATATGCATTAACGTGTATATGTCCCAGTCTTGGCAGCTACTTTATACCCTGGAAAGCCTTTTACATAACAGCAGTAGTTTGGTGGTACCAGCTCATTTTAGCCAGTCAGTGCCTTTACTAAACAACATTGCTGTGTCAGGAAGCTTGTGTGGCTGCTGGAGGAGCTGCAGTGGCTGCGTAGTCGACTAGACCATGACAGACAGCAGCACCAGTCGCAGATCACCTATTTGTGCAAGCAGAACCACAACCTTGCTTTATCGACTAAACAGCATGTACATCTGTGAGTGGGGCTGACCCAGCACCATAGCCTGAGTGCAGTGTGTGTGTGTGTGTGTGTGTGTGTGTGTGCACGCGCTTGGAGTTCACTATTCTTTCTTAGTCTTGTTTTTTCTTCTATTTTTAACATATTTAAAAATCTGATTATAATTCTATAATTACCTTTGACCTCTATGAGTACGAGGAATGAACTTCTAATTTCATTACAATACGTGTCTCTCCCCAATGCATGCTTGGCCCATGTGCTTTTATTGCTCATACCCATAAGATTTTTTGGGGGGCATTTAACCTCTGGATAGCACTTCCTTGGATTTGAAATTTAACACTCAAGATGTGAGCAAAGTCAAGATTTCCAGCTGTAATTTAAGGGGCTTGGCAAAAGCATGGCATTAAACATTCAGGAATTACACCAATTTTCATACAGACACAAACGTTTTGTGGAGGCTTACAGTATAAATACAGGAACAAATGGCTGACAAGCATTTGCATGACCAGGTGTGGCCTGTTCCCTTGTTGCCCCATGACAAATCAAGCATAAGATGCCTGGGGTAGTTCTGAAACATCTTGGGTGTTTTGTTTCAAATTCAGTATGTGTATACATGCTAAATACCAAAAGAAACCTTAATATGAGCTGTTCTGTCAAACTGTACCACGTTGTTTCTTTACACTATTCCGTACAGATTTGGATTCTCCCTTTGAGAACTCCGAGTCTTTATTATTTAAGGAATGAAACATCTCAAGGTCTGCAGTTATAGGAAAATATGCAACGACAAGTTGGTGTGATGTGGATCAACCTGAAGTAGAGGACTAATCACACGTGACATGCCATATGTTTTATCCATTCATACTTTCATTTAATATAGATTTTTGGTTTATTTAAAAAATAAACCAAAACTCTAGGGCAGATAATTATAGTGTGTATTTTCTGAGGTGTGGTTCACGAGCATGTGGTTGTTTGTACCAGCTGAATCTGGATTCACGAGCATGTGTGTAGTAGCTTAGATGTCTTTTGATCAGTTGTTTGTGTCTGTGTATACCAGGTTAACTACAGAGCTCCAGGAAAAGGAGAAGCTCATTCAGCAGCTACAGGATCAGCTGCATGGCAAAGTTCACAGTATGCATCAAGATTTAGAGTCTGAGATGAGTGACAAGATGTCCAACGTCAGCACTGTTTCTGTACACGACAGCCTGCACGAGTTTCACACACACACCTCCAGGAGAGCAACTGAAGGTATCACTCACCTTTACACACCATGACCTGAAGAACAAATACCTTCTCAGGATATTTTCCCTGGGACAAATTTATGTAATTTACCAAAATGTGAATTGTGATTAGGGCTGTGCGGTATAGACTATAGAAACCTATCACGATTTTCTTGAACAATATTGCGATTTTGATTTTATTCACTGTAATTTTTACAGTGTGAATATGAAACATTTTTCCAAAGGAAAACACTTCGATCTTTATCAAACACCTGTAACATGTCTCTAAAACAGACATAAGGAATAAAAAAATCACTAAAGATATCTCAGTTGAGGAGTTCCCAAACATACTTGTATTGCATTAATCACATTGCAAGTTGCAATTTATTATGAGTAACATTGAAGTTATTTAAAATAAAATACTTGGAACACAATGTGTAAAGGTTGTTTGGTTTTAGAGAGTAAAATTTTAGATATTGGTCAAATGTAGAATATTCTACTCTAACTTATTCACTTGTACAAATGTTTATTGCTCTGAAAGAATGTTTTTCTCCAGTTATTGAAATATAAATCACTGCACCAGTTGGTGTAATAACACTAATTTTTCCTATTAACTCAGTTTTGTGTGTCGCATAGTCGTCCAAGTGATGAGAATGGTATCCAGTTGCAGTCCGTGAAAATATATTATTTACCAGGCCTATCAGGTTTAGCCTCTTATTCCCGAGCGCCTTGGTGTGTGTGTGTGTGTGTGTGTGTGTGTGTGAGGGTCTAAACACCCTTGCAAGGCTTACATCTCTGCTAAAACCTTGGTTGGATCAGGTAAATAAAGAGACTTTTTGTACTTTGAGGGCTGTGTACAGCTGAGGCTCTTTCATTCTCCTCTAATCTACTGGGATTCGTAATACTTCATCAGCCAGTGGTTAGTCAGGGCTGGGGCTGATAAGTTCAGGTTTCTGCTTAAAACTAGAACGATTGCGTAGACAACCTGTTATCAGGAAGGTGCATGAGGTTGTTTTAATCGTAGATGGTGCTGTAGGACAGCAGGACAAGCCGGAGACTGAAACTTCCTGAAATTAGGTCTGTGAACAACCCAGCATGTGGATTTCAGTCTAGACATCACTATTATCTGACATATTTAGTTGTAGCATATAAGAATGGTCGGTCTGTCACAGTGTGTGAATACTAACAAAACCAACACTGACTATATCTTGACTGCTAGATTTTCTACTATCTTAATTTCAGTGTGTATATACAGTAAGTGTCAGACATGACATATGTTATATTTGCTTTTCTATAGTCATGAAGTCATCGAGTGACGAGTGTGTTGCTGACGCTGAGCCTCGACCTTCATCTGTTTGTGTGGAAGGTGACTTGAACAGGTCTCATGAGGCAAATCTTTTTACTCTACAATGTGATAACGGCCGTCTGCAAGAACAACTGAGAAAGAGTGAAGAGCTTAATGCCACACTGAGGAGTGAGCTTGACCTCACACACTCCATCCTCGCGCACACACGGAGTCCGAGCGCCACGGAAACCAAACATGCAGACACTCAGAGCAACTCATCAGTTACACACTCCCAGAGCCAAACACCAGACAGCCAGCAGACTCAACATGAAGCAGCCCATGCAAGCATTAGCCCAGGTGTGTGTGTGTGTGTGTGTGCGTGTGTGTGTGTGTGTGTGTGCGTGTGTGTGTGTGTGTGTGTGTGTGCGTGTGTGTGTGCGTGTGTGTGTGCATGTGTGTGTGCGCGTGTGTGTGTGCATGTGTGTGTGCGCGTGCGCGCGCGTGCGCGCGCGTGCGTGCGTGTGCGCGTGTGTGCGCGTGTGTGCGCGTGTGTGCGCGTGTGTGCGCGTGTGTGCGCGTGTGTGCGCGTGTGTGTGTGTGTGTGTGTGTGTGTATATAAAATCACACTATACTTCTTTCTCTTTTCCTCTCAGGTTTGTTAATGGAGCACCTACAGGAAGTTCGAGCTCTACGTCAGCGCCTGGAGGAAACAATACGCACTAATGAAAGACTCCGAGAGCAGCTAGAAAGAAAACTTCAGCAGGCTGAGAGAGACCCAGGTTCACCCTCACACAACCCCTAACACGTATAATGTACATCAACTCTAGAGTTTAATGCACATTCATTAAGTTTATACGTTTTATTTCTCAGCAGATGCACACATCTTTATTTCTGCGTCACAAGATTCGACTAAGCTGAATAGTGATGTGCGTTACCTTTGGGCTCAGAACCACACACTTAAAGAACAGCTTAACCAGGCAGCCAGAGGTATGTACAGTATATATACACCCAAGAATACTCGATAATATTACACACACAAAATAGAACAGGATCGAATGTGAGCGGATGTTGTGTGTTTGTGTAGACAAACAGAAGGAGAATGACTGTTTGAGGGAGACTTTGTCCAGACGCACAGCTAAACTGGAGCTCAGCAGAAGAGAGTGTGAAACTTTGCGTGAGGAACGCACACACTTGAAGAACAGCCTGTTCAGGTAACAAATATTGTTATTTAGTGACACACCTACACGTATAGTATAGCCTGTACTCTTACCACATACACACACTACAAACAGGATAACAATAAAAACAGCTTGAAAGTCATTCACAGACATTCACCTTCCCACTGTATAATATAACAGCTACTGGATTTACTCAGGGGAGGCACAGTGGCTTATTGGTTAGCAGTGTCGCCTTGGACCTCCACGGTCTGGGTTCAATTCCCGGCCACGGTCGATTCTCGCCTCTGTGTCATGGAGTTTGCATGTTCTCCCCTGTGCTTGGTGGGTTTCCTCCCGCAGTCCAAAGACATGGAGATAAGGCTAACTGGTGTTTCCAAATTGCCTGTAGTGTATAATTGAGCATGTTAGTGCATGTCTGTGTATGTGTATCCTGCGATGGATTGGCCCCCACAACCCTGAACACAGAATAAAGAGGTATAGACGATGAGTGAGTGGATTTACTCACATGTTTATAAAGAATGATGTGAAATATGGCCTTGGTTACTGTGGACAGCCACCTAAAGGCTAATGGTCTTTTTGTAGCTTGCAGTCTGAGCAAAATCTCCAAAAGCAGCAGTTGGCAGACACACAACAGCTTCTACAATCCGTACAAGTTGAACTTCAAGTGCACGAACAGATCAGGAGCTCAATACCCCCCCACACAGGTATAATATACACACAAACACACACAGATCAAAAAGTTGTACTTAAAAAATATATTTATGTATAACACGTCTGTGTACGTCTAGAAGAGGAGCGTGGTGGTTCTGAGTCCTCTGAAGTGGATCTGAGGGAGTTACTGAGTGAAGTACGGAGTCTGCGTCTGCAACTGGAGAGAAGTATCCAGACCAACACAGCGCTGAGACACAAACTGGAAGAACAACTACTCAGTCAGCCAGATCCTCCATCTACTATTAACATCAACTATCTACTCTCTCAAGCAGGTATACACACACACATTCAGACCAGAAAGTCAGCACAGACTTTGGTGGAGGAAATTAAAAACAGCTGAGTAGAAACAGGAGTCGGTGTTTTGACAGAAATGTTAGAAATCTGAAAAGTTAAATGAAAACCAGCACCAACATCTAAAAAGAAGAGAAGGAATCATGGATTGTAGATGACGGCATAAAATTATATTCAGTGGTGAATCACTAATCTGCTTTTCCAAGGACATAATGCTGTATTTTCATCTGGTGTTATTCTCATGACACATACTGTATAAACAATCAACTTTCCCCAGTCGTTTATGATCTCAGGTCGCATGTCAGCTCAATCATAAAATGTCCGAGTTGTTTTTCCCCCTTCTTATTTTTCTTTGCCAAGAAGTAAAAACCTGAATGAACATCTTCCAAGTGTATAGATTCCATTATGTTTTCACCAGGAGTATTAAACCATAAGGCTCTGATCCGCTGGTAATCTGGGTTAATTAGCTTTTAGCTGTTATTCAATTACATTACATTTTATTTGTTTAGTGCTTTTAACAATTTTCATTGTCGCAAATTATTCAATATGCTGTTCACCACATCTAGCACTCTTATGGTTTTCCGCTCCATGTTGTCACTTTTGAGCAACTCTGACCATCAGTTGTGCTTGTTGAGGAAGTTTCAGGTTTGCTTTGACCCCTAAAAGTTTCCATGTCCAACATTATGTTGTTTATATTCAGTAATAAATGTGTATTTGTTTGTGTTATACCATAGTGCGGCTCTGCTGTTATAGCCTCTCTCTCTCTCTCTCTCTCTCTTTGTCTGTCAGATGAAGGAGTTAACTCAGAGATGCTACGCCAGCATTCACACACAGACCTCTCTAGTGTTGCTTATGGTACATTGTTCTGTTTTGTGAATTTGCATGTGAAAGCGCATGTTTTTTTTGTTTTTCTCCCAGCATATGAATTACAGGTTATTTCCAGTGAAACTTACGATGCTTTTTCTCTGTGCACGTACATAGACAGCAGTAGCTCTGAACAAGGCGGTTCTCCCACGTTGTCCCGTCTGGTTCCCGGTCACAGACTGTGTGCAGATCGTCACGGCCGTCATGTTTTAGGCCTTATAGAGGATTACAGCGCTCTCAGCAAACAGATCAGAGAGGCCAAAAGAATCACTGCAGCCATGGATCAACAACTGCAGGACAGGGTCAGAACACACACACACACACACACACATTTCAGCAGAGGAAACCCCACTACTAGATTATACTTTTTAATATTTTAATACGGGATTAAAATAGACTAATACTAATTTTTTTAGCTGCACACAATATTTTTGTCTTAAGATAAACTGCGAAAGTTCATGAATTATACATACGCATTTATCACCCGCTTTACTGTGTTGTAATTTCAGCCCATAGTACGAGTTAGAGGATATTGTTTTTAGTAGAGACTTTACTGCATATTTCTGTAGGTTATAAGTGGATCAGATGTAAATGGTCATGTTATTCCTGATGGCCTGTAAGTGTCAGAAATGTTTAGTGTAAATATAAGAAATTTCAGTAAATCATTAATGAAACTTTCTGCATTCCTGATGAGAATGACTGTGTTGCCAGTAACTGAAAGACGTTTACAGTTTTTGAAAGACAACCTGGTGTTAAAATCTGCTAAACTCTCTTTACAAACGCTGATCATGTGACACAGTATTAGCTATACGTAGCTGTCGAGTTAGATGAGGTAGATTAGATGACTAAATCTCTTGTCTAAACATGGATAAGGACTAAAGCAAAACAGATTATTTGCATAATGTTTGATGACAAGGTTTTATTAATGACGATTAAAATACTTAAAATTCTCCTTATGATAATTAATTCCCAAATTTCCCAAAATCATCTTAGGAGTAAAAGCATCTATAGGACAGGATCAGCTCACACATTAAAGACATGTGACAGGACACATAAACACACACACATTCTTTATATACACCATATTCATTATATTATATAGAAATGATCCTATTTTGTCCAGCCTGTATATATTACTGCTTGTGCACGTTACTACTACAACTGTACATACTTTGCACAGCCTATTTGTATTCTTTTTATTATTTCATATTAATGATTAGTTGCGTGTGTGTGTGTGTGTGTGTGTGTGTGTGTGTGTGTGTGTGTGTTAGTTTGTGGAATGTGCAGGTTTTTCGGGCAGTGTCAGCACCATGCAGCAGGTACTGGAGGAAGCTGGGCGACTGCTAAAACTGCTCTGGCGAGTATCGCTTCCGGCAAGAGACCACACACACACACAGCAGGTAATACACACATTTTGTGTGTGTGAACATCTATAGTTTCATCTTCGAACGTTCTGAACATTAGCTGAAACTTGTCTTCATTAATGTGGAAATTCCTCAGCATTATTTAAATCTGCCTCTGAGTGCTGGACCTCATTTATCAAACTCAATGCAAAAATAGTTGTTGTTTTTTTACTGTATCTTTTATGCAAAAAATGTGCACTTGAGTTTGTAAATGCTCACTGATGAAAATCTCGATTATCTAGAAATGATACAGTTCAGTTTATAAAAAGCATCATTGTGTGGTTTAGTGCAGAAGACCTGCTTTCATTTCATGCATTCTTTCTCATTTTGTCGTTCCAGCTCTTTTAGGCATTTAGTGTTATTTTATGGGCAGGAATAAAACTGCCGTTAATGAACTTGGTAGTTTAATTCTAATTGGAAATCATTAACTAATTTATAAATAATGCTTATGTGAATATGAAGAAAATCAGCATGATTCACTGATCGTCTGTGAAACTGTTTACACACAATTGTACTTAAATATAGATAATTCATACGTGTTGTTCTTAGTATTTTGCCTAAAACATAAATTTTATTCTTCATATTTCTCTCTGTTTCTGTCCATGTCCCTTGTTATATTCCGGTACAGGATGAAGTGTTGAGGAGTGAGATCACTCAGCTAAGAAGCAGACTGTCTCAGCAGGAGCGGATGCTGACTGGAGCGGTCAAGCGTCTGCGTTCTACCAATCAGCTCAAAGAGGGTATGGAGCGGATCATCATGGAGCAGTGTAAGGCGCACGTACACACATCTCAAAATCACGTGCAGACAAAATTACGTGTCTTACGTGTAATGACCATTTCTGTTTTTCTAGTGTCCGTGACTCACAGAGTGTTAAAGAAAGCACGTGGAAACCTTGAGGTCAGTTAATGATTCAGCACACTGTTGCTTACTGCTGTTTTCACTGTTTATTCTAAAACAATCCAGTCCAAACAGAAATCAGTTGTGGGTTATTTGTGACCAACTTGTGTTGTAAAAACAGACTTCCCCGAACACGAACACGCAATGTTGTGGTTTCCTTTGCCTGAAAGACCTTTCGGTGAACCAGACTGTATTTAACTAAATGTAGTGCAATATAAGGAAGATTTATAACTGTTTTATAACTGATTATTATTTAAAAAATATACCACATTTCTTCCTTCTTTTTTTAATTTTAATAGTGGTGCACTACTATCTTTTTTTGATATTATGTTTTCAGTCTTTAACCCGGTTTTCATGCTTTCAGCAGGCTCTGCATTTTTTTAACTTGCTGTTGCGCAATAATGTGACCCTCCTGAAACAGAGTAACATCTTTGCTACAAACACAGGATGTCGTCTGACCTGCTTGTTTAAAAAATAAAAAGCTACTTACTGCATGATTTAGGGTTTAATAAAGTTATGGAGTTGAGTTATATTAATCACTGTAATTGTCCAATGGAAGGCTTTGAACTATTTGCCTACTGTAGGTACATTCAAGTGATTGTATATTTAATTATTTCACTGTTGTTGTGTGCAAAAAAAATTTTTCAATCAAATCAGTGATTAAATAGTGAATTAAGTGAATTAATTAGTTAAACAACACTACATTTCATAATCTGGTTATTGTAACGAGCTTTATAAGTCATTCTGTATGAGGTGTTACTACAGAGGCAGTAACGTATTAGAATAAACACATTAAATCAACCTATTATTTGCATTAAAACCAAAACTATAATAGCTGTTATGGGACGACTCGTACTGGGGTTCCATCTTTAATTGCTTATACACTCACTGCCTTACCCATGTTTATGCACTTAGCAGTTGATTTGAGTGAAGTCACATTTTCTGAACTAGTGTCAACACGTGTCAGGACGGGGGTCAGAAATGTGATGTGAAGCTATTAGGGGATTTAGACCCCAGCAATCCTTTATAGAGTAGATCAGACCTACCTACTGAACTTGAACAGTGCTAATGCTGTGGTGCACTGAAAAGAGTTAAGTAATTCAAAATACAGTCAGCTGCTCTCGGCTTGTTCTAGCATCATGAGATAAAATAACCCCTTTAATAAATCTTAGTTTCTGCATTACGATACAGCTACAAGAATTCAGTTTCGGACTCTCAAGGTTTCTTCCTATTGCCGTCTCGGGGAGTTTTTCCTTGCCATCGATGCCCTCAGCTTCCTCATCAGGGACAATCTAGTCATTTTGATTCATACATGTTTTCTCACATTACATTGTGTACACATTTCCATAATTTTCCTTTGCTTGTGTAAAGCTGCTTTGTCACAATGACCATTGTTAAAAGTGAGATACAAATAAAATGTAATTGAACTTAATGGGTGAGGCTAAGACATTAGAGCCAAAGGCGGGATTTAAAAACAGCTGATATGATTCAGCATAGTTTAGAGAATTGGGAAGTGGGGAATTCACAGCACAACACTTGCTTTTGGTAAGAGATGTAAATGTAGCCACGCACATTGTCTACAAAAAACCTCAACATGGGCCTTTGTGTTTGAAAGCAGTGGCTTTATGGTGTTTCTGACTCGTGTGTTATACACCACACTAGACACTGCTGCTGTTGTTTTAAACATCATGTCTCGTTTGAGACAGGAATCCTGGTGAACTTCTTAAAAGCACACACGAGGTGTTACAATTTTAGAAACTATGGATTTTTAGACTCATTACAAATGTAAATAAATGACTGAACTCTGCAGAAGGGTGCTTTCAAATATGCAGAACATCTGGGGTGAAGCTAAATCTGGTTTGTTTACCCCTTCCTTTGTGATTTTTTTTTTTTTCTTTCTTTTTTTTTTCTTGGACCACCAAGCCGACATTTATTTGATTTAAGTGGTCTCTTTCTGGTTCCAAGTGAACTCTAGTGTAATTCAGTTCTGAAGCCAACTAGCAGCACCTCACAGCTTTATATTCACAATTGCTAAACTCATTTGAACTCAACAAGTGGACAAATAATTGTAAAGACACCCTAAGAAGGCTTGTAATAAACATATTCTTATTAAATGAGCATGAATTTGGTATTTTAATCCCAGCAGTAGCGTCGTGCAAAATCTCTATTAGCAGCCTCTATGAAATCACTTTTTATTTTGTAGAGTATCGAGCATGGTGATGCTAATTTTCTCTCTCTCTCTCTCTCTCTCTCTCTCTCTCTCTCTCTCAACCTATATCTGTACCGTAACCTCTCTGTTACAGTCTAAGTATTTCAATGTTTTTGGGATAAAAGACCTCCAAATAGAAGGTTAGTTGTAGCGAATATTCATATGTTAAGAGGCATTTGTTTGTTTGTTTGTTTGTTTGTAGATCTCTTTGCATTAGGTTTTCTCAATTTGCATGATGTGCAAAAAGAAGATTTTAAAAAGCATGTCCCCAGCCTCTTACTATTTTGCCATTGGTTTGAAGTGTACGTGTTTGCATGAAATTGCAATTAATTTAGCTAAACTATTTGCTTATTTAGGCCAGAGAAAAGCCTTTATTGTCCATTACATTGATCTTTATTCATCATTTTATTTCACAGCTTAATGTGTTATAAATGCATATGCTTGGGTTTACTTCATCTTGTAAAACAAAAAAAAAATTAAATTTTTCCTCCCTTACAGGAAATCCCACTGAATGCGCAGTGACCGAATGTCAGCAAGGTGACACCCCTTCCTAACCTGCCACTTTCACCTATTTATGACACTCACTCAGATGTTCGATCATGTCTGCTCCCTGAAGCTAAAATAAAAGACCTTTCATGGGAATCTTTTTCCTTGAGAAAAATATTCAGTTTGGAAAACAGCAAAGGAACTTGTACATTTGTACAGAGACGTTTCCCTAGTTTAATATTGAATGTCTTTTAGTTTTATATTTAATGCGTTTTTTTAAAATGCTACTTGCATATAGGACCTGCTCTTGCTTACTCCCTGTTTGCTGTAATTTCATATTTTATACTGTATTCATTGAATAAGTGATGTGTTGTTCATCTAAGAGGCCTAAAGATTGTGGTACAAATGCATTAAAAAAGCACTCAGCACTGATTCAGTATCAAGTCTTTCATTTAAAATATATACTGTGTGATTATTATTATATTATCAATATATATGATTGTGTGATTATGCTGAACCTCGAATCTAAGGATGGTTAAGTCCACAGAATATTGTGAACTATAAATATCATATCTATCCCGATCTGTAATGATTATGGTTTCCGTAAACAATCCTTTTAAAACTTTTCCTCTAATAATGAAAACAGCAGACATGTTTACTCCAAACATACACAGAAGGATTTACATTATTGGTCATATATTCTTTATACTTGTGTTTTGGGAAAGTATTTCGAGACCTATATCTGTAAATTCATCCTCCTGTAATTACTTTTATGCAGCAAGCAAATTGAGGTTATTTACTAAATTCACATTCGATTATTCGTGTTCCAAAAGCACTTTTGCTTGATTGGAGTCGCACCGGATGTAGAGGCTGTTCCAGCAACTGTGGGTGAGAGACAGAGACACAGCAAGAATGGGTGGAAGGAAGTGGAGTTACAGTACATCCAGAAAATATTCACAGCACTTCACTTTTTATACATTTTGCTGTTATAGCCTTATTCCAAAATGGATTAAATTCATTGTTTTTCTCAAATCTTCTCTTGTTTGAACATGATTATATATAGATTGTATATATACACACACCTGTCTATATACAGTAAGGTTTAACAGTGCATGTCGGAACACAAACAAAACCATGAAGTCCCAGGAATTATCTGTAGACCTCCAGTACAGGATTATATCGAGGCACAGATCTGGGGGTTGGTACAGAAATCGTACAAATTGAAGAAGTTACTAAACACCAGGACTCTTCCTAGAGCGGGTCATCTGGCCAAACAGCGATTTGGGGCGGGGGAGGGGGGTATAGGGTTCTTAGCTGAAAGAGCTCCAGCTTTTCTCTGTGGACTTTTTTTGTTGTTGAATTGAAGCACCTTCTTTGGCACCAATTACAGCCTCAAGTCTTTGTGAGTGTGATGCTACTAGATGGTTGTTCTTCTGAAACGTTCTCTCTCCACAGAGAAAAGCTGGAGCTCTTTCAGGTTGACCATCAGGTCAGAATTGTCACGTTGTCTTTAAGGAGTAGTGTTTATAGAATTTAGAGGAAAATAATGAATTTAATCAATTTTGGAATAAGACTGTAACATGACACAATGTTGAAAAAGTTAAGAGCTGTAAATAATCTACAAAGCGATCCCAAATGAAGCCTAAATGGATCCAGGAGAAACATGTAGAATGCTACACACAGTCTGTATAAAAATAATAGACAAAGGTTTATGAAATTTGACTTGTGTGCTTAAATGCTAAGGTTTCAGCATTGTGATGCTTCAGCCACAGAAGCTATGCAGTTATATTAAAAGGAATATTGTTGGAAGTGTTTTTTCATAATTTAATTCAAAAAGTCAAACCTATGTTGTCTTAAGTCATTACACATTGAAATATTTCAAGCCCATCAAATTATTTTATTATTTCATTTCAAGCTTGAGTAAATTACTATTCATACAGTTTAAATTCTTTTGATCTCTCAGCCTTCTTCAGTACATGCATTGGGAAGTCTGCTGATTTGATAGTTGTACAGAAAGTTGACTGGTAGGGAAAAGTATTGTACTGTAGGAAAAGTGTGAGGGAATCGAGGGGAGAGCTATACTTTTTGGTCTGAAATGTTCCTAAAGGGCGAAGTCAATCACCCGACCCCAGGGATTAAAATGGGATTTGGCAGGTTGGTGCAGCCGGGAAATATGACTCACTGCAAGTCTCGCTAGACATAAATCTATACGAGGGCACAGTATAAATCACTGAATATAAATATTTTTTTCCCTCTGAATTCCTGTTGCATGTATTAGATGTGCTAATGTGATATTCAAACTTAATAAAATTTAATTATTTTAAAGGCAAAGGATAATTTTGTGTCTTGGGTCACCAGTTTAAAATAAAGTATACCCTACACTTACTTACTCAAATTCCAGAAACCACTGTGAGTGACAATCCCACATGATCAGCAGTTTCTGAATTATTCACACCAGTCCATCTGACCCCAACAACCATGCCATGGATAAAGTCATAGAGATCACACTTTTCCCCATTCTGATGTTTGGTATGAACATTACTGTAGTTGAAGCTCTTGACTTCATGAATCTGTATGATAATATGAATTGTGGTTCTGTCACATGATTGGCTGATTGGATAGCTCCATAAATGAGCAGGTGTTCAGAATTATTATTATTATTAATATGGCGGTGAGCGTAAAATATATTCTAAATAAAGCATTCCCCGCCGGTGTGAGAGTGCCTCCCATGTCCAACATCATGTCCAAACTGAGTTGGTTTATATTCTTAAGCATCAAAATCTATAGTGTATTTTGCATTTTGGCAAAGTAGTCAAGTCAAGTTGAGGAAGTTCTTCAGACCGCAGTGTGTGCTAAGGGCCCGTGGTTCTCAAAGTGTGGTGCCCCACTAGTGGGGAATACAGACACGACAGGAGGAAATTAGTGGAAAATAATAGGAAAGTACCTGTTCTAATTCATGCTTTTCTTTATTGACATTGAAGATCGGACATACGAAACTAAACAATCACACAAAGAAATGGATCATTAATACAAGTAAATTAAAATAACATCAGAGAAAAAGTGGAACCATAGTGCAACAATAACGGTTTAACATCGGCAGAGGAACAATATATATATATAAGGAAACATTTGGTAGTATATATGTAATATACGTTATATTTTATCAGGCAGTACTAGTCCGGCATTTCTAGTTTCCAGTGTGACAACAAAGTTGCTTTTTGATCCTTCAGGCGCTGAACAGAAGGGAAGATCCATATCGTTCTACGCTTTTTGTTGGTGTGCGGCATTTTGCGATGATCCCCAAGTCATTCGTTGCGCCGTAGAGAATAATTATGTTTATGCTTTTAAACATGTATAATTGAAGGCGGATGTAGCTTGAAGACAATGTAGAGAGGAAATGTATGTGGGTATCTTATTTGCGGGTTTATTTATGCAGCTATTGAAGCCGGAGATGTGAATATGTGAATATCAAACTAACTTTACCGCGGACACATACCGGGTCGGTAGCGGACTGTATGTAGTGGGCATAATAACGTCAGTGGATACTGTTGTCACATGGACCACAAAAAAGCAGGACCACTATCAGCCTAATCAACCAAAAAGCCAGCCGAAAGGAAAACATGAAGTTTTGGATTCTTGAGTTTGGATTCATGATGGTGATGGTGGGGGCAGAAGAGAGACTCGTGTGTGTTTTGTGTCTTAAACCGCTGGCAGCAGACCGCATGAAACCCAACAAATTAGGAAGACACTTAGAGACAACACACTCCAGTCACGTTAATAAGCCACTCGACTTCTTTCAAAGAAAGCTCTAGATAAGTGACGAAGTAAGCCTGTTATAATAATTGCACGTGTATTTGATCTATTTTCAACTTGGTGTTATTTGATCTTATTGGTTTAGAAATTGATATTTCAATAAACAGTAAAAATTTATTTGGATGGGTAGCGAAACCAAACGTTGTCCAGATGACACGATTCAACTTCCAGACAACTTTTCCTCAAAGGCTATAACGGCGAAAATCTTTGTTTACTTATTCCTCAAAAAGATTTTTAAGTGAAACAATTAGAGAAGGCCAGAGTCATCAACGGAGCAAAACCACTTCCCAAAACTTTTCTGTGTAAACAGACAACAATACATAATGTGGTTTGCATTCACATTGACCTAATCAGCTAATCTGACTGGCTGCTGCTATGGAAGTTTATATGATGTATAAACTTATGACATATAAACTTTCATAGGCTCCTTACCATACAACAAGGCTTCAGGCCGTGCTTACCCATAACCCCCTGCTCTGAAATGTAATTCAAATCTGCCTCACTGCAGACGTGTAAACCAGCATGTCTGCTTTAAACCAGAGGAAGTTTAGTAAAGGGCAGTGGAAATTTGTTTGTTTGTTTAAATATATAATACTCACATTTCCAGAAATCTAATTAGCATAGCATGCCGTCCATGCGGAACTTACATTAGGAGACAGATGACTGTAAGA
Source organism: Channallabes apus (assembly GCA_030522415.1). NCBI lineage: Eukaryota > Metazoa > Chordata > Actinopteri > Siluriformes > Clariidae > Channallabes > Channallabes apus. Next base: position 653,991 of record CM060111.1, on the reverse strand, counting down.
AGAAAAGTTTTAAGTACACTTTAAGTACACCTTGAACTTGACTTAAATATATGACTGTAACATTAACTAGCTATTATTTTTTGTCATCATTTTATTGGCTACGCTGACGTTTCCATAAGTGTGTGTGACTGTATAATTGGCCTGTGTAACACATCGACTGTGACCAAATTTATACGCGGTCACATTTTCAAATTGTTCAAAAATGATCTGGCTGCAAAATTTTTTTTTTAATTAAAAAAAAAAAAATATATATATATATATATATATATATATATATATATATATATATATATATATATATGTATAAAAGATTTATTTTGTACCAGTTCAGCCATGCATGCCAACATTGAACCCATTTTTTAAATCTTGTTTGAAATTTTTAAATCTCCTTTGGTTGTTGGTTTCCCACTGTGTAGATTGTCTTCAACACTGGGTTCTTCTCCTTTAAACTTCTTCATCCATCGGCACATTGCACTTGTCAATAGTGTCATCTCCATAAACATTCTGTAGCACAGTGGGAGATCATCAACTGTGACAAAGGAGATTCAAGATGTGGGTATAAAATATTGGGTATAAAATCATCTATATTGTGTAGATGTTTTTTTATAGATGAAGATTTCCATTCGAACACTTTTATTGAACAATAATGTCAGTTAGCAAAAAAAATGTTTCATTAAAAAGTCTTTTTTAAAACGGGTATTTTTTCCAGCTTTTCTATTCCATATGTTCTGCTTCGCTAAGAAAATGCACTTCCTCGAAAGAGTGTTTTGGGCGAGTTCAGTTAAAGCTGCGTTTTGAAACAGCGCATTAACAATTCAATTTAAATTTAAACTGGCACAACATAAGACAGTAACAGGATATCCTGCAACTCGCTCCTTTCCTGTACAAACAATTTAGGCACTTATGTAGTCAAGTTTGTGATGCTGCATCAAAAAGTGCTTTCCAAAATACCTTGCTTGCATGCTCACATTTTTTCATGAGTTTCCGTTTGTCTTCAGGGTAATATAATATTTTAATAATAATTTCACACGTTCCATTGTTTCTCCACTGTTTCTCCACTTAGCAGTTAACACGATACTAATACCAGGTAACTGGGTATTAATTCTGATCCTTTCCTCTTAAAAGATCTTCAGTTCTTTCTGTCATGAGCACCACAAGATGTTTTGATTAACCCCGGATGAAATGGGAGAGTTTCTTCAGGAAGGGCATCTGGTGTAAAACATGTGCCAAGTTGTTGTTCGGACTGGATGTTCCGCTGTGGCGCCCACTTGCCGAAAGACCAACACACACACCGCAGAGCACACAAAATATACTACATATATCACAGTATACAGTACAGTATATATACACATAATCAAGAATATCCCAATGGATGATGACAATTAAGAATAAGAAATGACTGTGATAGATTTTGAAGAGATGCTGCAGCCACATACCAACTGTAAAGAGTCTCTTCATTGGTCTGCAGATCGATCCCTGCTGTCCGTTATCACCCGAATGAGGATGGGTTCCCTGTTGAGTCTGGTTCCTCTCAAGGTTTCTCACTAATGCCACCTCAGAGTTTTTCCTTGCCGCTGTCACCCTCGGCTTGCTCATCAGGGACTATCTGATCATTTCTCAAATATTTCATACTAATTTTCCTATTTTTTACTAAAAGTGCTATATAAATAAAATAAAATTGAATTTAAACGCCTTCTGCTGGAAATTAAAAGCTTGGAAATATTGTGGATTCTGAGATGCTTTTCTGCTCACCACAATTCTATCGAGCGGTAACCGGAGCCTTCCTTCCACTTTAACCAGTCTGATGTTTTAAGTTGATGTTTCTTATCAACAATCAATTAGAGCCTGTAGAAATGCAGCTCACTGGAGGTTTTATCTTCACTTCATCATGCTGAGCAAAGTCTAGAGGCTGCTGTGCTGAAAATCCCAAGAGATCAGCAGTTATAGAACTTCAACAATCTCACCTGGTACCAACAAAACCACGCCGAGGTTGCATTTTCCAACCATTCTGATGGTTGATGGTTGATATGAACATTAACCAAAACTGCTGGTCCATATCTACAAGAATTTATGCCTTGCACTGCTGCTGCACAAATGGCTGATTAGATTCATGAATGATTTAGATGTACAAATCATAATAATAAGTTTAGAAAGCATAACACTGATTTCTTTCTGCTTTTCCCGCTTACCACAAATGAAGCTGAAATTTTTAATGTTGTCTAATGTTTTGATTGCGTCACTTTACTCAAAAGACAACTGGTGCTTTCCAAAATAACGGGTTGCTTATAGTGGAGATGGAGCTTTGGTGTTTCTGGTCATTATTAATACCTCGAGAGAACCTCAGTTACTACAAGGAAATCTAATATTTTTAGCCTTAAACGATCTGCTTGAGATATGAATAAAGGAAGAAATACATGTATAGTATACTAAAGTAATCCGTATTTATTTATTTATTTATTTATTTATTTTTTACATAACTTCTCACCTTTCTGAGCAGGGTTATATTCTGTTCTCAGTGTTGTCGAGTGTAATGGAAAAGTCTAAAGTCATGGAATCTTGGCTCTGGAGGCTGACTGAGCATAAGGGAGAATAATTCTGCCTTTCCTCTGTAAAAACACACTACGTGTAGCTTGCTGCCTCCCACTACATAAAAAAACAGTGACACATCATTTCCCATTTCTTTATGATGTTACCATTTCCAAAAATGTGTAATATGTAAAAGGAATATAAAACTGAACAAAGTGTACATAATGAAGTCCAACTGCATGTACAAGCAAGACAAGAGCTGCTTAACATTTAACATTCATACAGAATTATTTTTTTTACATACAATATACCCAATATAAATTAGTCAATATAAATTGACTAAGTGTCCTTAGGTCAATTTAACCCTGTAGTAATAAGTGGTTAGAAATTAAATAAAAACACGAGTTCCTGGAAAACTGTGAAACATTATCTGAACATCTAAACATCACATGTTCTTGAGTTTGTTCTACTATGAATATCTTTGGACTGAGTGTGAAAACCAGATTACCCGTAGATAAAGATGCGGCAACACCATGCACACACACCTGAAAGTGGGACTCAAACCCTTCACCCTTTACGTATGAAGCCACAGTGATAACCACTACGCCACCATGGTGCTTTGTATTTATTCTCTTTTTTCTATTTTAACTAGATATTTTGCGTTTTCTATTTGCATATTGCTGATATTTGTTTTCTCTTATTCCCTTTTTTTCCTGATAAAAACATGATTTATTCTACAAAAATACTTATGTAAAGTCATTGCGTATACACACAAACACTTTTATATATATATATATATATATATATATAAATCTTATGTGTGTGTGTGTGTGTGTATATATATATATATATGTTCCAACTATGACCATGTGTTCCTATAGGTGTATAATCTCTGTAGGCCCTGAAAAATGTAATATGAAGCCAAGAAACCAATCCCAGATACGTCATTACTCATAAAACAGTGTGTGAACGGAAACGCTGGCCAAAAAGTATAGACAGGAAAATCGGCCACAACCAAGACCACAGTACTGAGAACAAGCTGTGCAAAATCCCCAGTGCTGCATGAAACGGCTTCATCACATGTAATCACAAACTTCATATCCATAAATAAAAGTCTAATATCTTAAGTAAGTGCTTACGTACATAAGTACTGCTTATAAGTTTTATGCAACGTTCCTGTTCTTAAGGTGTGTTCTTAAAGACTGAGGACTTTTACTTTGTTAGTGACGAGCAGATGTGAAGTATAATGTGTCCTACTGAAAGTGAAACTGCAGAGAGTGATTACAGTTATCCAGCTGTAGTTACACTACATCACACCACTTACTCTACACATCGACTGTTTCTTATTCATATTATATTATTACCTTCTATTGTTGTGTTAAAAACAGTCCGAATGTGAAGCTGCAGTTTTTAAATCTACTTTTCTAGTAGTAAAAAGTCAGCATCCATACCTACATCACACACACACACACACACACACACACATGTAGTGTGTAGAGTATTGAGAATATTGATGGCTTGGTGGTCAGCACTGTCGGCTTGTACCTTCAGATCCTGTTTTTGATTCGTATGTTCTCCCTGTGCTTGGTGGGTTTCCTCCTGGTGCTCCGGTTTCCTCACACAGTCCAAAGACATGCAGATTCGGGGAATTGCTGTTTCCAAATTTACACAAAAGTATCTGTTACGTGGTGCGGTGTGGAGAGCCACACCACGAGATAATGTGCTAATAGTATTTATGACGCTGGGCTTCGGAGAGGGTGAACGAAATAGGAGGATGTGAGAGTGCTTATGATCCGCACGGGAAGACCATAGAATGGGGTTATTAATTAGAAACTTAAAAGTAAATAAAAGATAATGGAAAACACACAAAAAAAAAGAGATCCACCCTCTGCACGAGAACGGTCGGGTCTCTGGAAACTAAAAATAAAAACCGTACATCCTCTCGGGGCCTATGCCCTTACCCAGGATTTATGCAAGTTTGTGTTTTTGTGCTTTGCACTATTGAGTGAAACGCTGGACCGATGAGTGTCCCACTGTTGGTGCTCAGTGGGATTGAGGTCAGGGCTCCGTGCAGGCCAGTGAAGTTCTTCCACACCAAACTCATCAAACCATGTCTTTATAGTCCAAGATGTCTTGGAAAGCTGAAGCATTAAAATTTCCCTTCATTGGGGATAAGTAGCCTGATTTAAACACCAAAAATTAAAAAATTAACTGGTTTGGCCAAATAATTTGGTCCATAAAGTGTATCCAGGGAATCTGGAGGCTGACATTTTTGTCATTATACCTCTGAGCAGTTGAGGGTTAAGGGCCTTTCTCAAGGGCCCAACAGTGGCAACTTGTTGGTCATGGGATTACATCACAATTTGTCTCTTGTCAAAGTCGCTCAGATCCTTTTGCTTTCCTACAGTATTTCCAACTCATCACAATATTTTATATTTCCCACCCTTTAGCAGACGCCACTGTAATGAGATTAGAAAACGTAACAAAACCCTGACATGATATCACACATAATATCACAAAAAAAGGAGAGAGGAAACTGCTGAGTCCTAAACCGATTTTAACTATGACCATGTGTTTCTATAGGCATATAATCTCTGTGGAGCCTCAAAAATGTATTATGAAGCCAAGAAACCAATCCCAGATCCGTCATTACTCATTCTGTAGACAGAAAAATAGGCCACTACCAAGACCACAGCATTGAGAAAGAGCTGTAGGAAATGCCCAGTGCTACTAAAAACGACATACATGTAATCCCAAACTTCATATCCATATAAAGAAAAGTCTAATATCTCCTAAGTACTGCTTATAATTTTTTTATGCAACATTCCTTCACTGTTTTAATTCCAAAGCGGTAAGACTGAAAACTGGAAATGAATAAAGCTATTTATATGTGAAGTTCAGATAGATTTACAATGTAATAATGCTAATTATTATTTAACTAAAATTAATTATATGTCCTCAGGTCTCTGTTGAGAGTTGAGTGACTCTTTTCATGTATTATACACTGTTGGAAGATGTTTGTATTTTTCTCATCTTTCCTCCTATGGTTGACTTGGAGGGATGGGGAAGTATTACACATTTTTGTAGTGTCTCAGTTTTTGGTTAAGTAGTATAATTTTACCCATTATATAAATCATGTGTATATCCAGTAATGTTTAATCCTTCAATACTAAGCACCAGAATGCATAACATTTTTTTTTTTACTTTAAATGTACTTACCAGAATAAAGACTACAGCAGACAATTTGGTGCTGAAAACAATTTCTTCCCCCTCAGTAAGGACTACCCATACTCAATCAACTCTAATTTTTTATCATACTTTATGAGCCTGCTCGACAGAGGAACAGCTAATTCGCATGTTGGCAAACATAATGTCAGTGTTTTCCAGAACTGGATAGACATGAAATTTTATTCTCAGATTTCATTTTATTTTAAAGCCATATGAAACAAATTATACAACAACGGTCAAATTGGAGCCAACCTTAATGAGAATCATACATCTGATATTTTATTATTCACTATAGTATTGTGAGATTTATATTAACTTAACTGTGATTGTCCTAGAGAGTTAATGCATGAATAAACTATGAATAAACTATGAATAAACTATGAATAAACTGATTTAATATGTGTATGTATAACTGAATGTACAGGAATTGTATGAAAACAGTCCAAGCAGCTGCAATACTAACCACATTTTCGTGACTCCTAACAAGTTCATAAAGACATAGCAGAAGAGCCCTTTATTAAATAAATAAATCTTGAAATATTCACCTTTAAAGTACTTTGTATCAATAAGAACTAATAGTGCACAAGAGCACTTGTTTTTGTAATGACATAAAAAAAAGTCAGTGTGAAAATATCCAAGCAGCTAATTTGCTCTCGTTCTTTCAGTCAAGTTCCTTTCTAGACATTCAATGATCACAGGATCTACATTTAAATCAAACTTATTGGCAAACCAGTGTCCATCGTTGAGGAGCCACCGGAACTCTGCAGCACCATAAATGCACACACTGTGTACATGAAGCCCGGTGCACGCTGGATAAAGATTCCCCTCTAGGTATTGCCACTTCACCAGGCGTGTTTTGCTCATCAAGTCTGAAATGTCAGGGTCAGAACGTTTGATCTCACCAGGAACTCCTGGCATGCGAGTCAAGGTGGCCCAGAAATGTTCGTCAGGTGAATACGTGTCCTCTGACCAAGCTAGAAAGTCTTTTACCAGGGGACTCCAGTACACAAACTTCACAAACTCTCGGGACAGAACGAAGTATGCACTGCCCACAAATATCTCAATGTTATGAGGTGGAGGCTGTTTCTTCTGAGTCGTTTTGACTGGAACAAAATGATAATGTGATTGCTCGTCTTTGAGATCAAAGTGGAAAGTGAAGCGCTGCTTTTTGTAGTCACTAGGACGGATCGTCTCAAGCATGTTCATACCTTTTAGGGCCTTGAGCTCAGATACAAGCTCAAAATTGGAACGGAGTGGGAAATCCTGCCCACATAGGTTGATTGCGTATTTCCAGCGGACTCCGGAGTTTTGGAGATCAGAAAGGCAGTTGAGATCAGCACGGAGGCGTGACATGCCCCCATACTGCACTGCCTCTAACCGTGAAGCCACAAAGACATTGGGAAGACAGCGTGCCAGGCCCTGTACAGCTTCTGTGAAATCTGATGATGATTTCAGGTCAGAGTGGATGCAGTAGATGTTGTGCGGTGCATAAATGGCACGTAGAAGCCGTTCCACCATGTGTGCATTTTTGTGCACCACCAGAGAGAATGCAAGAGGGAAATCGAGCTCCTCCTCGGATATCTGGACATCAGTATAGCCCCTCGATGCTAAGAATTGTCCACAGTTCAAAGTTGCATTCACAATGCTTTTGTCACTTGGAGTCGGAGGGAGTTTCCTTCTGAGCTCCAAAGACTTGCCCAAAGCAACAGGGTCCATGTCATAAATATCCAAACAATTGATTCCATGTTTTTCAGTAAAATACCACTGGGTATTTCTTTTGGCTTGTGTGGATTTAATGTTGTCATTATCAGTGGTATTTTTTGCATATTTGATTAGAACACAAAATACCAATATTGACAATACGAGGAAAAGCAAAGTCCTTCGCAGGTTGAGCGCTCTGATCCACCTTTTCATTCTGAAGGAGATGGAAGAAAAAAAACAAGAAATGTAGGTTCATGACAATGAAATAAAGTCAGTTTTCTTCCCCATCTTTCTACTACAGTAACATAGTAAACATTGCACTTCCTGGCCACAGAAAGGTCACCTTATTGGCCTGCATCAAGCAAAGAAATGTAAAACAACTGGAATTACAGTGGAACTTGTAGATACTTCTGAAAATCAGTGGTGTATACAGGAGTTTCCTAGTACAGATACAGTGATGGTACCTTTAGTTTGAATCCACTCATTAACCCCATCCATTTTCCCCCATCATTTTTACCAGTTAAATTAGAAACCAGAAAATACAATCTAATCCACTGAAGGTTAAGAACCCTGGCATAAGATTGTTAAAAAATAAAACCTAAATATACAGTGGTGCGAAAAACTATTTGCCCCCCTCCTGATTTCTTATTCTTTTGCATGTTTGTCACACAAAATGTTTCTGATCATCAAACACATTTAACTATTAGTCAAAGATAACACAAGTAAACACAAAATGCAGTTTTTAAATGAGGGGTTTTATTATTTAGGGAGAAAAGAAATCCAAACCTACATGGCCCTGTGTGAAAAAGTAATTGCCCCCTGAACCTAATAACTGGTTGGGCCACCCTTAGCAGCAATAACTGCAATCAAGCGTTTGCGATAACTTGCAACGAGTCTTTTACAGCGCTCTGGAGGAATTTTGGCCCACTCATCTTTGCAGAATTGTTGTAATTCAGCTTTATTTGAGGGTTTTCTAGCATGAACCGCCTTTTTAAGGTCATGCCACAACATCTCAATAGGATTCAGGTCAGGACTTTGACTAGGCCACTCCAAAGTCTTCATTTTGTTTTTCTTCAGCCATTCAGAGGTGGATTTGCTGGTGTGTTTTGGGTCATTGTCCTGCTGCAGCACCCAAGATCGCTTCAGCTTGAGTTGACGAACAGATGGCCGGACATTCTCCTTCAGGATTTTTTGGTAGACAGTAGAATTCATGGTTCCATCTATCACAGCAAGCCTTCCAGGTCCTGAAGCAGCAAAACAACCCCAGACCATCACACTACCACCACCATATTTTACTGTTGGTATGATGTTCTTTTTCTGAAATGCTGTGTTACTTTTACGCCAGATGTAACGGGACACGCACCTTCCAAAAAGTTCAACTTTTGTCTCGTCGGTCCACAAGTTATTTTCCCAAAAGTCTTGGCAATCATGGAGATGTTTTTTAGCAAAATTGAGACGAGCCTTAATGTTCTTTTTGCTTAAACGTGGTTTGCGCCTTGGAAATCTGCCATGCAGGCCATTCTTGCCCAGTCTCTTTCTTATGGTGGAGTCGTGAACACTGACCTTAATTGAGGCAAGTGAGGCCTGCAGTTCTTTAGATGTTGTCCTGGGGTCTTTTGTGGCCTCTCGGATGAGTCGTCTCTGCGCTCTTGGGGTAATTTTGGTCGACCGGCCACTCCTGGGAAGGTTCACCACTGTTCCATGTTTTTGCCATTTGTGGATAATGGCTCTCACTGTGGTTCGCTGGAGTCCCAAAGCTTTAGAAATGGCTTTATAACCTTTACCAGACTGATAGATCTCAATTACTTTTGTTCTCATTTGTTCCTGAATTTCTTTGGATCTTGGCATGATGTCTAGCTTTTGAGGTGCTTTTGGTCTACTTCTCTGTGTCAGGTAGCTCCTATTTAAGTGATTTCTTGATTGAAACAGGTGTGGCAGTAATCAGGCCTGGGGGTGACTACAGAAATTGAACTCAGGTGGGATAAACCACAGTTAAGTTATTATTTAACAAGGGGGGCAATCACTTTTTCACACAGGGCCATGTAGATTTTGAGTTTTTTTTCTCCCTTAATAACATAAACCTTCATTTAAAAACTGCATTTTGTGTTCAATTATGTTATCTTTGACTAATAGTTAACGGTTTTTGATGAGCAGAAACATTTAAGTGTGACAAACATGCAAAAGAAGAAGAAATCAGGAAGGGGGCAAATAGTTTTTCACACCACTGTATTTGATGCAATGGCTCTATTTTTCTCCTTATTTCCACTCCTCCTGTTCATGTAACTCACCAAGACAAACTAAAATACTTCACAAATAAGAGCAGAAAACTAATTTTGATCTTCGTGTCACTTACCCAGAAACTCACATGGACACACTTCCGTCTCAGAACGCAGGTACTTGGTCAATATTACTAATATAACTTCCAATGTGTCAAGGCTTATGCTTAGTTTTTTTGACAGTAAGTCTGTGAAAACATGACATTTGTTGGGTAGCATTATTAATAATAATAATAATAATAATAATAATAATAATAATGAATTATTAATTGCATTAAAAAATCAGAATGGCAACGTGTGCAATAATTTAATTGGAAATGGCTGCAATTTATTACATATTACGGATGTATAATTTATTGCAGGTGATATAATCTGGAATTTCTGACATAAAAGTTATTATTCTTTAAAAAATACTTTAGAAACGTTAAATAAATATTGCCATAACCTTTTAATGATATCATTTGTTACAATTCACTATTAGTCTAGATAAATACAAAATTGTAAAAATCTGATTTTTGAAAATGTGCAGCCTTAGTTTAAATAAGCAAGCTAATACAAAATTCAAGAATTTTATAATATTTCTGTAAAATTACCAACAATAAAAAAATTTATTCTTTACAAAAATAATAATAATAATAATAATAATAATAATAATAAAAAGAAAGAAACCTGAATCCTTAAACCTAAAGGAGCTTTTAGTTAACTTTGGCTTTGTGTTTGTCACTGACTGAGTGAAACTTTACATTTAAAGGTACTAGAAGTATAGAAGTATAACTGAGTATAAAAACCCAGGCAGTAAAATAACAATTTAGTATATTTAAAAAAAAAGAAAAAAGGTAAAATTGCACTTCAGCTGTTTAAATGTTTGTAAAAACTTAAGTACCGTGAACTTTCTTACGGTTAAGTCTCTTCTCTCACGGTGTTAATTCCTTCAGATCATTCAAAACTTTTCATTTAAATAAATAAATTAATAAATCAAACGAACAAACAAACAAACAAGAACTATAGTGTAGTTAAAGCCATGTGATACCGTCATTAGCGACACGGTACAACATTACAGTCACACAAAGTCTGTCAGGAAGAAGAGACATTACCGGGTAGAAACTAATCACAAACTTCAGGCTTTTCTTCAGAAGATTAAAAGTAAAGTTGTGTTGAAACCCAGAGAGACAGAAAGCAGCGGATCGGAGCTGCATCATGTTTCCTGTTACTTTACTGTGCGGTGCGCGCGCGCTCTCTCTCTCTCTCTCTCTCTCACTCACTCACACGAGTTTCCGTAAAGCTCACGTGCACTCTGTGTGTTTCTAACTCTGGCACATTTGGACGTTTGGTTGAAACCCCGAGACCCTCCTACAGCAACACCCTCCTACAGCAACACCCTCCTACACACGTCCCGTTAGGGTTGAAAAAATGTTCCAAAATGAAAGTTGAACAATCGTGTTTAACATCATCTGATTTACAGCTTGTCATAAATCGGCCCCTTTTTTGCCTGGAGGGTAAATGTTGAACAACCCTGAGCTAAAGTAGCGGCTATACATGCTAATGTAGACTTTTTAGGAAATGTTTTGTGTCACACATTTATTTATTTTATTTTTTATATATATATATATATATATATATATATATATATATATATATATATATATATATTTTTTTTTTTTTTTTACCAATTATTAATGACGTCACACAGAGGCTGCTTTTGGCCGGAGACACAGCGTCCAGTGTTTCCTGAGGAGCCTCTAATATAAGAAAACTCTTCCCGATGGAGGACTTTTACTTTGTTAGTGACGAGCAGATGTGAAGTATAATGTGTCCTACTGAAAGTGAAACTGCAGAGAGTGATTACAGTTATCCAGCTGTAGTTACACTACATCACACCACTTACTCTACACATCGACTGTTTCTTATTCATATTATATTATTACCTTCTATTGTTGTGTTAAAAACAGTCCGAATGTGAAGCTGCAGTTTTTAAATCTACTTTTCTAGTAGTAAAAAGTCAGCATCCATACCTACATCACACACACACACACACACATGTAGTGTGTAGAGTATTGAGAATATTGATGGCTTGGTGGTCAGCACTGTCGGCTTGTACCTTCAGATCCTGTTTTTGATTCGTATGTTCTCCCTGTGCTTGGTGGGTTTCCTCCTGGTGCTCCGGTTTCCTCACACAGTCCAAAGACATGCAGATTCGGGGAATTGCTGTTTCCAAATTTACACAAAAGTATCTGTTACGTGGTGCGGTGTGGAGAGCCACACCACGAGATAATGTGCTAATAGTATTTATGACGCTGGGCTTCGGAGGGGGTGAACGAAATAGGAGGATGTGAGAGTGCTTATGATCCGCACGGGAAGACCATAGAATGGGGTTATTAATTAGAAACTTAAAAGTAAATAAAAGATAATGGAAAACACAAAAAAAAGAGAACCACCCTCTGCGCGAGAACGGTCGGGTCTCTGGAAACTAAAAATAAAAACCGTACATCCTCTCGGGGCCTATGCCCTTACCCAGGATTTATGCGAGATTGTGTTTTTGTGCTTTGCACTATTGAGTGAAACGCTGGACCGATGAGTGTCCCACTGTTGGTGCTCAGTGGAGTTGAGGTCAGGGCTCCGTGCAGGCCAGTAAAGTTCTTCCACACCAAACTCATCAAACCATGTCTTTATAGTCCCTGCTTTGTACCCTGGGGCACAGGCATGTTGGAATAGAAAAAAATAAGCCTTCCCCAAACTGTTGTCACAAAGTGGGAAGCATGTTATTGTCCAAGATGTCTTTGTATGTTGAAGCACTAAGACTGTCCTTCACTCGGGATAAGGAGCTCGATTTAAACACCTAACACACTTTGAACACTTTGTCATGTTCCACAAATAATTCCTGAAGCATTTTTGCATTTTTTCACTGACCAGGGCCCGGTTTCCCGATAACGATTGATCTTAGCGCTTAAGAGAGTTTTCTACGAGTCATTTTGCGAACATTCGTTATTGTTTCACACGCGTTTCCCAAACATGCACTTAACACAATTGCATGTAGCCCTGCTTTAAGTGCTATAAGGAGTCACTAGTGTTAGGGTTAGAGAGATATCTGTTGCATGCTGAAATTGTTGCACATGCTGTTTTAGCAATCCATCTAAGCTTTGATTTCCATTTTTTCTACTTGTGTGAACGTATATTCAACTCGAATAACATAAAAAGTTCTGTAATTTCTTCTTGAGCAAGTTTAAAAACATAAATAAACTGGAAATGTCGTTCTGTAAAAACACAGTCTTGCTCCAATCTCGCATAAAACAAATTCTAACAGTTTTAACAGCATAATTTTTGATATTTATATGAAACCTTAATTATTTAAGTAGAATTATTTATCAATTTCTTTACCAACAATTGCTTATTTCATATCAAAATAAATAAATAAATAAGTACATAAATAAATAAGCTCTTACATTTATTTTTGAAAAGTTTAGCCTTAAAGATAATTATCTTCACCTGAAGTGCATTTGCTAATAGGAGAAATTTTAAATAAGCACATACAGTGGTGTGAAAAACTATTTGCCCCCTTCCTGATTTCTTATTCTTTTGCATGTTTGTCACACTTAAATGTTTCTGCTCATCAAAAACTGTTAACTATTAGTCAAAGATAACATAATTGAACACAAAATGCAGTTTTTAAATGATGGTTTACGTTATTAAGGGAGAAAAAAAACTCCAAATCTACATGGCCCTGTGTGAAAAAGTGATTGCCCCCCTTGTTAAAAAATAACTTAACTGTGGTTTATCACACCTGAGTTCAATTTCTGTAGTCACCCCCAGGCCTGATTACTGCCACAACTGTTTCAATCAAGAAATCACTTAAATAGGAGCTACCTGACACAGAGAAGTAGACCAAAAGCACCTCAAAAGCTACACATCATGCCAAGATCCAAAGAAATTCAGGAACAAATGAGAACAAAAGTAATTGAGATCTATCAGTCTGGTAAAGGTTATAAAGCCATTTCTAAAGCTTTGGGACTCCAGCGAACCACAGTGAGAGCCATTATCCACAAATGGCAAAAACATGGAACAGTGGTGAACCTTCCCAGGAGTGGCCGACCGACCAAAATTACCCCAAGTGCGCAGAGACAACTCATCCGAGAGGCCACAAAAGACCCCAGGACAACATCTAAAGAACTGCAGGCCTCACTTGCATCAATTAAGGTCAGTGTTCACGACTCCACCATAAGAAAGAGACTGGGCAAAAATGGCCTGCATGGCAGATTTCCAATGCGCAAACTATTTAAGCAAAAAGAACATTAAGGCTCGTCTCAATTTTGCTAAAAAACATCTCAATGATTGCCAAGACTTTTTGGAAAATACCTTGTGGACCGACGAGACAAAAGTTGAACTTTTTGGAAGGTGCGTGTCCCGTTACATCTGGCGTAAAAGTAACACAGCATTTCAGAAAAAGAACATCATACCAACAGTAAAATCTGGTGGTGGTAGTGTGATGGTCTGGGGTTGTTTTGCTGCTTCAGGACCTGGAAGGCTTGCTGTGATAGATGGAACCATGAATTCTACTGTCTACCAAAAAATCCTGAAGGAGAATGTCCAACCATCTGTTCGTCAACTCAAGCTGAAGCGATCTTGGGTGCTGCAGCAGGACAATGACCCAAAACACACCAGCAAATCCACCTCTGAATGGCTGAAGAAAAACAAAATGAAGACTTTGGAGTGGCCTAGTCAAAGTCCTGACCTGAATCCTATTGAGATGTTGTGGCATGACCTTAAAAAGGCGGTTCATGCTAGAAAACCCTCAAATAAAGCTGAATTACAACAATTCTGCAAAGATGAGTGGGCCAAAATTCCTCCAGAGCGCTGTAAAAGACTCGTTGCAAGTTATCGCAAACGCTTGATTGCAGTTATTGCTGCTAAGGGTGGCCCAACCAGTTATTAGGTTCAGGGGGCAATTACTTTTTCACACAGGGCCATGTAGGTTTGGATTTTTTTTCTCCCTCAATAATAAAACCCCTCATTTAAAAACTGCATTTTGTGTTTACTTGTGTTATCTTTGACTAATAGTTAAATGTGTTTGATGATCAGAAACATTTTGTGTGACAAACATGCAAAAGAATAAGAAATCAGGAGGGGGGCAAATAGTTTTTCACACCACTGTACCTAGGGGTGGAGAAATTAGCAAAATGGCTGAAATCAAAAAACAAAGAAATGACATTTTTCAAAAAGAAGAAATTAATATTATTTTAGAGGAAGTGGAGCTCTCTCTCTCTTTGTGCCACAAACGTGCTGTGCTGTAATAACAGTAACAGCTACAGTATGTTGCACAACACTGCAGTGAGGACAAGAATGACCTTGGACATCAGGGAAGAGGTGGAGGAAGAGAATGTAGTCGAGATGAGACTTCATGATGCTCAACCAAGACATGTTCAATACATGGCTGGGTTTCATGCACGCCAGCAAGTCATCCTTTATTTGTGTCATCTTTAAAGCACATTAAATATTTTCTATTAAATACATTTGTACTGTAAACTCGAAATGTCTATATACAACAGTGTACTTTTGTTTTTCATTCTAACATTTATTCTGTCATTTTTATTTTATTTCTTTATTCATTTTTATTTGTTGAATTGTGTAATGAGTAGAAAATAGAAATTAATAAAAAAAATATACGTACAAATAAAATGAAAAATGACTTTGAAGAGAAGTAAATTTTATTCCGGTTGTTGCGCCCTCATAATTCTGTCTCCTTACGGTGCACTTAAGGCTTTATGATTACTCCAGAGCACTCGTCGATCTACGAAGATTTTCAAGTGCTACTTAAGTTACGATGGTTTTGGGAAACAGACCGTAATATTAAGATCATTCGTACGATAATTTTTACGAACTACTTAGGCTTACGATGCTTTTGGGAAATGCAGCCCTGGTCACCTAGCCATCATTTACATTTAGGCATTCAGTAGATGCCCTCATCCAGAGAGACTTATCTCATTATACATCTAAGCAGTTGAGGGTTAAGGGCCTTGCTCAAGGGACCACCAGGGACAACTTGTTCGTCATGGGATTACATCACAATTTGGCTCTTGTCAAAGTTTCTCAGATCCTTAAGCTTTCCTACAGTATTTCCAACTCATCACCATATTTTATATTTCCCACCCTTTAGCAGATGCCACTATAATAAGATTATGAATATTATGTACTTCATCAGTGATTTAATATTATTAATTATTTAATTCTTGATGCCACAAAAGAATTGTCTATAACACTGCTAGTACTTCCTACTGCCCACGTGCCAACCTGTATATACATTATTGTCAAGCACTGTGGGTAACCGACTGCAAGAGCAGGAGATTATACTGAGATCCTTTCCTGAAAAACAAGATTCAGAGGCTAATGTGTGCACAGACTAACCAAAACTACGTAGTGTAATATTGCATCAGGTAATGTTTTCCAGTCTTTAAATGTCAGTGAGGTTATATTCATTGGACTAGTATAATTAATTAACTCGTGGGGCAGCAGAACTGGGACTAGGTTGGTGCCCTAGGTCTGTTTGGATGTGTTTTTGGAAAATACTAACCTCACCAATGTTCACCAGAGCTTGAAGAGCACTACGTTGAAATCTAGCGATAGCAAGGAACAAGGAAAACAGTTAGGCCTCACACTTAGGGAGTGCTTGTATGAAAAATATCTTCAAACTGGCAGATACCGTAGCTTCTGACTGTACTGTATGTCACATGGTGTAGCTGTGACTTGACACATACAAAGTGAGAAGTAGAGATAGGAAGATGACTGTATGAGTGGTTAAAAATACTGTGTTATACATTAATATGTAAATATTGTACATGTGTTCTACAGGATTTGTGACTGTGAAAATGGTTCGTGTTTTTTCTTCTCAAGATTAAAACTGTGTGTATACAGAATGGAAAGTTCTGTATAACAATAAATGTTGCAAATAAATGTATTACTGAAATTTCATCGAGCACTGGAACCTTCTTAAATGTTTATTTTATTAAATTTTATTACATCCTGATATAACAAGGTTTATTATTATTACTATTTTCATTAGTTGCTGCATTATTGCTGTAACAGTTTATGCAACTAAGGTCAGTACAGAACTTACAGTAAGTAGGAAACTAAGTTTAGAGGAAACCAACTAGAAGCTCATGGGAGGAGCCACACGTCACCCACAAGTTTAAAATAATTCGATCTTGCTGTCTCTGTGAAATACATGTGCACACACAAGACAGGTTTGAACTTTCTTCTGCCTTTGGTTACTGTCCATTTTTATGCTTCATGGTTTCATGTTTGCATTATGCTTATCATAATGGTGGAGGGTTTTTTTGTCCCAGAAACAAAGTCTATGTGTGGGTGTGTCTTTACAGTATTCATATTGTATTCTTTCTCATCTGGGTGGATCTCTGTGGACATTCTGACCTGGATATATCCTGGATTATGGAACACACAACACACACACACACAACACACACAACTATTACACAGATATTACACAATTAGATAATTACACACAAGTGTAATTAGTATATGTATACAGTAGGTACAGTAGTAAGTGTATGTATAGGCTTTATCTAACTTATTTCTTTAAAATAGTAAGTCAATATTAAAGAGATTTTCATTGTCATGGGTTGTGATTATTCCCACTGCAACAAAATAGCACCGACTGTGCTTCACAGATACTACTGTGAGAACCGGTGCCTTAGTATTCAGTTTTCAATACTTTTTGGTGGTCGAAGTATTTACGATGATATAAAACAGCTGATTTCACTCATTAATATTAGCCTACCTGGCTGAAAAACTACTGAAAAACTGACTATAAGACAACAGTATTCAGCTTCTGAAGCTATGACCTGGATCATCTCCAGACCTAAACCTGTGATCTGCTTCAGGGGGATCTTTCAAACCAGTTGTGTCAGAAGCATGTAAATGTACACAGCATTATTATATCTGTCTGTTTGCTTGGTGAGTGTTTTTTCAGGAGATTTATGTAGTTGTGCATGTCTGTTTAAATAGCTTATGAATTACTAACACATTTTAACTGAAATTTAAATAGTGTGCATTGTGTCCCAATGTAGATTTAGTTTAATCACTGAAATTATAAACCATTGTAATTAATAGTTTACAAAAATGACACCTTATGCTAACACATTTAGTAGTAATGTATGATATATAAATAATTCAGCAATAATTGACAAAATTTTTGTGCACATACAACTTTAACCATGATGTGTTGTGGAAAAATACTCAGAGTCGGGCTTTGCTTACAGAAGATTACGACCTTTATTATCAAACAACAAGGCCGGAGCTGTGTCCGTGGAGCAACTGAATTCTCTTGCTGTGTGCTATAGTACATATGCAGCGCCTGCCCCTCCTCTCTGCAACATCTGGGTTTCATTAAAGGGCCGTCTTTAGCCCCCCCAATGTAAAGCTCGGGTTTCCTATATGCAATGCACACAAAGAAGCCTATGTCCCAGCTTGCACACACATCCACGATTATATACTGATAAGGTATCTTCTAGCCCCCCAAAAGTAAGTAAAATCAAATGAAATCAAATAAAAAATTCTCCCATATATCCCCCCCTCTGGGACTTATAAGTCCCACACTAATTGGTTAATCTAGAGTGCGACTCCATGCGTCAGTCTTCCTTATACTAACTGGTGATTAAATTAAATCACTGGACTTTTATCAATGACCGACCCATGGACTCGCCCTCTAGTGGAGATTCGGCCAAACCTCTCCTTCCACCCTTGACTAGGAATAGGAGTAAAAGACTCGACCTCCATGATATGTACTTCCCATTACTCAATAGCATGGCATGAACATGTACTTAATACAGTGATTTTCTAGGATTACATCAATTGGATAAATCATATAACCTACAATGGAACATACAATTACACAATAACACAATACAATTTGTAAGAATGGATATACTTTTAAACAGCCTTGTCGTAATATAATAGTCTTCAACTCAGGTGCTTTGCACACCGCAGGGAGCCAGTTGGAGCCCACAAGAGAGGTTGCCAGCACGTCATTGTGAGCTCATGCCGTGGAAGATACTGTACACTTCAATATATGAACCAGTAAAGTCTCTTGTTAGAGATATACAGTATATGGCTGAGTTCGGGATATCCTTGATGACTGTGTCCAAAAATTCATCCTTGTCTGTTGTTGCTGGGAAATGCTGTTAATTTTAGGAAACCTTTGATTAATAAATTCATAAATCACATTCATAAATTTACTTGACACAGTAAAGTCACCCATTAACTGCTTTAATTAAATTTCTGCCCCTGGAATAAAAGAGAACTGTGTTTAGTGGCATTACATATTGTCATAATCTGGTTAAGGTTTGCTTCCTTCTCGGGCATTTTTCCTGTGGAGGAAATTAAAATTAGTTGTCGCTGCTGCTGTTTTATCTGTAAAAGCAATATAGTGTTAGTTTAACAGAAATGCATTTATACAATGTTAAGGACACAGTTAGTTGTCACATATAATCTGTACAATTGTTTGTCCTGTTAATTGTGTCAGGAGAAACCTGGTCGAAGTCAGTCAGTCAGTCAGTCTTGTTTGTATCAGAAGTGGATGCGGCTCTTAAGCAGATTCTCATTCTTAATTTGGAGCAGCGGAGTGTTCAACGCTGTGCAATTTGGTATCCAACTTGTGCCAATAGTTGGTTATTTTCCAATAATGATTTCATTTCTTTGTATTTTTCTGATGTTAGGTTCTTCTTTCTTTCTTCCTTCGTTTTCGGTACCCATAGCTCTTTGTGACTCTCGTGTAATGGTTCAAGTGATACCACACGGTCTTGTCTTTCACTTGAATCACTGCTGGAGTGGCTGCCACACTTTGCGGGGCCCCGCCCTCCTGGGCTTGTCCCACTTCCTCCTGAACACTCGCAGATAGACCTGGTCTCCTGGAGTGATGGGACACGGAGCGTCTCTTCCTCCTTGTTCTTTTCCTGCACATAGATTACTTCATGTACGGCAGTTAGTTTCTTCATATAAGATTTTCAAATTGTTTAAGGGGTGGCCTTTATATGGCCTCTACAGAATGGCACAGGCATGGGTCGACCCGTAAGCATTCCATGCGGGGTTAGGTGTGCATTTGTGTTAGGTTGCATGCTTGTTAGCTCATTGGTACAGCATCAGTTAAAACCTAGTTTAGCATTGTATTACTACAATTATTATTAACCTTGGCTTTGAGATTACCATTTACACTCTCTACCTTCCCCTGGGACTGTGGACATACACAAATCCTAGTTTTTCCCCAACCGTTGCAGCACCTGTCTTACATTTTCTGAATGAATATTGATCCATTGTCGGAACTCATCTCTGATGGAATTTCAAATCTAGATATCACTTCCCTTACGATTTGATAACTGTTCCTTACTCTTCATCTGCAGATATTATTGCTTTTACTCATCTACTAAATATGTCAGTTATTACAAGCATGTATCTTTCGCCCTGAACACTACTTTATCCTACCCACATAGTTCACCACTGAGTGATTAAATGGTCATTCTGGTACCGGTATATAGCCTATAGGTGTCGCTGTTTCCTTCCTGACATTATGCATAGCACATATCTTCCATGAAGCTAGGAACTCTTCAACCATAGCATGCAGATATAAAGACCAATACCCATGTTGCCTGATTTTTCTCACAACCTGTCTTCTTACACAATGGCCCAGTCCATGAGCATTTAAACCAGAAATATTCACCAGTGCTATGGGTGCTATAATCAGACCTTCATGTGGACACCAAATACCCTGTGCGTCCTTATGCGCTCCCCTCTGGAGCCACATCGAGTGCTCGTACGGACCTGCTTGATGTTGAATACAAATGATATCCTCTTACTGAGGCTGTGGTTCTATAAGGACTATGTGCTTGCACAGCTAGTTGCCATTTTGAGGCACACTTCATTTCTAAATCTGCCATGTTGTTACCTTTAGCAACACAGTCATTTCCCTTTTTTACGGGTCTGACATTTAATGAAAGTCACTCATCTTGGTAGCATCAGAGCAGACATTAGTTTACTTATCCGTTCAGCACTTTGAATGGGAGTTCCTTCATGCTTTTTAAACCTTTGCTTCCATACGGTTCCAAACAGATGACATACACCATGGAATAGGCTGAATCTGTAATTCAAAAATCAAAAATATTTGCCACTAGACCTTTGGCTAATTAACAAGCAGCGGTGAGCGATTTCAACTCAGCTAACTGAGCTGAACACGGTTGTGTACAATGCTGAGATAGGATAGGTTTAAAATCTTCTCCATCCTTCATCACTACTGAATACCCTGTGTGTCTTTCTACCTGGTCTCTAAACTAGATCCATCAACAAAATAAGTCACTTCCGCTTCAGCTATAGGCTTAGATTCAAAATCAGGTCATAACCTAGTAAATGCCAATGAGTTCACCACAAAACTATGAGTCACTCCTTTATAGGTTTAAGTGAGTGATTTAGCTGGATTAACTGTGTCACATCGCTTTATATTAATGTCGGGATATGTGAGCAGTGAAGAATATGTTTGGAGGCGAGCTTGGGTTAGAACACCTTCCCCTTGTTTTTATCAATTTATACAATCTATCGGTAACATGTTGTCAATGAAGATGCTGTTCTATATGTATAATGTACAACTACAAAACCCTGTTGGTAGCATGTTGGGTCACCTTAACAATTTAACTTGAGGTTTACGGTATTGTAGTTTAGTTTATGACACTTTATGACCTCCTTACTAGCTTACGGTGTACCTTAATGGAATCATTCTGGCATGTTTCTAATGATGATAGACATATTAAACCGTCACCCATATGCTGACCCAGGCTATCTTCTATCCTTTAACCTCCTAAATCAGCTTCCACCTCTGATTGAATATATACAGTGAATGTTTGAACCACCGTGGCATTTTTGGTATCTATTTTGTCAACTTGCTCTTGTAAATGCAAATAAATGCAGTAGTTTACTCCTTTCTGCCATTTGAACACTGAAGAAGGCTGAACAAATATCATTACAATAAAATATTTGGCTTAGGGAGGGACATTAGTCAGCAGTGTGTGTGGATTTGGAACTTCTGCTGGATACTTTCCTGTTTTACTAGTAACTGCATGTAAATCATGCACATGATGCCATTTATTTGTACCTGGCTTAATCACCGGGAAAAATAGGAGTATTGCAACAACTGGTCTGTTTTAGCACAGATGCTTTTACAAGGCCTTCAATAGTGTTCTATATACCCGCTTTGCCTCAGGTCGTAAAGCATATTGTCTTACTCTGGGGGGTTCTACATCTGGTTTACATTGGACTTGAAGTTGGCTGGCTGATTGTTTAGACTATAATTCAGATGGGATTTGACTATCCATTTGCCTATATAGCTAATTTCCCATAGTCGATTTCAGATGCTGATGCCAGTTGTGTTTGTGAATTGTGGCTAACTACAACTTCCTTAAGAAGTACGAATCAATTTATTACCACACAAGATTTTTACACAGGTTTTATCTGCAGAATGAAATCAACATAAATCCTATGAGCTGCAATTCTATCCTGCAGTACATACAATATCACCTGAAGAACAGAATCAGTTACATTGAACCACCTTTTTACAAAATCACACTCCTCTACACTGATAGCTGCTCCTTGCCGACCTATGATGATGTGTTGTGATGGGTCATACATCATTGTACAGTGAAAGTCTGACAGGGTAATTGTGCTTCAGGAATTTATGTTCAACATACACCCCTTCTGGAGAACACCATATTCGCAGTCCTAATTCACCTAATAATTCTTTTCCTAGTAAATTAACTTGAGACTAATATGACTTGAGACTAATACAGGTATAGTCACACTCTTATTGTTGGGTTGTAGTAACTACTTTTTTCTTCACGAGAATCCTACGGTTCTGGCAAACTTTTCCAGATGTGAGAGGCATGACTTATCGGACCTGGAATGTTGTCTCCCCCCCCCCTTCATCCCTCGGGGCCGGGCAATGGCTATGCGAGGCAATTTAATCCATATCCCCTCATGCTTGGCCTTGGAGTGAAAACGTTGGTGACAGACGCAGGCATCTGGCTTGAGTTTGGAGAAAATGCTGCTGGTGATGTCATCACTGACTGAAGCTGGCTGGATTTTTGATGAAGGATTGCTTGTGGCCCTCTCTGTTTTTTCTGGTAATCAGAGTAGCTTGAGCTTTTTTCTTGGTTCGCTCTGTAAGGTTTCAAGCTGTAACTGCCTCCAGGTCACCCTTTAATGTCCTTGGGTCAACACTCTGCGTGCAAGGCCTGCCATACAACAGCGTCAAAGCCTCAAAGACAGTCCATCTATGTGGTATGTATGTACAGCCTCACTCGAGTCCGAAGCACGTTTTTCCTCTCCACAAAGTCTTCACCAATAGAGTTTTTATATCAATCACCGATAAAAGCTTGCCTGAGGTCTGCTCGTCTAAGACCATGTCCCTGCACCCTCGTTGAATGCTGGGGAGGCGGTTGACAACACCCTCTAGAACACCCTCATGCCCCCACCTTTAATTAAAATTGAGAATTGTGGAACTGCCCATATTAAATAACAAATCCTCTTCACTCCCATCCTCTCTACTGTACAAAGATCTATGTCCAGTCTTTAATGGTGTAGCTATCTGCTTTTTACTGGTGTTTTAGTACTTCTGTCTGACCTCTCTCCACATGTCTGCACCCCCTCCTGTTCCTCTACATCCTTCTCTACACATAGCTTTTCCACTCTCTGTAAATCTACCCCCACTTTCCTTATACCTCTCTGCATAACATTCCTTATCCGTCTAACCAGAAACTTCCCCCCTTTCCTTACGCTTAGGAATTCGACTGTCTTCCTGTACCTACTATATGAGGGAGGTGTAACTAACTCCTCTCTACTACTTCGGCCTCACTATCTTGACTTTCTTAACATTTTCCATCACTTCCTGTTTCTTCCTTACCAACTTCACTTATTCTTTCTTAATCAAAGCCAGGACCACTCTTTTCTGCTGTCTTTTCAACTTCTCTAGACATGCTTTCTCTCTCTTGCCGCCGCTTTGTAATTTTCTTATCAAGGTGTCCATCTCAGAACACAGTGCTGAATCAAATGTCCCCTCCTTTGGCCACCTTGCAATCATATTTTTGGTCCTCTTTTGCCATTTATTTGAGATCTTATTTATGAGTTCTGCACACAACGGATGCTTTAGCACTAAAGTCTCCACCGGAGAGGCTGCCATCATGCTGTAGCCTATGTCACCACGTAGATATTTATTTTTTATTTTATGCCTGTGTACTTACTTAATGGCTAAATTTACTTACAACAATATACACTCTTTTAGAATCACAGAAGTATCCACCTCCACTTACCAAGGCTCATCAATGATAATCACTCCTGAATCTACACCACTTCCCTATTTTCAAATTAACACTTGGTAAAAAGCATAGTGCTTTTATGCACCGTGAACACTTTTATCAGTAAGTGTGTAATGCCACAATATTAATATGGGGTTCATACACATTCACCACTCCACACTATTTATTTATTTATTTATTCATTCAGAGCTTCATCCCTCTTTTCCTAGAAAATTGGGCTTATTCTTTTCATACTTGTCCCCCTGCTAAAAGGGCTCATTGTTCCACTCACACATGTCCCTTTATTGATTAATATTTATCTATTTAATTATTAGGCTAGCTATTACTTTAATAGGGCTCATTCAGACACACGTCTCTGGACTGGCAGCAAGCTGCCCCCCCTCTGAGGGTTGCACACACAATTCCCTCGGGAGGTCCAGCCTGCTCACAGCACACAGAGCTTATGGTTCTCATTCAATTCTCATTCAATTCTCTCTCTCTCTCACTCACACACTAGGCAAACACAGAGCTCTGACACACTCAGACAGAAACAAATAGACACAAAACATCACTTAGACACAAACAATTGCAATTGAATTCAACTTAAATCAACTTAATGGCACAAATCGTGCTCCCCATACGAAGAGATATTAATTACCCCTGTCCCTCATATCAATAAAACATAAGGGGTGATTTCTTATGATGTACAATTGTACATTCCACATACGAAGAGATATTAATTAATTATCACACCACCCAACTCATACCATATAACATTTACGGTGGCTACAAAAATTGCTTATGACATACAACAGTACGTTCCTCATACAACGGGTATTTTTTATTAATTGCTGGGTAACCTTACACAAGCAATATAACTAATTAAGCGCAATTCCTTATTAATTTGCTGTACCACCCATGCCATCCAATCAAGGCCCACTTGACAATGAGTACAAATTAATACCGAGATTATCTACCTTTTTCCTGTCCTGTTATCTAATCAAAGCCCACTTAACAAAACAAATAGACACTCAAATGCGCTTCCTCATACCGTCTGTTACTGTTGCCATCAATCAATGCCCACTTGACAACACCCAGACCAATGCAATGCTTATCTTCTCAATTCACTATCAGTACAACTGTTAGTAATCTGATGCATGCATTCTCTTCTGGAAACAAAGCCCATTTTAAATTACTTGAGTTGGAGAGGCCTTTATTAGGAGTCCTTACCACCATGGGTGATCCTCAGCCAACAACACAACCTAAGTATATAAGCAAAAGTTGCTTACCTTTGTAAGTGGCCACCTGGTTGTGTTGCTGACCAAGGAAGCCCACGTCGGTCAGTCACCTTTGCCCTTTTTCCACCCTGCTCGCAGCGCCATTATGTTGTGGAAAAATACTCAGAGTCGGGCTTTGCTTACAGAAGATTACGACCTTTATTATCAAACAACAAGGCCGGAGCTGTGTCCGTGGAGCAACTGAATTCTCTTGCTGTGTGCTATAGTACATATGCAGCGCCTGCCCCTCCTCTCTGCAACATCTGGGTTTCATTAAAGGGCCGTCTTTAGCCCCCCCAATGTAAAGCTCGGGTTTCCTATATGCAATGCACACAAAGAAGCCTATGTCCCAGCTTGCACACACATCCACGATTATATACTGATAAGGTATCTTCTAGCCCCCCAAAAGTAAGTAAAATCAAATGAAATCAAATAAAAAATTCTCCCATAGATGTTACCATTTATTGTAACTGCTAGGGTGATGTGGCTGGTTTGTCACCTCGAAGTGGAAATGACATTTGAAGTGGAACTTGTATGGAGACTTTATATATATATTTTTTTTTAAGTGTGTGTGTGTGTGTGTGTGTGTGTGTGTGTGTGTGTGTGTGTGTGTGTGTGTGTGTGCGTAAGCATGCTTCATGTTTACCCATTTTAGTGTTTCAGCTTTCCATAGTAAAAGCTCAGAGTTGGCAGCACATTTGGACGTGTGTAAAACCTGTTTATTTTAGGACGTGTGTGCACATGTGCATCACTTAAGAAAATGAATTTATGAGTAGTGTACTGTACAGTATGTGCACACGAGCACAGTATCTTGGGACCACAGCTGACAATATGTTGACTTGGCACTAGTGACAATCCTACACATTGATAAACCTCTCCAGATGTCTGTACAGCACTTAGACCCCAGTAGATTAGTTCATATCACTGAGAGACATGTGTTGGGCGTCATCTGAAAACCAGCAAGGCTATCTTTAGACCAAGATTGATCACTGCAGTTTTAAGCTGGTTGTTGTTGTACTGTAACCTTACACAGGAAGTGTTGGACATGTGTTACACATACTGTGTTGGTGAAGGGATTCGGGTGGGGTTGGCTGTGGGGGTTGGGGGTTTTGAAACTTCCTGCAATGGCCTGCAAGTCGAATGATTAAATTCCTCTCACTGAAACAGGGAGCTTTTTTAGTCCACAGGCTTTAGATGCACGGTTGTGTTAGTTGCGATAATCAGCTCAAGCTTGCTTAATAACACATTACACAATAACACACACCGATACCACACATGGATATATCACTATAATGCGCATTATTATGGCATTATTCTCCAGTCAGCTGTCTAAGAAGGTTTTCCACTAGTTTTCAACCATGACTGTAGAGACTTGTCCATTCTGCCCGAGAGCAATAGAGATGTGAGGCTATGATATCTGGTCAACAGGTTTGGTGTTCCAGTTCATCGTAAAGGTGCTCAGTGGAGTTAGGGTCAGGGTTCTGTGCAGGACACTTCATTACTTTTACTTTAGCCTTAACTAGAGTAAAAGCCTCTTGCTGGGACATTTAGGCAAGACCTCTTAGTTGCAGGGAAATTAAGGGAAATTGTAACGCTACAGCATGCAAAGGCATTCTAGACAATTGTGTTTGTGTTTCCAAGTTTTTGAATTAACATCCCTAATGTTCTCTGGAACTTTATTACAGAGTTTTGATGTTTACATTACAAGAAACTCAATCATGCCACGAGCCATGACTGAACAATAAGTTTCAGCTTTTACAGTTTAAGGAGATCTGATAATTACACAAGATAATAATAATAATAATAATAATAATAATAATGTGTTTGGCAAAGTAGGGAATTTCTCATATATTCTTTGGAATGAGACAGAATACCAAAATAAAAATTTTATTGAATCACATGATGCATTTCACAGAGCTGCTTCATACACAGATGACAAAAAAGCTTAATGCTAAACCTACATAAAAGTAAACACACATGCTCACACCCATAGGTTTATTAGCCGAGGCATTCGTCCAGACCAGTGGGAAGAGCGAATAAAGTAGCTATGGTGCCAGGGTATGTTTTGATGAGGTCATTTCCTCTTTTGAAATTCCCTTGCAAGGGCATCAATCTGTAGTGGGAGAACTATTGTTAAGAAGTGGCAAAAAAATGATGAACCGTTGAAAAAGAGGGAACATAGAGAGATTACGTCACATAGAGACATGAGTATAAATGCACTTGGTTTGTTTTTATAATACACATTTTTTCAGGCTACTTTTATAAAAATGAGATTTAATTATTCTTCGCTTTTTAAATTTGTATAACTAAAATTCTATTAATTTATTTTAAAGTTGTAAATATTTAATATATCACATATTATGGATTACATATTATATATCGATTAACTATCACAGTCAAGCAGCTAACACTGTTAGGAATGTACATGCCACCATTATCAAATAAATAAATAAATAAATAATAATAATAATAATAATAAACATGTGCTGTTTAAATGTAGTACAAACAGAATATTCAGGTATATCTTACATTGATAGTTTTATTTCTTCCTAATACATGAATAAAAAGACTGAACTCTCACCAGGATGCTCTTCAGGATGTTGGTCCTCAGTGGCCTCAGATAGCTGCATTCTCCTGCTTCACACAGTTTAATCTCCCCAGATATCTGTCCAAGCAGTGAGACACCACGGGGGCGGAGGTTTTATTACCACACAAAGGAAATATAAACATTACCGCCCAGAACTGTTTCCTTTTCACGTACAGTTTTACTCTACACCAGAAGCTTAGGGTAAAAGATGTGCATATGTGCAGCTGGAAAAGCGTCAATTAAATCATAATTAAAGACTGGAGCTTGTAACAGGCACTGAAATCAACATCAGGTTCAAGAAAGTGAACATAGGAGTACAGTTTGAGTTCCTTCCTGTGATGTGAACACTGTTTAGGTAAAAGCTGTTTCCGTTTGTTGAGAATACTCAAGTGATTAACATGTCTTTATGCATTTCCTCCAAAATAAACCATCTACTTCAAACAGTGCCGAGTCTCCGTAATAATATTCTAGACAAATCAACTTAAAACTGTGGGAGATCCACTAACTCATAACTCTGGCTTCATAAAGACATCTTAAAATATTAAACATACACAAGAATCCTTAGATGCCTAATAGATCCTTTAGGCATGTTAGATATGAAAAAGTGTTTTTTCTTGTTTATCTGAGCTTTATTTAATAAATCAGTTAACAGTGTGATTGAATAATATCTTAAGCATATGTGTTAATATTTGATTCCCAAATACTTTCTCACTTTCAGAGGCTTTTTGAATTTGGTTAAAAGCTGTTTTGTGTAATGCTATGTAAGAGAGAGAGAGAGAGAGAGAGAGGGAGAGAGAGAGAGAGAGAGAGAAAGAGAGAGAGAGAGAGAGACCTCTGGTGAGCTGTAAGAGTCGATTTCTCTCTTTCCTCCAGGGTACCAGCCATGAGACCAGTGCTGAGAGAAAGACAGCTGTGCTTGCAAACACAGCAGCAAGGCAGCAACCAGCAAGAACCTGCACACACTGACCATCACGCTACACACACACACACACACACACACACACATTATGCACAGACTCATCAGTATTACTTTCATGCCGTTCTTTGCACAATTATACTATAGGCACTCTCTCTCTCTCTCTCTCTCTCTCTCTCTCACACACACACACACACACAAAATTCCGAACTTTCTTTAAAAAAAACAAAAAACAAAACTATATATATACACAAGGTTGCACTGCAATGAACTTCAGTCCGCTTATTAATTTTTTTTATTGTCATCTATATGCTCTTTTTATGCTTCTTGTATATCTTGTAGTTTTTAGCATTGTGTCTACTGACAATGTGTAAGATCACATTTCCTTCAGGATCAATAAAGTATCTATCTATCTATCTATCTACACATGAACAGAGATGTTACTGTTAATAAAAGGTAATTAATCAAAGGTAATTCATTAAATAAAGTTATCTGGTGTAAATGCTTTTAATTTAATGAATGTCTTAACTGACGTCAAAAGTACAGTCACACGAATCCCATGCTTAAGAAAAAAGTAGCGATATCCCAGTTCGATTATTCCTCAAGGTAAAGTCCAAAATGTACATTTCTACTTGAGTAAAAGTACAAAAGCACTTTAAATTTACTTAAGTATCAAAAGTTATGTGCTTGTACTACAGTAGCTCACAGTGGACTTTTAGTCATTGTACAAATATTTTCTCTCTCTATCCAGACTGAATATGCTAATTACTAATTCCATTTCAAACATCATCTTTAAACAGAGGGAAGAGAAATCTGAAATAGTCAGCTGGTGGTGATGTTCCTGCTTCAAATACTGCACACTCCAGTAGTTACATAATGCAATATAGAAAAGTAGAGAAGTAAAAAGTACAGATATTGTTAAATTAATAAATCTACTCAAGTAAAGTAAAGGCGCTTTAAATATGTACTTAAATACAGTAACAAAGTACATTTACTTACTGTAGCTACTTTCCACATCTTTTTACCAGCCTTGCCAATAATAATAATAATACAAAAAGATTTCTTCAGCACTTCTTAAGAAAATGTTACAACTGACAATTAAAATATTAACAGATGGCAAAATACAAACGGAAAATAATGTGGCGGTGAAGAATAGAACAGAGTACGATCATCAATGTTATTACAATGTTCTGAATTTACTTCAAAAGTCATGATGAAATATACAGTAATACGTCTTTACCTTGTTTATGTGTTCGATTCAGACTCAAATCTTCTGAGGTGTGCACGTCTGAGAAGCGCTTGTCCTGGAGTATCAGTGCTTGAGACCATCTTCACACACCTGCTCTTTACTGTATATATACCCCCAATCACACACCCACCCACACACACACACACACACACACACGTCTGCAGGGTTCTGCTGGGACACATAATGTTCGCTAAATCCCAATTATCATCTTCAAACACCCCTGACCCCCCCCCAGGGGATGGTACCCCGAATACATACACACTCCAACACACATATACACACAATGAATAATATGCAACAGCATGAGGATTTCCATAGACATGAGTCATTGTACAGATGCATACATACTAAGTATTTACATTCGGATTAACTCCAAGCCCGTGTTTATATTTCAGAAAAGAAAAAACGAAGGTGTTAAACAAAATAAGTAAATTTGATTGAAAATAATATATATATTAAATAATAACGGCATAAATAAATGCATTTGTAAGCACATGATAAGCGATGATATGTATGTAGATGTAGATTATTGTCATAAATATATTTATTATAACTATTCATAAGCTATTTAAGTGGCTTCGACATGTAACAGTTAAAAATAAAGATTTCGGAGTAGGAGCAGTTTCCATCTTTCCGGAATAATCAGTACATTGTGTGTATTATTGATATTTCATTAATGTGGCTGCCCTCTTCTGGCTACCCATAAGACACCTCATTTCCTCCCTGCTGTCCAAGGTGAACTCAGCAGAATGACCTTTGACCTTTGACAAACACACAGTGACGTGAAATCTGAAATGGGTTGTGTGCGCTGTTACAGGACTGATTAATTCGCCTGGGAGAGACGCTGATTGAGTTCCTGTCCCTCAAGCGGTGTTTAAACACTCTTGAGGCTTCTGATCGCGCTAATCCGTTCAAAGTGGCAGTTTGACACACAAAGGCAACAGGGTCACAGTGATTCACACTTTCAAATCAAAGTACTTTTAAAAATAGATATATAATATTACACAGAGCAAAAATGACAATGAAGGTCAAAAATCTAGACATTCAAGCTGATTTCCCCTTAAAATAAGCGTTCGGTCGAATGTGTGTGTGTGAGAGAGAGTTTATATGAATAAAGTCATACATAAGTCTAAACCTGACCTGCTCGCTGCTTATACACCTGCAGAAGTACTTGTGCTAATATTATTACTAAAGCTACAGTATAAGTAAAACTCCAGCACTTGCTCTAACTTGAATGGAATACTGTATTGTTACTTACTGCACTTTCTGTCTTCTGATATGTGGGTCTTTCACCCCAGTCTAATATTGGCCAGTTTCTGTAGAGTGCCTCAGACCTGGAGATGATGTTCGGCTTCTGCTTTTATCCTTCGTCTCCAAGTTGTCTTTGGCCATCCTCTCTTATGAGAGGATGCTAGAGTTATGTTTTCCCTCATGTGTCCAAATACACATAAACCTCGGATAGCAAGTACCCCAGTTTGCGAGCGTTCCGCAAGAGGAGCAAAACAATTTGAATTCATCTTGACTTGATAAACGAGTCAGTCTTGATATACGAGTACTAAATATAATATCATTGAGTATCATGTAGCACACATGCGCTTCTTGTTTTGACGCCGAGCGTCACGTGATCACAACTGAGCCAATGGTTATTCTCTCTCTCTCTCGTGCGCTGCGGAATTGCAGGTAATCGTCTCCCCTGCTGGGTCTCAGTGCTCGTGCGTCACTTGTCCAGTAGTGATGAAGTGCTTTCGGAGTGCTGATCAGAGACGTCATAATTTCTCTCATGATCAAACAGATGATGCCATTTCACACCTTCTTCACACATCACTCACTCACCTGGACACTAGGAGAGGGAATTACGGTATGTTAACTTTCTTTGTCGACTACAGTTCAGCGATAATTCCCTCCACACTCACCACCTGGGCAAGCTGGAGCACCTGAGACTTAGCTCATCTATGTGTCAATGGATCTCCAATTTCCTAACTGGCAGACATGTCTCAGCCTCCCTCACCCTCAGCACTGGAGCCCCACAGGGCTGTGTTCTGAGCCCCCTGCTATAGTCACTATACACCTATGACTGCGTGGCCTCTACCAACTCCATCACCATCATTACGTTTGCAGATGACACTGTTGTGGTGGAGATTAGGAATCTGGAGAACTGCTAGTGGATTTTAGTACAAAGCAGGAGAGGAACTACCAGACCCCTATGATCAACGAGAGCCCAGTGGAGAGAGTGGACAGCTTCAGATACTTCAGTGTTCACATCACGTAGGACCTGTCATGGTCCTATCACATTAACACTATGGTGAGAAAGGTCCGGCAGCGTCTCTACCATCTCAGACATTTAAGAGTCTTTCGACTACCCTCTAAGGTGATCAGGAACTTTTACACCTCCACCATAGAGAGCATCCTGACAGGAAACATCACGACCTTGTTTGGAAACAGCACCATGCAGGACAGACGAGCTCTACAGAGGGTGGTGCGTTCAACTGAACGAATCATCCGCACTGAGCTCCCTGACCTGCACTCGATCTACAGCAAGCGGTGCTGGACCAAGGCCAGGAAGATCATGAAGGACCTCAGCCATCCCAACAATGGACTGTTCTCTCTGGTGAGGTCAGGAAAGCGATTCCGCTCCCTGAAGACCAACACAGAGAGACAGAGGAGGAGCTTCTTCCCGCAGGCGATAAGGTCTCTCAGTCACAATCTCAATCACACCTCCACACAGGACTAATAACATCTTTTTTACATCCAACACTGACGGGGCGTTCATGGACACTATGGACACATTCATGCACACTTTTGCACTATATATTTATATTTTCATTTATGGACCGCTGCACAAATCACTTTAATAACAAGACACTTTAAGAAGAAGTCACTTTTATGCATATTTGCACACCTCCGTCATTTCTACATTTCTGACTTGGACAAATTTCTGTTTTCTTCTTTTATATTTTTATATTATTATATTGATATTTGATCTTATTTGATATTAGTTCTTATTTGTACAGTATATTTTATCTTACTTTGTACAGTATACTTCGTTTTCTACCGTATTTCTTTTATTACAGTATATTTTAATAGTTAATTTTATTTCTAACATTTTTTTCTTTTATTCATATTTATCTTTTATGTTTAAGCTTTTATTTTTAAGGTCACTGGCGGTCGTATAAGCATTTCACTACATATCGTACTGTGTATGACTGTGTACGTGACAAATAAAATTTGAATTAGATTTGAATGTGACCTGGCAGAACTGTGTGTCGCACTTGTTAAAGAGTGGAACGAACTGACTCAGAACAACAACATGAGGCGGGTGAGGAGGCGAGACGTCGCTGCCAAGCCGTCATTGTGGCGAATGATGGAAATACCGCTACTGACATCGTCAATTTTTGTTATTTGGGCCTATCACTGTTATTGTCTACATTTTTTGGGTAATAAATATTAAATTAATGAAAATGGTGTTTTGTCTCATACAGTGGTGTTCAAAATAATAGCAGTGTTGAAAAAAGTGAGTAAAGCTCCATATTCATATATGTATAATGTGCATCTCAAAAACCACAATTATACAACTAAATATTAGTTCAAAGATGCACAAGAATGATTAAACTTCTAGCATTTTTGTTTAAACAGTAAATTCATCATTTTATAAAGATGAGTGATGACACTGCTATTTTTTTTTTAACAGACTAATATTTGTTTTTCTTCACTTCACATTAAACTAATAATACATTTAGCACATTTTTCTTCATGTTGTAATTCCGAATAGAATGTGCAGGGGGTCCAATGGATTTATATGATTTAAATTAAAAGTTATTACATGGATATGGAGCTTTACTCACTTTTTTCAACACACTGCTATTATATATATATAATTAAAAAATTTTCTCACTTGGATTTTAAAAGTTGCACTGAATAAATACAACTGCCTAAAACAAGAACAGTTTGTGTCTTCATTTCAGGCTGCAAAGCAACAAAATGTAATTATTTTAAAGGGGGTGATTATTTTCTACACCCATTGTACTGTATACTGCACCGGTGCACCATCTTGTTGGAATTAGTGAGCTTGGTGTGGAAGAACTTGACTGGCCTGAACCTGTTCTGATGGAACATCTTTGGGATGAATTAGAGCTTGTGAGCCAGGTCTTCTCATCCAACATCAGCGTCTGACCTCACAAATGCACTTCTGGAAGAATGGTCAAAAATTCCCATAAACACACTTCTAAACCTTGTGGAAATCCTTCCCAGAAGAGTTGAAGTTGTTATAGATGTAAAGTGTGGGCCAACATCATATTAAACCCTATGAATAAAAAATTGCTCAAGTTCATATGCATGTGAAGAAAGTGGAGTGAATGCTTTTGGCAATATAGTATATAATATATACTTTTTTTTTTTTTTATATATATACACACACACACACACACTCACCCAATTGCATCAGCCAGAATACCTTCATTAAAAAACAGCAGTTTCCTCATTATGGGGGCAGCAGATGCCAATTCCTCCTGACGTTTCTTAATCACGTAAGGATTAGTGTCCTGAAATGAAGTGACAGGCCAGATCTTACCCAAAATTAAACCAAATCAATAATCTGTTTCTTCTGTAAACCAGAGATCACGAAGGGCAATACTGTCAAAGTGAAATCTATGGTTTGGACTATAACTTTTTAGAGGAAAATTAAATGATCAAGACTACTGATAATTTTATTTCAGTGTAAAATCTAATATAAATTTAAACAAACAATTACACAAATTCAATCCACTCAGACTCAAACCAGTGATAAAATCAAGCATTTTTTTTATTAGGTTGGAACAATTCCTTGCTTAGAAAGGCTATTTAACATTATATAATTATATATAATTTTTTTATTTTATATATATATAATTATATACACATATATTCAAAATTTTGAATAACACTATAAAAACAGATGCAAATTAAAAAATAAGTTTTTAAGACAATAATAATTCCAAGCTTTAAAGAATGGGAGGAAAATTTAATACTTTCAAATAAAATGGTCCAAGTACAGTTTATTATACAAATGTATATGAATAAAAAAAATAAGCAAGGTGACAGAAAGGAATGAAATATAAATAACATTATGTACAGATGGGAACATTTGGATGATGAAAGCAAGAGGATGACGTACACAAGGTGGGGAGGAAACAGTTTAAATGGGGTCAAATTTACAATGTGACCCAATAAAAAAAAGGTAGAAAGGTAAAGACACTTAGGAATGGATGAAGAGGAATTTCTTATTCTCGGTTCGTCCTGCGTTCATTTTTCTTCTTGTAGGTTTTATCCCCTGACTGATGCAACGTTCAGAACCTTAAGATGAACAAGATGCTGTTTCTAAAAGTACTGGAATATTTCACAGACACTGAGGGGGTTCCCCAGCTGGAACATGTACGAAGCTCGACAATTAAAGCATTTCTGATCTTATGCAGGGTGTCGGACAATAACGGAAACCCATTTCAAAAGATTAAACACACGTCAGCTTAAATGGATTCCTGAAATTTCACCACTGGAAGTTATAAAAGCCAGTAAAAGCTGAGGCCGGAGCTCATTCAGGCCACACACACACAAAGCAGTGAAGTTATTCCATAGGCACTTGCTCAGCGATCCACACCTTCAGGAAGGCAGGACTAAAGGGGCGGAGCCAGAGGGTAGAAGGTTTGAGTGGGGTTACTTTACAGAGTGTGTATTGGCACAGTGTTTCATTAAGGTGGGGGAAGAAGAAAAACCCTAAATAGTGTTTTTTTGATCTAATCGCCAGTAATTGTCATTTTAATTTTGAAGCTGTTTAAGCACAACTACACTTAATCTTGATTTTTAAACATTACACAAATAAACAGGTTTACCTCAGATGAGGAAGTCTCTTGGTCGTACATACAATACAGATGGACAGATTCTAATATGATTTTTTTAAATCAAAAACTACATCAGTCAGACTTCCTTCACATAAAGAAATCTGTCCCAACCCTGTATTTTAATAATAATAATAATAATAATAATCTGACTAATGTATCCCGGACATGTCTGATATCTGGAGGCTCATTTTCCTTGTCAGCAGTTTGTAGGCTCTGATTCAGAGGTCCGGGAATTTTAGATATAACTCTCGTTTCAACCGTTCACTAACAATCAGCCTGAAACTACTGTAGCAGACCAGTCAGGTAAAAAATACTGGTGTGCTGCTGTTAGTATTCTGTTGATCAACGAGTGATTACATGGTTTGTTTGGGGTATTGATTTATTCACGATTTCTTGAAACACGGCCTTTGATCCATAACAAATAGAAAATCAAAAACGAAATAAACCCCACTTAGTATTTTTAGTTTAGCATGCCCAGATCACCTTCATCTTCAACTTCAAAAGTCGTGTAAACAAGTGAATAGCGAAGGAATTGGTAAAAAGGAAAAGAAAGGTTCTCGGTTGCTTCGCATACGACTGGCTCAGTGGAGTGTGTAGAGGACTGCTTCACCTAAAAGTGCTAATAAAATGAAAGAAGGAAGAGACAGATAGAAGGATGCAAAGAGAACCATGACCTGTCACATTCAGTCTTTAGTAGCTACACAAACGAGACCAGAATTAAGTTAATCAGAAGATAGTGTTTCTTCACGCATACTGGTTGCACTCGTGCTTGTGAGTAGAAATGATCGAGTTTGTTTAACGCCTGAAGACTGACGGAACCTTTCAGAGATCATCAGTTCGTCCTTAAGGTTTGCGAACGACAGAAGCTTTCAAGAAGCAATTCAGACAAGGCTTTATTTTTCCCCCTGAAAGCGTGTGTCCCCCATCTTGTTTTCGAAGATCCCTAAAAAGATTTTGTGCCATTTTGTATTGTGTAGAGAAAAAAAAAGCACGTTTAGATATTTTTGAAAAGCACATGACCACAAACCTTTATATTAAGGACTGATCCACTGTAGACGCCCAGATGCCTTTTACTCAAATGAGAGACAAATCACACAGTCGTCGGTTTGTTGGTTTTGAAATGGTCATCCATAATAAACTGCGATGTACCTCATCCAATACAATGCTCTTTTTTCTTTTTTTTGTTAAAGAAAAATAAAATCACCCTGTTTTTTCCAGCAGAGGTCAACACACTGCATATTGTAAGAAAATGCAACGCTATATAGGTTATGTTTTGGCGTTATTTGTGTAAGTGAGCCACTAAATATGGCTGTAAGCAAACGTGAAACAGGTTCGAGTGGTCAGGTCTGCATCACTCAGCTGCACAAATAGAAATAGGGGAAAAAAAGAAAAGAAAATCACCCCATGGTCCAGCTGTTCATTTCAAAACCAGTTTAGAGTCATATAACTATATCTATATTCATATACTTGTAAGCTACATTAGGAGAAAAAAAAAGTCACTCTAAAACCTGCATCTAAAAACAAATAAATGGTAAGGGAAGTGTATTTACACTGAAAAAAAAAATAAAAAACAATAAAGAGGAACATATTAACAAGACAATACATAAAATTACAAAATACTCAAGAAGGCATCTTTTTTTTTTTGTCCTCTTCTGACAAAAATGCCACGCCTCTCGTCCTCCTCTGTCCTTGTTCCCTTTTCTGTGATTGCAGCCAGTCCGGTGCTGCGCTTGCGTGTGTAACCGTACGTGTGTGTGTGAGAGGACGCGGCTCGCTCAGTACGAGTCCCTACTTAAAGTTGGCATAGTCGGAAAAGGCATCGATGTATTCCTGGACCACTTTGTAGCAAAATTCATACTGCTCCTGCATTGAGAAAGATAAAGAATAATCTCTAGACCATCTCCTTCACACAAGCATGTGGACACGCACACTAACACAAATAGACTATAAGGACGACACACTATATTTGATGTCCGGGATATTAGTTTAACACTTAGACGTGTCTGTCGGAAACCTGGAAAGAGATCAGATTTTGTACAAAAGATTTCTATCATGCATATGTTTAATCAAAGTGCTTTATGGTGTGAATGCAGATCACTATACGTCAATATACGTCTCTCAGTCCGGCTAAGACTTGTTGACTTCTGGTCAAGATCAAGAATGAAGGTTAAAATAGATACAATAAATAAGAAAAGAAGGAGCAGGTAGTGGCCCTGTGATAGAATCTTAATGTGTGTGTGTGTGTGTGTGTGTGTGTGTGTGTGTGTGTGTGTGTGTGTGTACTCACCAGTGTCTGCACCATGTGTGGTCGCTGCAGTCGCAGGCTCTTCACTGTCTGAAAGACGTCTAGAATGCCCTCTGCTTTTACACGCTCCAGAACCGTGCTCAAAGCGCAAAAAGTGCCCGTACGACCTGCGCCGGCGCTAAAACACACACACACACACACACACACACACGCGTACATAAATAACTCTGATGCATGAAATAGTGGACATGGAGCGACCAGTTTATCAGCTGTACACACCACATGCGTTTCTACACTGATTGCTAATTGTTATTCCTACAACAGAGATCAGAATAATCACTGCCTATTGTATTGGACTAGAGGCAGGTCATGTGACCACTGGCCAGATGTTATTTGGTCGATGGAACACCGTCAGCACCATCATCCTCAGCCATGATGCTTAGCAGTAAAATGGACAATAACCCCTAAACATCCAGAAGTAAATCTATCCTGCAGTCAGAACCGACACTGATGAGAAGATAAACCTCGATTAACACAAATAGAACATAGAAAAAGGTGGCATTTGTGAATTGTGTGAATTGTGCACCTCTGGCTAATATTCCACTGATGCGTGGGGTAGAAGTCACGGGCAGAATGTTTAGTCAAGTGCAGCTTTTACACTGTTTTTAGTACGAATGCGATGTTCAACAATTATGGTCGATGATCAGTCAATTTCCAATCTAACAATTGTTCATACTGACTGAACTGATAAACACACCGATCAACAACAACCATCTAAAAACTGTTCACACCAACCTGTAATTGCACAATATTTATTACTTATTATTTGCACAAAGCTCTTTTCAAGCTTCGCTGCTACTTACAAGTTATGTTTACCTCATCATCACCACGAGGTACTGAAATACCTCATCATCACCACGAGGTACTGAAATACCTCATCATCACCACGAGGTACTGAAATGCCTCATCATCACCACGAGGTACTGAAATGCCTCATGCTGTCACTTTGTTGCTCTTGTTTGCACATTTGCACTTTATGTTCTCTTTTGTATAGAACTTCGATAGTTTTCTGTTAATTAAAAAATGTCAATCTGTCTTGTGTTTGCTAGTCAGGTAATTGAGGAACCTTAGAGGAACATTGCTTCGTTTCACCGTGTACTAAACTACATATGGTGAAAAAGACGACATAAGCCACCTTGAACGATTATGACAAATTTACATTTTTAATAATTAAAAATTCCTAAAACAACCCGTTGCACATTTTTTTTCCTGAGCATCCAGACAACTGCGGTGAAGCATAAACACTAAGTTGGAGGAACATACATGTGTATAACGTTGATACCTGCACATGCTCACATCTACATTGTGTAATACAGTCATGTTATACAATTTCTCAGAAAGAAAGAAAAAAAAAAAAAAAAAAAAAAAAAACACTGATGTGGGTGAAAACATTGGTTTTGGGAAAAAAAAAAAAAAAAAGTCAAGTAACCCACCAATGAAGGAAAATGTTAACATAAAGAACGCTATGTGGTCACAAGGAGTGTGTGTACAAACTAGTTGGCCTACAATGACTTCTGCTCTGACAGCTGTGTGTAATGTTAATATATTCAGTAATAGATGGTTATATGATTAATCCTAGTCGACGTATGTATGTGTAATGTACTCAGGATGTGAACCTATGACTGATTATAAAACGATTACTGACTCCGATCAATAGACTCTACTCTTCTGTTAGTGTAACTCAGCGGTAAGTGTCCACGTGGTTGCAGTGAGTGGGTACTATACTAAGCTTATACACCTTATACACCAAGCTGACATGGACTGGTGGTGAGGAGAGTGCATAGGTCACCTGCAGTGCACTGTGATTGGGTGGTTTCCAGATTGCTGCTGTTGTTTCTGCACGGCAGCAATGATGTTAATCATGCCTTTACCATCCGCCGGGATCCCCACCTCAGGCCAGCCGTGAAAGTGGAACTGACGCACAACACGAGATTTATTCTCCTGCACACAGAGAGAGAGAGAGAGAGAGAGAGAGAGAGAGAGAGAGAGAGAGAGAAAAAACAGTTTGAGACATAATCCAGGATATAATCCCCAAAAAAATTTTTTTGGTTGATTTTTGACAATTTTCTCCCTAATTCAGTCGTGTCCAATTCCTCCCCGTCACTAGGGGGCTCCTACATTAAGGCTACTACTACCACTCAGCCGGGAGGGCCGAAAACTATCGCATGTTTCCTCTGAACCACGTGACGCCTGCGCGCTCACGCAATGTTGGGGGCGGCGTAACACTCGGCGGACTATCCACTCCTTCCGCTTGCGTGAGCTCAGAGACGCCCTGTGATTAATGTGGGAGCACGAGGTACTTCTCATCCCACCCCTCTGAGAGAGCTCGGCCAATCAGCTCTCTCTAGAACTCTCTAGACCTGCGAGATGTTTCTTTACCACTGCGCCACTCGGAGGCCCCATAATCCAATATCAAATAACGACTCGTCAATACCAGATACATACATATATTACTATTTCTTTTGCTTTGATAAGTCGAGCTGGCATGGACGCCACATGCTTGTGTAAGACTGAAGTCCATGTTAGATAAAATTAATCAAAGTGACATCAGGAAAACATGCTTTAATAAAAGGAAAACTTTAACTTCTTTTAGAGAAAGTTAAAAAAAAACCCTGAAACCTTGCTGATCTCTAGTTGTCTCATTAAATTGCATAAAATATTTTTTATGTGGTCTCTGTAATACTAAGTTGTGCCGGTATTAAGCAACATTAAAAGCCTGCTTTTAATGTTTGTAACAGCAGCTTGTGCTGGTATTTCAATCCGAACAGCATGGGTAAGCTGACTGGGGTAAGTGTAGCAGTTCAGAACAGTTGCTGCCAGTAATGTGGTATCTAAATAAATATGTAAATAAAGTAGAGGCTAACTCGACTCCCACTTGGAGAGTCTTTTTATTTGGAATCCCCCCCCATTACAAAAATACTGTTACACGGCTGATAGTGGAGAACATTCCTGAGCATGAACTTTTCCCCCCTTGCCCCCGAGGTGAGTGGGGGGGGGGGGGGGGGGGGTTACTATGTATGCGACGCACTTTTAACACATAACTTGTTGCCCCTGGGCCCAAATATATAAACAGCCCATGTATAACCTGATCTTCATTATTGTCAAGTGGCTCTTTTTAGATATTTTCATATTTGCATTAAGCCCCCAGTTTTATTCAAGAAAATACAGCATTTCCTTCTCAATATGTGTTTAGATTGACATTATTATCTTAGAACAATCACTGGAAGTAAATGCTACAGATGCTACAGCCAGACCAAGACAGGTCAGTAATACCCCTTTTCCACTGCTCTGGTTCCCGTGCCGGTTCCCAGTTTTGGAACCAGTGCCGCGCTTTTCCACAGAAAAAAATTTGTGCCGGTGCCCTAAAATAAGCACCAAACCGGTGTTATGCGCTAAAATGCCCCCCTGCCATGGATTGCCCCCCCTACAGAATCGCTATCAAATATTATATTACAACATAAATT
Organism: Channallabes apus; assembly: GCA_030522415.1. Classification (NCBI taxonomy): domain Eukaryota; kingdom Metazoa; phylum Chordata; class Actinopteri; order Siluriformes; family Clariidae; genus Channallabes; species Channallabes apus. The sequence continues at coordinate 612,256 of CM060111.1, read as the reverse complement.
CATAGGATTATTATTATCAAATATATTACTATTATAATGAAGCCTAGGCACGAGACAGCCGTCAAGACCAATAATATAAATTCTTGTATAATGTTTATTTTGTGGCTTGTATAATTTATCCACGGCAGGGGCATTTTAGCACATAACACCGGCCCCTAAACTCTGGTCTAGTCGCGAGAACCCGTGACGTCACGAGCGGTGGGCGGGGTTATAGGGAGCGTTTAAAACAAAAAAAAAAAAATGGCGGCGACCCAAACGTGGCAATAATAGTACTCCAAAGTACACAGTAATTGATTAACTAATTGATTATCCTCCGGTAATTTCTTACATAAAGTGACGAGTGGGTGAGCGATATTAAATAACAGGTAAAGCTCAGCAATGAAGGAGGACAAGCAGAATATTTAAATCCGTCACACGATCGGTCATTGAGGGTGGAATATTATGGCGTTATATTCCTGCCACAAATCTGAGCGATTCTGTGCGCGCTCGACTCCGCCTGTACGCTCGCTCAACTTTGTCCAGTGTTACAAAACAGCCACAAAACCAGCCAATCACAGACTTCCACACACTACTGCTGATTGGCTGTTCCTTCTCCATCACCTGCGCATCTCAGATCTAGAGAAATGACAGATCAATATCCGCGAACCTGATTTTTATTTCCCGCAGTGTGTGTTTTGAGACTCACTCTGGTATTGGTGACGAACAGATCTCTGACAGTGTAACTCTCACATTCCTCCTCTCTCTTCATCTCAATAGACATATCACCACATGCCATCACTCCGTCCGTGGGCCAGTACTGAGCACACTTTTCCTACAAAGGAGACAGAGAGAGAACAAAAACAATCAATCAAACACCACATTATATGATGGTCTGTCAGTTGCTCTTGCACTTCGGTTCCCAATACAACTGCCTGTGTGTCACTCAAATCTGTTTATACCTACATTTTCCTCCCCGTCTCCTCAAATCATTTAGTTTCTCCTGTCTATTTTGGATGTGGTTTTACTCTTCCCTTATTTCTACCCATCTCTCTACCTGTCCTCTCTCCTCCAGTTCAGTTAGCATCACAATGGAGCAGCTCCTCCACTCCCAGATCATCCTCCAGAAGTCCTCGATAGTGTGCTGCAATGGGCCTTGACTCGCCATGTACGAGTCCTTTTGCCTGTAGCCCTGTACAGACACAAACACAATAATATTAGAAAAGAACAGGGGCAAATTATTATATACTTTATTCAAGTCAAAACTGGGACTATCGATGGTGCACAATAACAGAACACAGTAATGAGAGTAAAAAAAATCCCGTTAGTCCTGAACAATACTTTATTACAGCAACTTAGTGTTGGATACCATTTAGGTAGCACATTGTCTTCGTACACCGGGGTCAGGACTGCCTGTTGAAACACTGGCCTCCCAGGAACTCTTATTTGCTCAAACATGAGGAACATGACTGTGTGTGGCGCTCCCACAGACAGATGTGTCTCTTCTGCACGTTTTTTAAGGACCAGGTGTTTTACTTGCTGAATGTTTACTCCTAACCACCTCAACATTTACGGATGTCTTTCTTTAAAACTTTCAAACACCATTCAAATGTTTTGCTGCGGCGAAGAGTCTCATCACCCTACTGTGCTTCAAGTCTTTTGTTAAAGTCAGTCGGTTTTAGCCTTCATTTCTGAGAACGCCTATTGAATGACAATCACAACACTCCACCTTCCTTCTGAAAAAGTAAAACAATCTGAATAGGGATTTCTAAATCAGAACAAAACACAACAAATTACATTAATAAAGACTTGAAATTATAAATAAATATAGAATTACTCCTCTTTTGTTAATGAATACTGTACTAATTGTTTATACATACTTTATTACAGCAACTTATTATTGTTAGAGATTATTAGAGTGTTGCCCTGACAGAATGACCACATGCCAAATTAATGCTTAAAGAGATTTATATTTCTAGGAAATCTATTTGGGTCTCTATTTTTTTACTCTAATCTAAATTATTGAACTTTTTCAAATGCACATGGCTTACTGCTGTGATCCCAGACATCATTCGTATGTATGATTTACCAGCTGATATTAAAAACCTAAGTGAGTGTGTTTGAATTCAGCAGAAATGATTAACAGTAAATGGCCAAAAATACTGATCCAAAACACACTCAGAGCAGAAATGGAAGGCAGCACATTAGACAACTCAATTCTTTTCTCTCACACACAAATGCCTTCATAATCTTATTCTACCAAACAGATCACCATCTAAACAGAAATCGGAAGTTGTGTTAGCATTGATCGCGACACTTGCGGTAGACACTCACATCTATGAAGGAGGCATTGACGTAGTCTGTATTCTCCTCACCACGCTTTACAGGAATGATCACTCGATTAAACTCATCTGAAAGAGAGAAAATACAGGAATTCATTTCTACGTTACTAGGACTGACCACTTACACGAGCGCACAGAAGCACAGACACACAGAAGCACAGAAGCACAGACACACAGAAGCACAGACACACAGAAGCACAGACACACACAGAGCTTACACGGAATGATCTGCAGCACACGGTTCTTCTTCATGTTGGCCGGAAGGTTCCCAGTTCTCATCTTATCATTTTGGATCTTTATAGAGGTGAGTTTCTACAGGGAGACCAATGTTCAGATATAGACAGAGATGAAATACAAAAACGTTTGATTCATAATAAAAATAGTTCTAGACATCAAAGTAATTTGAACGCAAGCTAAAAGTATAAGAGAGAGTATCAGTCATGCAGCAGGGGGTATAAGGAGTTTCTTTTCCGCAAATTATGTAATAAAAAAAATTCAATACTGTTTAATTACTCACATACACTAGTTGTTGTGATGTTTGTTCTGCTTCATTTTCTAAATCTTTAAATTTGAGTCCTACCCAGTTTTCCTTTTCCACTCCACCCAAACCCCATACAGCATAAATCTGCCAGTGAAATGTCACGAGCAGCAGCTACTCGCAGGCACTACCGCTAAAGCACCACCACTGGCTGGGTCACACCCACCTTAAACTCCGCCTCCAGTCCACCGCAGCCGGCTCCAGGTAAAGGAGCGTAGAGTTTGGCTAGGTGAGACTCTAAAGAGGTGACCTCAAGCTCGGTGTCTCCATACAGGTAGTGTTCCAACAGAGCCTGGAAAATAAATACGTACTGCATCTGTGGAAGAGAGACAGAAAGAAGGAGGAATTAGTGATGGGAATCACGAGGCACCAGTCGATAAGATGCACCACAATACCGAGCTGCTGATTCGATTTGCATTGAGATTACGCAATAATCATAAACATGTCCGTACCTGACGCTTATTTCTTTCTACATTGTAAAGCAATGCTGAAGGCTTATTGCCAAAATATGCAGTAATTTCATTTGAACAGTTAATGTTGAGATGCGTCTGTCTGCTATTCATGATCTGTAAAGCCTGGCATGATGCAAATGCATTTGACAATGTTGTTCCTGCCAGGACTAGACTGTGACGGCTGACCTCGGTGTCAACAACTGACTGTAGTTATTTTTGGTACAATAACAGTTTTGAAATCCCCAGTATTGCTGAAGAATGTAGAAACTAATCATTGAGCAAAAGAAATTTGCAAGTGATCCCAAACTTTTGAGCGGTTATGTGAGTATATACACCCCCCCCCCCCCACCCACACACACACTGTATAGTATACACACATCGTTCAAAGTATAGTTTTTGCCAAACACCAACATGTCTTTTTTAATAATCTAATTAATTAAAAAAAAAAACATTTCAGCAAAGATGAGAGATTGAGGAGAGAGAAAGGGAAACCTGTTCCTGAAGCTAGACGCAGTGTGATGAGTTTAGCCGATCTGACTTACTGTAGTACAATAAAGCATGTATGACTGTTAATTTTACACATTTCATGCAATAGAATGTGACTGTTCTCATTCGTATCGATGTTTCATGCTAAGTGATGAGAGGTGACACTTTTGAGATGATAAGGATACGGGTGAGCTAACAGTACACCCCAAGTGGGACAGGGGATAAACCACATGACCTCAAATCTAACAGGCTTGGTCAAGAATCTCATCACGGTACTGGCCTTCTGCAAACGTCAATAGGTTTTAGACCTTCATTCGCAAGACATTTCACCATTATTTTGACTTGTAGAATCTATTCAGCATGATTTATATTCAAAATTACATCCTGAACTCCAAGTGTACATCAGATCTGTAAGAAACTTAGACCAAATCTGAACTTCAGCTGCTCTGGAATTAAAAAATACGCCTTGTAAACAAACTTAACGCAGTTACAGTGTGGAAGCTGAATGTTGCTACAGTGTGTGTGAACTGAACTAACATCAGTCTGGACCATCTGGCACCGCTGGGCTCGGATTCTTGTGACGAAGCCGAAAACGTCCACCTTCCTCTCGGCAGCCATCATGTCCAGCATCGCGTCGATTACGATGAAGGTGCCCGTCCTCCCGACACCCGCACTGTGAGAGACAGGAAGAATAAAAGAAAAAAATCGTGAAATGGAGAATAACACCACAAATAATACTTATAGTAAATTATATTTAAAAAATAACTATATTAATACTCCAAATATTATTACACGTTATTTAAAGGGGGAACAAAAGGATAATGTCAATGCAACAACAAATCCTGCCTTTTGAACATCTTAATATTTAACCTAAAAGCAAATCTGATAAGAGAAAATAAAAGCGTTTCTTTCTCATGCTGTTTTTTCGAGTGTAAAAGGTTTTGAAAAATGTGTTGAACTAATACACATTTTAAAAGGAGGAGTTGTTTCTTATGTACCGTAATCTCTGTAGTTTGTTAGGTTAGTGTACCAAACTAACAGTGTATATACTTTTGCATGTTTCTGTACAAACAGATCCTAATTGTAAAAAGAATCGAATAGGAAAAAATATACATACAAAATATACTGTTGTGCGTTCATTTTATGAATCATCATGGATTAACAATTTGTCTCATGTTCAATACTGGATACACAAAAGAAGAACACACACCTGCAGTGCACCACTATGGGTCCAGCATACTGTGGGTTGCACGCTTTAACCTTCTTGAGGAACTTTAGCATGCCAATAGGGGTAAAGGGCACTCCGAAATCTGGCCAGCTGGTGAAATGGAACTGAGTCACCAGCCTCTGGGGCTTCTTCCCGGACACGTCCCCCACCTACAGACACAAAACAAGGAGAACAATTTGAGATAAACAACATATATGCCAAGTAAGCACATACACAACTCTCAGCACTATAAAGACTATACTGCTTGTTTCCCCACTTCTAAAATATTGGAACGGAAAAGTTAATTCTGTTGTTTTCTGCTTTACATGAAGAAGAAAATACCCCAAAAAGAAACCTGAGTTTGACCAGAATATGAGGTGATTAAGAAAAACCCACAACAAAAATGACATCACTAACAATCTCTACAGGGCAGAGATAACAGATAACAGAGGTGTAGAGGTCATGCCACAAGATGTTAATCACTCAATACCATTTAGTTGCAGATTCCGAATGAAAATGGGAATTTATTAAGAAATGAGGTAGAAACATTTTGTAAAGATGGTAGAAAGACCACAGGGATGGATTGTGAGAAGTCTAACACTGACAACAAAACTAAAGATTTAACAAAGGGTTAAAAATAATAATAGAATAATAATAATAATAAAAAGGTTTTAGAATGGACAAGTCCATCACCAGACCTTAATCCAAATGAACATTTCACTTCTGACGGAGATTGAAGAAATATATACAACAATAAACAAAACTAACAATGAAAGACCCTGCAGTATAACTCGGGAATACAAGCACAGATAAAGCAACAGTTTGTGATGAAGGTGAGACACACACCCAGGAAACCATATGCAACCATATATCGTCCCCTTGACTTTCCATGACTTACTGAAGGGGCCGTGAAGTTTAGTCTACCAGTTTTATTCCAGGAGGCAGAAGTACAAGACTTGAAGTAACACCTTATTTCATAGCAGAAACCAAATGTTCTTGTTTAATTAGTTTCTACAAATCATAATGTAAGACCTCAGTCTTTTGACAAGGTTTGAGCTAGTATGGACCAAGGTGTTCAGATCCAATACCTGCTGAATGCAGAACTTGCGGACGGTGTAGTCCACCAGCACGGTCATGTCCTCCACAGAAACTCGGATGTTCCCGTATGTCCAGCAGCCCTGATCCGGCCAATACTGAGCACATTTACACTGAAACACACCAGCCACATTCTCAGCATTGCAATCATCAAAATAATCATAACAATAAAAAAGAATATATTAATAAATTCATGACACAACTGTTTCCTTAAGCACGTTCAACTTTCACATTCTACGTTGCACAAAATATTTGATTGGAATTCAAATTCACCAGATGTGAAAGAATGATGCGGCTTTAACATGCAACTGGAATTTACCAACTTATCTTTACCCCTTTCATTATGGAACAAAAAATTATATAATACTTTACAGATAATTTCTAAGCAGAATAAAAATAAACATCCTGCACGATTCTCAGGACTGTCCACAACATCCGTGGTTTATTCTCCTCACCTTAAGCTACACAGTACTGGAAAGCATTTAAAACTACAGTCATGGCCAAAAGTTTTGAGAATGACACAAATATTAGTTTTCATAAAGTTTGCTGCTAAACTGCTTTAAGATCTTTGTTTCACTCGTTTCTGTGATGTACTGGAATATAATTACAAGCACTTCATACGTTTCAAAGGCTTTTATCGACATTTATGCAGAGAGTCAGTATTTGCAGTGTTGGAGCTTCTTTTTCAGGACCTCTGCAGTTCGACTGGGATCTCAATCAACTTCTGGGCCAAATCCTGACTGATAGCAACCCGTTCTTTCATCATCACTTCTTGGAGTTTGTCAGAATTAGTGGGTTTTTGTTTGTCCACCCGCCTCTTGAGGATTTTAAGTTCTCAATGGGATTAAGATCTGGGGAGTTTTCAGGCCATTGACTCAAAATTTCAGCGTTTTGGTCCCCGAGCCACTTAGTTACCACTTTAGTCTTATGGCCCGGAGCTCCATCGTGCTGGAAAATGCATCGTTCTTCACCAAACACTGGAGGGTGTTTTGGTAACATTCTTTATTCATGGCTGTGTTTTTAGGCAAAATTGTGAGTGAGCCCACTCCCTTGGATGAGAAGCAACCCCACACATGAATGGTCTCAGGATGCTTTACTGTTGGCATGACACAGGACTGATGGTAGCGTCACCTTTTCTTCTCCAGATGAGCCTTTTTCCAGATGCCCCAAACAATCAGAAAGCGGCTTCATCTGAGAATATGACTTTGCCCCAGTCCTCAGCAGTCCATTCACCATACTTTCTGCAGAAGATCAATCTGTCCCTGATGTTGTTTTTTGGATAGAAGTGGCTTCTTTGCTGCTCTTCTTGACACCAGACCATCTTCCAAAAGTCTTCACCTCACTGTGTGTGCAGATGCACTCACACCTGCCTGCTGCCATTCCTGAGCAGCTCTGCACTGGTGTCACTCCGATTCCGCAGCTCAATCCTCTTTAGGAGACGATCCTGGAGCTTGCTGGACTTTCTTGGACGCCCTGAAGCCTCTTAACAAGAATTGAACCTCTTTCCTTGAAGTTCTTGATGATCCTATAAATTGTTGATTTAGGTGAATCTTAGTAGCCACAATATTCTTGCCTGTGAAGCCATTTTTATGCAACACAATGATGACTGCAGGCGTTTCTTTGCAGGTCACCATGGTTACCAATGGAAGAACAATGATTTCCAGCATCACCCTCCTTTTAACATGTCCAGTCTGCCATTCTAACCCAATCAGCCTGACATAATGATCTCCAGCCTCGTGCTCGTCAACATTCTCACCCGAGTTAACAAGACGATTACTGAAATCATCTCAGCAGCTCCTTTAATGACAGCAATGAAATGGAAAGGTTTTTTTGTGATTAAGTTAATTTTCATGGCAAAGAAGGACTGTGCAGTTCATCTGATCACTCTTCAGAACATTCTGGAGGATATGCAAATCGCTATTATAAAAACTTAAGCAGCAACTTTTCCAATATTTATGTAATTCTCAAAACGTTTGGCCAGTAGTCAGTTCCACCAGTTACAGAAGGAGTGAGTTTATTAACGGTTAAATAAATAAACAAATAATAAAATTACTGTACATGATCACTCCAGCGGAGTTCCTTTAATGCACAAGCGGTGTTTGTGAATGATTGTGTACAGTTTCCACAGACAGATGCCGACAAGTTAATGATTGATTTTAAGGATGGCTCGTTCCACACGCTGAATGTTCATGGGAACGACTCCAGTGGGCCCTGATGGCCGGGATCGCCATTTACAGTCAAACGTCTTCTTTAAAATGTTTAAACCATTCTGTGTACTGTACATTTTCTTCTGTAATCTCTTTTATACCTTTCACAAATTTGACAAGCTCCGGTGCGACTCGAACACCCCTCAGACTTTTAGTGGATATCAGTTAAAAACTGCAGTTTGCCGGTCAGTGCGGAGAACATGGTCAGACTAGTACTAGTACACTAGTAACACATTTAATCATAACTTGTTCTGATTTTCCTAATGGGAATATGGATAAACATTATAAAAATGTGTTTTAAACTAAGAACAACACCTGCATAGATACATAATTTAAATAGGTGTAAATCATACTTGTTTATGACACTGGCAACACAGTGCATCCGGAACGTCTTCACTGCGCATCACTTTCTCCACATTTTGTTATTCACAGCCTTGAATACTTATGTACATGTACTTTCTCAAAATTATTATTTTTTTTTTTTATAAATTAGCAAAAATCTCAAGTAAACTTATCATGTTGTCATTATGGGTTGTTGTGTGTAGAATTCTGAGGGAAAAAAAATTAATTTAATCTATTTTAGAATACAGCTGTAACATAAAATGTGGAAAAGGTGATGCGCTGTGTTTACATCCCGGATGTACTGTATTCAGATCATCTGTATTTGTTCAAATTTCTAATATTTTATTCACTACACCAGTGTACCTCCTTTCTCTCCTTCAGGTTGGTCACCATGACGATGGTGGCAGTATTCTGCTCCCAGATCATTCTCCAGAAGTCGTTCACCGTCTCCTCTTTTGGCCCTGACACACATTATTGCACACACGGTTTTTTGGTTTTCACTCTACACACAAGAGCTGCAAATGACCTGCACTTCACTATTAGAAGTAATGATGCTCTTGATCATCTCAGAATCTTTTTGAGAATATAATTATCTTCAATAATATTAATTTACCTTGAGCAGCTATAAACTTGTTCTTCTCCTGATAACCCTGTTCACAGAGAGAGAGAGAGAGAGAGAGAGAGAGAGAGAGAGAGAGAGAGAGAGAGAGAGAGAGAGAGATAACACATTATTTTCTCGTATCCAGTGACTAAGTATGCGTGAGTGAAACCTGGTTCTTTAACTCACATTAATGTATGAGGCGTTGATGAAATCTGAGTCTGGGACGCCCTCTAGAGGGGAGAGATGGACCCTGGAGTGATCATCTAAGACGGAGCAGGAAAAAGGAATGAGAAAGAACAAGAACAGAATGTTCATTAGGGCATTACTATCAGGAATAATAACAGTGTATAATATTAACCATTAACCAGGATCTGTAAAACAGAACTTTATGGAATGTTGCAGCCACATCAGTGAAATATGTGTAACTATTCCAGACTGCAATTCACTCGCTTCCCTGACATTACATCACAAACCTTACTTACTGCACACTCACTCACAATGGCAGTCACATGACAACTGTTATAAATACATGCGTATATGGATGTGGAGCATCTCCCTAAAACACCTACGATTTTCTGAGACAAAAACATTCCATATTAATTACTCTAAATCTTTAACCGGTACAAGTAAAGCAGATTGCAGCTTACTGTACTGTACTGTTCCAATGTTGAACAAATGGACTTAAAATTCTTATTTTCAGTCAGGTTATAATTTTTAAATAGCATCTTAAATCACTTTGCAGGATACTGCGGGAAAGTATTTGTTCCCATTAAATCAACCTCATTTAATTTCATTTAAAACAAGGTGTGGCTCTGTAAGTCTTTCTGTTCTGTAAGAACGATTATATAAACATTGGAACAGGTTATAATCAGGTTGAAACAGCATTGAATATACAGAGAGCTCCATAGACTGTATAGAATCATATCTTCACTAATCTCACATATTAAATCAATATAAGGTGTTCATAGTGTTTAAGAGGGAAAAAAACATGATGCATTTACAAAGTATGTAATACTATATTTTAACAATGAATACACATAGGAAACCCCTTTGATGACTGGGTTCACATGTACATCAACCAGACTCACAGGGAAGAATGTTGACGTAACGGTTCTTCTCCTTGTTCTCTTCTTTGGAGGCGGCATCACATGAGGCCTGGATGGGGCAAACTGGTAAAGCCTGCAGAGAAGATGCAGAGAAAATCAGTCAAACGTCATGGATGGACAAACACCATGTACCAAGAACCCACCTGCAAGGCAGTGCGCTTTGCTATGAACTTTAGCTCTGCTCATGAGCTCTAGTTATAGGAGTCACTATTCTAAGGCAGGTGAAATTATCCGGGGGCACCAGCGGTGTATCCGAACCACAGCACACTCAACATAGCAGGTAACCTTGCATAAGTTTTCAAATATGGTTGTACATGCTAGAGAAACTCTATATATATTGTATGTAACGTGTTCGACCTTCTGTGCACGTGCGGCACCATAAAGCACAGACACGATGCGAGGTCTTATGAGAAAAAGGGTAATTTATTTAGGATAAATGGGGAAGGAAAGGGTTAAAGGAGGGAGGATGGAAAGAAAGGGAAGGAAGGAATGTGCACTGCATGTTGCACTGGCATGTGAGCACAGGCTGGTGAGCGGTGGGCAGCGGGCAGAGTGGCAGCCTGGGCCGTTATCCTCACGGGGAAGGTGGCAAAGCGCCATGTGTTTAACATCCAGCAGCTCTATGATGTCACTGGAGGAGTGGAAGAGCATCCCAGCAACAACATGTGCAGCTCTGGTGAATTCCATGGCCAGGAGGATTAAGGCCGTCCTAGATAATAATGGTGCTCATACAGAATACTGACACTTTGGACACAGTTCTGACATGTTCACTTAGGGTGTACTCATTTTCGTTGTCAGTTATTTAAACAATAAAGTCTGTATGTTGAGTTATTGTTAGACGACAGTAAATCTGTACTACTATACAAGCTGCACATTAACTACGCTAAAGTTTATCCATTTTTTATTTCTATAGTATAGTCCCCTGAGAACATAAAACATAACATTTACTTACATTATACTGTATGGCTAAGCAGTTGAGGGTTAAGAGCCTTGCTCAAAGGCCCCAACAGTCACCCACTTGGTGGGTGTGGGATTTGAACCCGGGACCTTCTGAACCTACCCTTGACCACTATATAATAAAGTGGTTGCTGAAATGTGAGGAGTGTACACACTTCAGTGAGATACGGTATATGCAGTATACATTAGGGCTGCACGATATTAGGAAAATATGCGACATGCGATATTGTTGTTGAATATTGCGATAATGATATTTCTTGCAATATAACATTTCCCTAAAGAAATGTATTTTTAAAATTATTATTATTTGCTATTTTTTTAAACATCATTTATATATGTAATGATGATACTAAAATAAACAGGTAATAGATATTCGTCTGATGTAATTAAATCTAATTCAGGCTAAAAAGAAACTATATGTCAAGGAAGTTGCAAATATTTAGACTTCAAAACACTATGAATGACTTAAACCCCTCAGCAGATATTCTGACTTCTGGTTTGCTGTTACTATAAACCTGCCAACACAATATGAATTACTTTCAAACATTACTGTTTATTTACATGTAACCCTCATCAATTTCATTTATCGCAATTCTTTGCGATACAGATATTGCGTATACCATTATCGCGATAACGAAAATTTTTTTATATATTGTGCAGCCCTAGTGTGCATATATCTATACATTACAGTTTTTCTTCGCTGACGGAACAGGTCTCAAACTGTGAAAGAGTGATTCTGGGAACATGAGGAATCTCTGACACAAAACCTGAACACCAGTCAGTCAATGAAATCTTGGAGCGTGTTTTTGTTCTTTTCGCCCACACAGAGTACATGACATAATAAAAGGAGGAACAATTGAGGTGACGGTGTCAGCCTGTGTGTAAAGCTGACTAATGAAATCAATAATCTCATACTGTAGTAAGGGTGTGCTGACCATGTTTGGTGTGCTTTCATGATCACATCATTATGGTCACTTTTATAAAATCCAAAACATTTCAAACACACATCCCATTCTAAAATTAAACCATAAATTATTCATAAACATTTCAGATGAACAAAGAGATGCACAATGATTGATCTAACTTAAGAGTCACGTGTCATCACAGTGCATGATGTCCGTGTGTGTGTCTGTTTACATTAAATTCTTCCCGGAAGAGTTTGTTGTCATCAGCCATGCGGCGGTTCATTTCCTCCTCAAGCTTGTCCACTGGAAGGGGTGGGTACTTCCGGTTTGTGCTGGGTGAGCGGGCCAACAGTGGCACACTCTGGAGCTCTGTCAGGTCGGGCAGGTAGGAAGAGAAAGGCAAGAGAAAAGAGGAAAAGAGAAACGTTTATTATTAGCCATATGGCAGATTATCCAGATCGACTTACAAAAAGTGAGATACAGAGAAAAATATTTATTATACAGAATACATAATACATAAAAATACTTAATCTTTGTAAATCTTGTGATCTCTGCTGATAAATTGGCCAGTAGTGGGCACTGTAGCACAGCTAAAAAAGTTTTAACTTCACTGCTCTTTCCCTCTCTCTCTCTCTCTCTCTCACTCATATACACACAAAACCATTCACACCTCAAGGCAATTTATTCTCACCCCTTCACCAAATGGCTGTTTGTGGAAGGTGGGAGGAAACTGGAGAACCCAGCAAAACCACACATGAACACCTACAATGTGGTCACAAACATTTATAATGTAACCTAAACTCCAGACTAAACCTGTTCCATGAGGCTTCAATGCTCTGCTGCATCATCATTCCACCCCACATAGAAATTCATCTATTTATTAATCTATCAAGTATACTTTGATACTGCTTCACTTAAAACCCCCCTTTTCTAATCATTAAACCATGTCTCCCTGATCATATCACATGCATCAGAAATACATATTTGGTCTTTTAGACTTTTCCGTAAGTCTAAAACCAGCTCAGTTGTTTATTCCAGTCTGGTTCAAGTCACCAATCACTGTTCTACAATCCTTTATTTATTTCCCACTGAAACTGAGTACAAGGGAACTTTTTGCTTCCAGTGGGTATATAACCCAAGACATTTTAATCTGATCTCTCCATTGCATGGAAATAAAAACGCATGCAGAAAGCAAAAAAAAAGAAAAAAAAAGGAAGATTATTTACTTGGCACATCAGACAATCCATGACCAATGAATTTGCTGGAGTCAGATGAATAGTCCAATTGCATACCAGTGTTTCCCACACAAACTATACTAGTATACACACAGAGGGCCACCCAAGTATACTGATGGCTGCCCAAGTATATTTGCAGACCCCTTTCTAAAAATCTGTCCATCGGCCATCCGCGAACTAGTTCTGTCCCTGTCTGTCTCTCCCTGTCTGTCTCTCCCTGTCTGTCTCTCGCTAGCAGAATAAACAGGTACGGCAGCACGAGTGTGGTGTACTGAAACACAATTAATGTAGAAGATGCCAAATGACGTAAAAAGTGCGAGAATGGCGTTCACAGACAAATAAAATTTAACTATATACACACACACACACACACACACACACACACACACCTGTGTCATCCGTCCTGCCATTGGTCAGTCTAAAGGAGTTTGAGTGGCTTCCTGCCTGCTTGTACTTCTTGAACCTGTTGTAACACAGTGAGATGATTAGATGAAAAGTCGAACATCCTGCATCATCAATGAGCTTTTAACAAGTGTTCAAAAGAGCGAAAATGAAAATGATGGAGCTGCAATAATACCGGCCATCACTGCTAAGGGCAGGAAGGTTTAAGAGTTTAAAAGTGAGGACTGGTGTTAAAAAACACGTAAATGTACTGCGAGCACAGCTGGTGCCATCACCTTACCTGAGCATGTAGAGAACAATGATGATGAAGATGATGACCAGCAGAGACGATAACGCCACCGTCACAGCGATGATTGCAGTGTCTTCATTTGAGGTACAAAAGGTCCAACCAGTGCAGTGAAAGAAAGACACAAGTTAACTGGATTGTTTACATCAAACAATATGTACAGTATTATACGCATGTAAAATGTATTTTCTGAACCTGTACTATACACTAATACACTAATACACTAATTCTGATCTTTGTAGGAAGGTAATACAGAACTTTTATTACAATATCTCAGCCTAGCAATGTTTTAATATTGGGGTTAATAAGAAATACTGTTGCAACTGGAATTACCACAGAGATTAAAGGGCACCAGATAGCACTCAATGGTAGTAAAGATGATGTATTAGGAATGTTCTTAATTAAAATTTAAGCAAGTGAATCACAATCTAACGGACTCGTCAGGCAGGAAACGATCCCCATCCCTGGGTCATATCTAAGAACATTCACATTTTTAAGCCAGTGTTTTCTTTCCTTTTAGGTTATTCTGTTATTAACAGACTGCCTGACCCAGTACTTCAGAAGGAAGGTAAACTAAGGAGACTGCTGAAATTACTGGAATTGGGTAAAGAACTGTCCAACACATTATTAAAACCTGGAACGATAGATATAGATATTAAAACTCCAGGACTCAAATTGTGAAAGAGTGGTTCTGGGAGCATGAGGAATCGTTTTTACACATGAATTGGCAGCCACAATGCACACGGTAAGCAGAGCTTAATGCAATCAAACTAAATATAAGTGCATAAGACTTTTCTTGGCCAGACAGTGTTGTTTAGAACCATCAGGTTTCTCCTCATGAAACTATTTGCGTTTAAGCCCAAGTTAGGTTAAATATCTAACTTTTTTTTCCTCCCAGAGATCAACTTAAAATTACAAAAAATTTTATAATGTGCATAAGTTAATAATACTGATCATTTCTATTGCCATTTACACACCACTTTATTACCCTGTGATCACTTTAAACCAGTGAGATCAGAGATGAATATGTATGGTTTATTAACACCATGGTTAATGTTAAGTCAACAACAAAAATAGTCTTTATAAATGAACAAATAAATGCATTAATCCTCTTACGAACAAAATCTGCTAGGCCTACGCTAATCATATCTTGTTGAACTTTTTTCTTTTAAGGCTTCACACAGGCAACAGCTTTTTTTATTAACTACATCCACATTAAATCTCATGAGGCATATTATGTGATCTTTAGCCTTCCTGGCTAATGGGATAGGTGCGCCTGTCTGCTTTCTCTATGGCTTTCCATTCTGGTGCACAAGATGAGAGCTGAGCGTGCATTCAGCTTCAGCATTCAGTCCATTTCTGTGTGTCTTGATTTATGTAAGAACAGTCAAAATGTTCTCTCTCTGTCTTGGATAAGTTATAAATGAGTGCAAGAAGGTATGCTTGAGTAAATCCAGGTAGAAGCTTCAAATATGTTTTTCCGTGACATCACGTGCAGAAGGAAACATGTACTGACTTGGGTTCAGCCTTCGGAGTTCGTGCAAGTCAGGGACTTTTCAAAAGCGAAAACATTTTTCCAATTCCAGAACACATTGTCGTGTTGCCCTTGTAATTTCAAATCCAGCTTGTTGGTGCGTAAAGATACATCACATCAGCCAGATAAGCCTGTTTGATACCTTTCACAAGTCTGAGTAACCACTTCACTCATTCCGTACACAAAATAATTGTTCACCTGTGGTACCGGTAGGAACGGTGAAGCAACGTAAGCCTTCCACAAATTCGCTTTCCCACAGGTACTTCACACGTAATTAAAATAAATAAGTTGTGGAATCTGAGACGTCTGTGGTCCTGTCGAGCTGGACTGAGAAACATCCTGCTGCCTTTAAACTGGAAAAAAGCTGCTCATCAAGGTCTTCTGCAATATCCTCAATTCTTCAGTAAATAGTATCGTCACTTGGTGGGTGGATTTAAAAAATTTTCTGCTGACTTTTCGTCAATGACCTTGTTAAATATGTCTGCTGTGGATGTTTCTCTGTGGCTACACAGTATGAAACTATGCAGGAGGCTAAATAGCCTTTATCCGTTAACGTTACATCTATATGAAGAACATCTGCCTATGACCATCATCTGCGTGTTCCTTTGAAAGAAACCCAATGGTTTATTTGTGTACAGTATTCTCAGAGCGTCTTTTTATCTTGGTCGGCAATTTGTTTTTATATCATTTACAAAACCATCATTTATAATAAATTAAATCTTTGTATGGCCCCAAATTTTCTTTACCTGGCTAACGATTTTTCTCACATGATCCCCCCGTTTCATCGGGGGTTAAGTTTAGCTTCCTGACTATTTCAATCCTGCAGGTGCAGTTATAACAGAATCCGTGACAGTGTTTGAAAACAAGCGCCCCTGTGTGACTGACAGAGGTACTGCAGACAGAAACTGCCATAATGACACTAATAACATCTCCTTTGATGTGCTTATGGGCCGCGACCCAGTGTTCGGGAACCAGTTAAAGTATTAAAAATATGAAAAATTACTTTACCTTCACCACCACCAACTGTGGGGGAGAAAACAAACAAACAAAAAAAGACATCACTTGTCAGACTTCCATCTCAACTGCAAATTGTTTAGAAATGATTAGAAATCCCGTATCCTATATACTTAACTAGGGTGATATATAACCGTATGTGCAATATATTTTTGTATTTCATTTAACAGCAAGTTTAATGGTATAACGGTAACAGTAAATCATTCCAAATATTTGCGTAATTAATTAATTTAATTAAGCACATTAATTAAAAAAAAATTAAATGTAAATGGTCAGCACACACGCGTATACCTGGAGGAGAGTCGGTGTGCTTCGTGGTGATTTCTGGACTCTCTGAGGCTTCGGATTCGGTGATATTGGTAAAATCACTGAAGGAGGTCGTAGTGAAAGGGCTCTCATTTGTGGATGGAAGGGTCAGTGTTGTGGCACGACTTGTGGAAGCGTTTTTCTCATCTGGTGCTACTCCTGTAGTGGTGGTAGGGTCTGGGGTTGGAGCACTGCTGTGATTAGTGTTGTTATTGGTCTGGGAAAGAGCAGGAGTGGTTGCGGAGACCCCTGGAGCTGGTGACTCTACTGTTACATTTGTGGAGGCACCATTATCAGGTTGTCCGGTGGGCGGGGCTGAGGATGAAGAGGCGGGGTCACGGGTGAAGTTGTGCATAATTTGAATAGTAGTTGTGGTTTTGGGTGTCACAGTCTGCACCTGATCTGAGGAAGAAAAATCAAGAGCAAAATTTAAATATTCCACAAATATTTAGGTCTGTCTGTAATGTTTTTATATTATTATTATTATTGTATTATAATTATTGTATAATCGTTTGGATTGAGTTGAACACTGAGTTCAAAAAGTAAACTTCAAAAGCAAACAAGTTACAGTGATATGGAGAAAGGAAAAACTTAGGAACGAATGCACGAGATTCCAATGGAAAAACATTTAATGATTGCAGCAAATAAGCATTTCAGATACGTTCACATGACTGCGACTCTAAAAGGTCAGTTAAATTACAAATAAACAGTTGCTGTCACCGAGTCTGATGCTAAAAACCAAAGAGATTTATTGCAGGAAGTGTAATCTCCAGTCAACATTTGCATAGGAAACACAGCTGTGCGACACGCCGCAACACTGGAATTTAATGATGTCTGTGCAATGACTTAAGCACTGGAGATAGATGAACGCTCGTGTGGTGTGAATAACTCAGACACACTGAAGCAATGAAAGTCAAGGACAGACTTATGTTACACGAATTATTCAAAAGTCTGCGCTGATTAGTTAGATGTAACAAAAGGGGATCTTACCCATGAGCTGTGGTGTTCCCTGGGCCCAACCGAAGGCCAAAGCAAACAACAGGAGCAGGGGACACAAACCCATACTGCCCTGGGGGAGAGAGAGAGAGAGAGAGAGAGAGAGAGAGAGAGGGGCTTAGAAAGTGTGTCTTTGCAGAAACAGAAAACAGGAATAATGGTGCCTTGTAGAAACTGAAACATATAAATCAATATAAAAAAAATAACTGATAAAAAATATTTCTATTGTGTTCCATTATTATAACATGACGCTAGGACATTACTACTACAGCGCTCTGATTGGTTATAATAAAGGAATAAAGCACTGATTGGTTAGGAAAAAAACTATACTTTAGTGGTTTTCAGTGTTCGAGCTCCAAACCACTGCAGTCCTGTGTCTGAAGGCATGAGGTTTAAAACCCACAGCACTGTTAGGAGCTATTTAGCAAGCAGACAAGCAACACTCTGAATGCTGTAATTGCTATTTCCTTGACCACTGTGGTAACAGGCTACCATAAGCTAGGCGGAGTTAGCTAGCGGTGCCCAGCCCACATCAACAACAGCTGATCCAGTTGACTGAGGAGACGGACACAGAGATGCACAACAGCCAAAATACTGTACGTATGACAAGAGTATGGAAATGAGCCCTGTATCATGACTTAAATTCCAAATGTTTTCTGTGTAGCATTTATGCCAAGTCATTTGGTGTCCATCTCTCTCTCTCTCTCTCTCTCAGTGATTCAGATCCCCTCTGCACTTCAGACCCGTCTGGATCATCCTGGTGCCCGGCTTCTGGTTGGAGATCTCGTGCGGTCTGTTTAGGATGCTTGTGGTGACTGGGAGAGGTTCCACTTAACCATGAAGATGGTCTGAAGCAGACGTCTGTTCTCTGATGATTTGGGACTGCAGTCGCTCAGGACTGAAATTCCCACAAACAGTTTTGTACCCAAGCCTCTGATAACAAAAGCGGACTCCATATTTATTTAAACGCCTCTCCTGTTATAATGAACTTCCAACCCACTAACACTCTGCAAATCAATCCCTGCTATCTGAGGTCACCCAAATAAGGATGGGCTCCCCGTTATAAGTCCGGTTTCTCTCAAGGTTTCTTCCTGTTGCCATCTCGGGGAGTTTTTTTTCTAGCCACCGTCACTCTCTGCTTGCTCTTCAGGGACAAACTGATTAAAGTTAACACTAATTTCCTCTGTGAGCGGTAGCGGTGCACTGTGAGACAGTAAATGCAATGAATGTCAGCTGCTGTAAAAAGTATATGAAGGGTGTACTGATGGACGCACATGCTAGGCTGAAACACACAGTTACGCACAGTGAATCTCTGCACCAACACAGCATTTACAAAAAACAAAAAAAACCTTATACGGAGGCTTCAGGCATCAAACTGGGCATTTGGGTTTTCTGATGTCATGTAGAAACAAACTCATTACTTTTAAAACGTGTAAATTTCGGGTTTTTCGGGAATATGGGAATTAGGTCGCAAAAATTTTTCCTCAAAAAAATGCACATTATTATTATTATTGAAACAACCAAAAACAGCCCTAAAAACACGTGATCTTATATAGATATAGAAGTGACAGTCATAAGATCCGCACCCCTCTAATGCTGAGCAACAAGCCTGAAGAGAGGCTCTTCTTATATCAGGTCACACTGGCTGGTTTCTGCTCGTTTTCTCATCTCTTGTTTTGTTTTTTGTTTTGTTTGGATACCAGAGTAGTGAGTCATAGTTTTGATTGCATTCATTAGCATTAGTTTACCGTCTAATTTATTTCAAAACTGCTATATTTCATCATTAAATTTTACACATTTCAAACTACTAAAAGTATTAAATAAACACTGAAATGCTGTCTGTCTAAATAGTTTAAATGTTATGTCTCAGAGAAAATGATAATCTTCTTTCTTGTCTTTAAATAAATTATTTTTCTCCACAAGGTAATTAGGGATGTAACGTTATTGTAAATACCATCGTACCGCAATAACACTTTATTTCGATAATACCGCGGTCGCATGACGGTAAAACTACAGGACTTCTGAGAAAAGTTTGCTGAGGCGAATGTAGCGAACGGGAGGTAGCGGGAACTACAATTCCCATCAGCCCCGGCGTGACCATCATCCTTTGCGGTCTGTTGTCGCTACAGATCCAGTAATGCGCACATCCGACTTAAAACCCGCTTACTCCGTAATGATTAATTACTCTTTCCATCTCTTTTCCTTGGCCGCTAATAGCAGCACCGCCATTTCCGCCATCAATAAGCTCAAAATGTTCTTGACTTACTGTTGAAGAAAGCAAGTTTTCATGATGTGTTAGCCAGGTTAGTGTGTGTTTTCCATTAAGGCTCTGCCCACTTACCTGCAAAAAAGTGCTCTGCATCACTCACTCATTCGCACAACAGTTACCTGGGGAGAGAGAGAGAGAGAGAGAGAGAGAGAGAGAGAGAGAGAGAGAGAGCGAGAGAGAGAGAGAGAGAGAGTGAAACTGCAAGCAAATAGATTCTCTTATATGCTCAAGGCATGCCATGCTACAGCAGACTTTTTTCAACTAATAGAGCGTCGTCGGCGTGTGCCAGCTTGTCAAATCCTAAAACTCTACAGGAAGCCTATGGGGGTCAGATTTGGCTGCACGCAGCTTGTTGTTCTTTTTCTACCTGCTTTTGTTTGTGCCAATTCTGAATTGTAAAATGAAATAAGCCTGCAATCTCTCGACATGTAGAAAAGCTCCATGAGATGGTTAAATGATTTTGTCTTTACAGTTGTGTAAACATGCTCTAATAGCAAGAGATGATGTGATGGAGGCGGAGGAAAATGAAACTAAAGATTAAAATGATGATGATGATGATGATGATGATGCAGTGCAGTGCGTGTTGCTGTCAGTTCATGAGCACCAGTTGGGCTGACGCCATTTTGTTGACATCATCTTATTACTTTAGTGTAGGTCACTGTAACATCTAGGAATTAAAAATCATATCGATGACTTTTTAGAAGTCAGCACTCCATAGTGCGTTAAGAAATGCTCCAGTTTTTTGTATTCAAGAAATTGATACGGCTGTTTAGTGAATGACACAAAGTTCTGAAAACAACAAATAAATGTAATTTTCCATTCATTGCTTCAAAAGCCAATCTCAATGCTCGCCAACAAACAGAAGACTTTTATTCTGATTAGTCGCACTAACAAGTGTTTCATTATGGCCACACAGCGGTTTAATCCCAATCCTGAGAGTTCTCATCACGTTGTGTGAATGGAAACGCTCATTTTTTCACTATTAAACATTTCAATTGTCCATTTCACCAAGAGTTTTGGGGCGTTTTCACATTAGGGCCTCAGGTTTGTTTCTGAGAACATTTGACACCAAAGTTCGGTTGTTTTTGACCGGAGAGAACACAATGGTTCCGTGCTCGAGTTCGCTCGAAGGTGGTCTTTGAGACAGTTTACTCGAGTACGGATCAAATCAGATACCCGAGAGCATATCCCGGTTTAGACACAACCACATTCGTCACGCTGACCCCCTCTGTAATCTGTGTGTGTGTGTGTAGCACATGCCGAGCTTATACTCGCACCTACGTAACCATAACTAATACTCTTGACATTTGTTTAGAAAACAGCAATAACATAAGGCACAGCACTAAAGTTAACTCCTTTGTTCTCTTCCTTGTGCATCACAAACCAAGCAGGAGCCACCTGCTGTACCAGAGGGTGTATATAATAATGTGAACGCTGCCCAGTGGAGGAGTGAGGAATGGGGGAGCAATCGTTCCCGGTACAAATCTATTGTGTAAATGTAATTATTGTGAATGTAATGGCCTCAGTGATCTTCAGTCAGTCAGTCATGTTTTTTTTTCCTAACACATAGTTTTGCCTCACGTTCATATACGGTGCTAAAATATCCTGATCCCAAAAGGGCAAAAACCCAAAAGGCTTCCTTATGAAGAATGAACACGTGCACAGAAACAGGGTAATAAAAATGGTTAAATATATATGGCTTGAAATGTATCATGTACAGTACAACTTTTTCAAAATCAATTTAAGATTATATAAGCAGTAATAAAATGCATTTTCTAAATTGTACGGCCAGCACACAAAGTTTATCCAGTCACTCCATAATGCAGTACGTACTGTATACACTCACAGCTGCTTACGTAGGAAACATCTGGTCACCCAATCAATCAATCAATCATGTGGCAGCAGCACAAAATCATACGGATACGGGTCGATAGCTTCAGTTAAATGTTAACAACAATCATCAGAAGAGGAAAACAAATAATCTGAGTAAAAGCAGAATACGACATCAGGATCAGGACGAACTCGTCAGTTTAAAACGGTCCCTTTTTCCTTGGGCTATTTTTAAATGAGCAGCTTTTGTTGCGATGCTGAAATTAGAGAGCACGCGAGGGGTAAACTTTAGTGTGCGCTGAATTCACTAAACGCAAGTCCAATACGCCGGTGCTAATATCTCACACACAGCCGGGCATCAGCACTGACATCACACCCTCCTGTGTCAGTCAGGAGAACGAGAAACACGCGCGCGCGCGCGCACACACACACACACACACACACACACACACACACACACACACACAGCTTTGCTTATTCAATCCAGAATAAAATTTATTAAAATAAATAAATAAATAAACAGGGACTGGGTCAAGTTTAAGGTGGCAGTAGAGATAAGAGGATTTAAACACCTCCATGACTACAGAGAGAATTGGGGGGGGGGGGGGGGGCATCACTGTGCCTCAAACACACCACTGAGTCATAAAGCAAATGTTTAATTAAACACGTTCAGTACATTCGAAACACACTGGTTTTGTTTTGTCCGAGTCTAAGTGGATCATACGGATGCTGACTTTTGTCAATTGTTGAACTTTTATTATATTTTACTCATTTCAGACAATTATTCCTAAAAGTGTCGCTTTTGTACATCGAGCCTAGTCGACTTTGATAAACTAGTATAGAACTTAGTGTGGATGAGGAACAACGGCCGCAGTGAGCTGGTCAAATGGTAGAAGAGTTAACCATCAGCCAAGTGCAAATATTTTTAATAAAGCCTAAAAATGTGAAAATTATTATAACTGTTAATCTAAAAAACTGTCAACCTACTTCCTCTACGCATGATTCAGCAACAACTCACAGCACATGACTAAGTATCACACACACACACATACACACACACAATTTCATTGTGGTCATGTTTCTCTGAAGGATTGCCTGTTTCAGTTTTACCAGGCAGGATCAGATTGTGGATCTTCTGACAGCTTGATTGTTTATGTGAGTTTGAGAGAGAGAGAGAGAGAGAGAGAGAGAGAGAGAGAGCGAGAGAGAGAGAGAGAGAGAGATCGAGCACATGTCAGCACAGCTGGACGACCCTAAATAAAAGCTACAAATCCCAGTTCGGATCTCTACAGTCATCTGAATTTGCTCCATCTGCCCGGACCTCAGTGCTACATACACCATGTTACAGCACAATACACACAGTACAAATGCTATAATATACAACTGCACTGTTATTATTTAAAAAGACGATGTCTTGCGTTCTATAAAAACGCATCAAAAAGTTCAGAAGTTTTTTTTCTTCTTCCATACACTGAAGACATTTGGGTTTGAGATAAAAGATAAACACTAGATGAAAACCTCAGCTTTTGTTTCCTGATATCTACATCAAGATCTAGATGTGTTAAACAACGCGGACACTGCACCGCTTGTCTGGACCCATTTTTCGAGCGATCAGTGCTCACTTCTCAGTCAGGTATCTGATGCTATCACAACTAGACAGCAAGAAACGTTAGCCGTGTCTCAGTCCCACAACACGGATCTCTCACCAGACGGTCTGGTCATGTTCATCAAAAGTCAACAAGGACGTTCGCTTGGCTTTATTAAGTACTTTATTTAAAGGCTCAGTTTGTTAAACAGATGGGTTTTGGTAATAACAGGGAAAAAAATTCTCAAGAAACAAAAATTACAAAAAGGTTCAAATTTTATTCTGTCAAAATGTTACATAAGATACAAAATGAACTCAAGGAAAGAACTGAAGCCAACCTCACTGGAATACAGCATGTCTGGATCTCATAACAGATCAAATCAATAAAGGGTCAAGAGACATGTTGATAAGACGACTGATGAGCTGATGGTCTAGTGGGCAGACGCAGGCCAAGTCCACACGTACACACGAGTATTTTTTAAAAAGTTTTTTGTCCCTTATTAATTTTCTTTAAAAAATGAATAAAGAACAAAGTTCATCTACATGAAAACAAGTTTAACACGAACAAAAAGCCACGAAGCCCAAAAAAAGGTTCTCACTGAGTGTGTCACGCTCTGACGTCTAACACAGGAAATACGCTGCATGTCTTACAAGACAAAAACACTCAACACTCGGGACGGAGCTTCCAAAGATCTTCAGGATACACAAGCAGGTCCGGATTCAGTGATTTATAATGGAAAGAAAGCCAAAAATCCCCTGTTCCAAAAAATTATAAATCCCTTGTACATGTGGACATGGTGTTAGCGCTCAATCCGAGGTCCTGTGCTCATTACCCAGGTGGCCCCGGGCCAGTAGAGGGCCTCCAAGGGCTGACAAACTTATTGTATCTAAGATAATGCTGGTCGTCTGTGGCTCTAGAACCTCCTCGGCCCAAATAAAATACGGTACGGAGAGTTTAGTGTCTAAAAGTGTGATTTAAAGCTTACGCAGTTTCTCTCACGAACATCTCTCTATACGGCTGACAAAACAGCCAAATATATCCAAATAAAAAGGTGATCTTTTTTTAAACTTTAAGTAAGAGTGTCTCGTTCTGGTTGGCCAAAACCTATAGAATGATTGTTTAACAGTTGAAGGTGTCTTCACCTGTGATCATGGGGAGTCTGTTGATTCAGTTTAACTTTAGGGCATTGCTACTTTCAGTGAGACTCATTAACACTAAGATTTATTCATTTTTATTTATATTGCACTTTTAACAACGGTCAACGAAGGTTGCTTGGAATTAAGAAAATAAAACATACTTTCAAAATTTTGCATAAATGACAGATTTACAGCTTCACATCTCCACCTAAAACATTCAGTCTGACTTTGATGCTCTTGCTAAAGTTCAACAGAGGCCAGATTTCTCACACTGAACAAGAAAAAAAACACTGAAACATGTTTACTTTGATTTTTTTCTGCACTGTTTGGCAGTTGGACTAAAATGTTGAGTTATGTTATATTATTATCGGCATACAAAGACACTGTGGTATCTTAATAGAAAGTTAAGAAAATTAAAAACAGAAAGCATTGTGGTGTTAAAGTGACTGAAAAAGAGGTACAAATGTTGCACACTTAACATTGTTTTGCATAATTTCACTGAAAAATTCAGTTTTTTGTAAAACAACCTCAGTCTCTCATTATCTAAACAATAACACGTCCTCTTACCAGCTTCTGTAAACAATTACATTTACTTATTTCAATGTAGAAATAAAATTAATAACCAGAGTAGATTTAAAACTTTTGGCCGCCCGGCCCTCTACAATATTTTCTGCTTCTCATTTGGCCCCTGGGGAAAAATGATTGCCCACCGCTGCTACAGATTAAAAACCCTATAGTTCATCCTTCTGTTCTATAGTAGTACTGTACTACTAAAAGTATTAACACCTTTAAATGCTGTGTAATTTGTGTTGATTGTTTAAATGTCTCGTAGAAAGCGATTATCTCCAATCCACCCCTCCATAAACTCAGGAGGAGAGGAGTGATACTCTCACAAAACATGAGTATCAGCAGAACTCAAAAGTAGTTTCTGCAAA
This sequence comes from Channallabes apus, assembly GCA_030522415.1. Lineage (NCBI taxonomy): Eukaryota > Metazoa > Chordata > Actinopteri > Siluriformes > Clariidae > Channallabes > Channallabes apus. The sequence continues at coordinate 586,513 of CM060111.1, read as the reverse complement.
AATCTATGATGGATTTTTAAGGATTGTGTCAATTTTAGAGCGTGTAGCATTTGTAAGTTGAGCAAAATAATTTTAAAAATGTGATTCGATTCTGTGATGAAAGCGGACCACAACAAGAGATTGATTGAATTGCACAGCTCTACCAGAAACATATGGCTCTAACCACAGCAAGGGTAACACTACAACTCTCACACACACACACACACACACACACACACTTTCCTATCCTTCGCCTGGAGCCAAAGCTAATCAGGGTGAAATCAGCTCGCAGTCACAGGACCGCCGTTTTCCTCTGCTGCATTGTGCATTGTTGATCAACACAATAAACATTACAGCAATTCAGAGTCAAATATCAACCAGTCTGGCTTTAAACAGGTGTGGCATTAATACACTAAACACATTTTTAAAAATCTTTTCATTTCAGAATTTTCACCACAATTAACCAAAAAAATTAAGAATTCGTTATACCACGACATTTTGCTTCTTCTAGAACAGACTGTATGTAATGCGGCGTACTGTTCAGTGATGAGTGCAGGAAGTCGCAGCAGAGCCGGTACAGTCATACTGATACAGATGTGGAGACGCTGAATATGAATGTAGGACGTGTATTTCTAACATCTGTTACTTCCAGTATTCAGTCTTTTGCAGAACGCTTACAGAAGCTCTTTGTGAATAATAATTCGAGCACAGACAAGTTACAAACAGTTTCAGGCGATGGAAATGCATCATCACATCTCGGTGCCAACAAGAGACTGATAGAGATTTATTATCTGCTTATTTAACAATCTCATACGCAAAAAAAAAAAAAAAAAAAAAAGGTGTTTTGTGATATCTGTTTATTTTTAAATGAGGATCAGGTGGTCAAAAATAAAGCCAGCAGGGACCGTCACTGGGTGATGGCTAGCCAGGGGTTTGTGCTTCACTGCTCATGCAAAGTGAGCACAAAATTAGCCTGCATGAATATCAGGAACTCCGGATGGACAAGGCTGTAGCACGGTTACGCAGGACGGGCAGATTTTGGAGAGGATAAAGATGTGTACGGTTTGTTAGATGCGTTGTTTCAACAACTAAACTTCTTCCGAGGGACTTTTACAAAAACAGAATTCGTCATTTGTAATATGAGCTAAATGTAAACTTGAGTACGAGGGGTGTTCAAGTCAAACCGGAACTTGTGATGAAATTCCTCGTGAATAAAGGTGTAGATAAAACCGATCGACATTTACAGAAGGTTTTACGCAGTAACAGTACGGTGATGAGACTTTAAGCCGCAGAAGGTCATAACTTGTCGCCACCTTACAGAAGAGACACGTCTGTCCATGGGAACTGTACATACAATCGTTCACCACAACCACTTGCACATTACAGGAACTCAACAAGGAGTTATTGCCACACTCCCTCGCAGTCCTGACCTCGCTCCAAGTGATTTCTACATGTTTGGGCCATTAAAGGAGTTCCTGGGAGGCCAGCGTTTCAGACATGAAGGCAGTCAGTCCGATCATGGCACAAGTATAGCGAGAAAACCTGGGGTGAGTGAATCAGTGCAGCAGCAAGTTTTTACTCTCATAACTGCATTCACTTATTCTGCACAATTAAAAGTCCTAGGTTGACTTGAACACTCCTTTGCTGTCAGTGTTTCCAGTTCATCACAAAGTTTTTAATGGGATCGAGGTCAGAGTTCTGTACAAGACACTAGAGCTCCCTCACAGCAGCGTTAGCAAACCAACAGCCGGCACAGCTTTGTGCACAGGCACGTTGTCATGCTCGAACAGGTTAAGCCTCTTAGCTCCAGTTGAAGGGAAACGAATGCTACAGCATACGGACACATCTTATACAATTGTTCAGGAACGAACCCAATTCCACTTTATCAGCTCAAATACACATAAAACACACCTGTTACTGCATTACTATTGCGTGCAGCCCGAACCGTAAAACACATCACATGCACAAGTTACAATTCCACGACCTCGTTTCAATTTTGCTGTTTCAATTAATCATCCAATTTACCGTGTCGGCACAGAATAAATACTCTAACCTTTGACCTCAAATACGAATCCTTCCCTATATGCTCATCAATAAGTCCAAGTACCTACTGTACACATATAAAATGCATTTTAAAAAATGCATGTGATTTAAAAATGATGATGACTTATGACATGTAATCAGAAATGGATCTTAAACATCTGCTACTTCTGTTTATTTATGTAAATAAAGGCACGATATGCTATTTATGTTTTTTAAGGTAATAAACATACATACACACACACACACATAAATAACACAACAAAGATAATAGATGGAAATTAAAAGTGGAATGTTAAGGAGCCGAGTCCAACTTTGGAAATGAGACGAGGTCCAAACGTGAGCCAGATGCCAAAGATATGACAACGATAGTTACAGGAAGTCCGCGTCTGCAGCGAACGGGCCAAGGTCACAAGTTTAAACGCAGAGAAACATTTTAACTCCGGAAACGATTCGGGAAAAGCCTACGCCGTGATCTGGGAAGCTGATAGCGAGTAACCCCTTTCACATTATTTATAATTATGCAATGCAAACTGCATCCATTATTAGAAAGAGCAACAATTACACCACATTCTAACTGGCATTAACTGGCAACATGACAAAGACACCAAAGCATTGCCAAACATATGGTCCTCAGTGTGAGAACGCCACACACACACACACACACACACACACACACACACACACACACACACACACACACACACACACACACACACACACCGTGAGCACCGTTTTGCCAGTGTTTGGTTCTCGTGTGTGTTGCGTCACAATGAGCAATTGCCTAACAATCTCTGAAACATGAACACAAACATGTCTCATGCAAAGAACATTTGAGGTCGGCCAACCTCAGGCCACACACTGTCTCAGAGTAAAGCAGGGTCGAGGAGATGTTTTCACAGTATGACATCATCTAAAAATATCACAGTGTATATCTGTTGTCGCTAGCAACAGCACTATCTAGATCTATGGAGTAGGGGTGTGACTTTCTTGTCTCTCATTTATTAAAAATTGTAAACATATAAACAAATAGAGATGAAAAACATAGCTATTAGGGGTGGAAATCCCAGGGGACAGATCGATACAACATTATCACGATACTCAGGTGGCGATTTGATTTGTATTGCAATTCTATAAGTATCGCAATCTTATTAATATTTTAATAGATTTTCTAGATTTTGTTACAGTTCTAAACAAAATTAGCAAATAATTAGCTCCTAGCGTAGAGCGCAGAGTGAGTAGTTTAGAGAGCGCCAGAGACTATGGATTATGGAATGGCAACATTTTAGCATTATATGCAAACATATATAAAATAAGCGTAAATATTTATAATAATAATAATAATAATAATAATAATAAATAGAAGAAGATTTAAAAATGTGTTTTAAATGGAATCAGTGTCACGATACATGAACTGCCAGGCAAAAAAATCATGACATGTACCTGAATCAATTTGAATGTGCTTTTTAAATTTTACTCATTATTATTATTATTATTATTATTATTATTATTCGTAAACAGTTCATTGGTGTCTCAGTGGTAGGTTTCTTGACTGCCATGTGGATGCCCCAATGTGGATGCGGTACCAGTCCCGAGTCCGGATAATATGGGAGGGTTACATCAGGAAGGGCATCCGCTGTTAAACCTGTGCTAAAGTTGTTGTGCGGATCAGATGGTCCGCTGTGGCGACCCATCAATGGAAGCAGCCAAAAGACCAACAAAAACAGTTGAATCAATTGTACGTAACTGTGCATATATATATATGTGTGTGTGTATATATATATATATACACACATACACACAGTACTGTGCAATAGTCTTCGGCACCATATTATATGCTGTACCAGGAATACGAGTTCTTCTGGTAACTCGGTCACACTCACTCCTTTCTATTCTTATGCAAATCCCAGGAGTGTACATTAGGTTTTATTGTTTCCATCTGAAAACTGGTCTGTCTTGTACTTTTTTTTCCTTTTAACAGCCATGCATAAATAAATGTTATTTATTTATTCATTTTAAAGTTATATATGGAAATACTGAATGATTTTGCGCATAATTATGCAGACATGATAAACATATAACAAAATTGGTACAGCATATAATATGGTGCCCAAGACTTTTGCACAGTACTGTGTACACACACACACACACACACACACACACACACACACACACACACACACACACACACACACTACCTAGCATGTTGCTAACAAAACCTGAACATCTGGTTTCCCACTTTGTCTGTCAAACTAACCAAAATCTGAAATCCACCTCGACATGACAGTAGCTCTTAGAATTGAATGTCGAATTATATTTTAAATACATAAAATGATTTTTCCACCCTGTACAATATCACTCCAGTCATATTTGCATATTTTGTTCTCAAGTTGTCAGCGACGTGCTGCCCGTTTTTATTAATCTAAATTAACTGAATTATTAGAGAAAACCCAGCGCTAGTTAAAGCTCGACTTGTGTTCACCAAACCAGAACCCAGTACCTCATGTGGTACGAATACAATTACAAACACTGTTACACCCTGGTGCTCTAGGAATTTGTAACTGGATTCAGATTTAAACCTGAAGGCTTATACAAGAATAGAAACAAACCCAGAGGTAAAAAAGCTGGCGCTGTCAGCATGGTGTACATGAACGGTGTAAATCACACCTCGTGTCCCCTGAGCCCCATATTGGAGTGTTCATGCATGAGGAAAAGAAATTCCCAGATTTGTGTTCTGTTGAATCCAAAAAAAAAAAAAAAAAATACAAAAATCAATTCAAACATGGAAGCAATCTCAGATTTTGGCAACAATCGTGCAGCCTTTTTCCTTTCCGTGGAAAGGACCAAAATCTTCCGTGGAAAGGAAAAGAAGAAAAGAAAAAACTATTCAGATCTACATCTGTAGATAATACTTCATATATACAGATTAAATCACATTTTAGCTTCTTCTGAGTTACACTATAAAATGTCTGTCGAGTCTAACAAATGAGGACGCTTGCAGGCACACACACACACACACACACACACACACACACACACACACACAGGAGGATAATGCCTTTAAGGACAGAACAGGGTGTTTTCTCCAGATGCCAGACTGCGAGGTGTGTATTTCGTAACCTCTGGGGAGGGCGAGCGCAGACACGAATAGCTGATCGAGCAGAAGCGCGACAAAAGAGAGATCAGACCAGAGCAATCCAGAACTGAACCGGTGTTCGATTCTAGATGAGGCGTGAACTTCAACTTGTCTGTATCAAACATGAACAAATCAGAGCCGAATTAAACCCAAGACTGGAAAACGTTCCCATCTTTTCTCTGATGCTCTAATTCAGAGACAACCTTGACACGTTCAGCAATGGCATCCTGGAAGGTTAATTGCTTTGTGTGTTCCAGCACAGCTCAGCGAATAAAAAAAAAAAAAGAAGGAAAAAAACGGTACACAGTCAAACGCTCAAGAGGAAGAAGCTCACGGACAAGCTTGAGACATGATCCAGCAGGCGCACAGTACACTCACAAAGACCTACATGTCATCATTTGGACTCGGCTAGTGCGTTAAAACAGAATGCCAAAGACGAAGAAGAGCTCTGGGATTTAAAGATGCAAATTTATATTTTTCTTCCACAGGAAACAGGCCAGACTTTATCCTGAAGGAAAAGGGCTGAACCTATTTTCAGTATTGAGTTTCCTAATATCAGGCTCCTAATATCACCAGCTTACAAGATTTCCATGTACACTTGCTTTAAAATCATACCTAGTGTCTTTTTAAACTTTCAAGAGAAAATATATATGAATTAAAAATCCAGCTTGAAATCACAGATATTACAAGATGTTGCACAGCTGTCTTGAAAGTTAACAGTCGAGTGCATCTTAGCAAACGCATTACAATTCTCACACAGAACGGAGGACATCTGTTTATTAAGAATTTCGAGGTATCTGAACCTCTTTACCAGAAAATATTTTATCGTGTTATGATTACTGAAACAACAACACTGGATGTTCAGCATTCTATTTCATCTGTGTGCCTCTTTCTACCCAACTGCCAATCAGACAGCCTACGTTTTACACTCGCATACATTTTAATTAAATGATCGCAAAGACAAACTGGTGGACCAAGTGATGTACGATGTACTGAAATGACAATCGAAAGTAAAAAATCATCTCAGAAACTAATCAGCACCACCCGGCTAGCGGGACTAGCGGATTTCAACTCCCTACAGACAAGAAGCCCTAAATAACAAGACAAAGAAAAAAAGCCTTATTTTTTCTCACAAAACCATCGGTTTCGTTTAGGACTTGTGCTTAAACCCAGCGTGCTTCACCTCAGTGCTATAAGTATACGCTGTGCTTCCAAATCCCACCGCCTGCCACACATCAGCTGTCAGTCTGGCCGAGAGACCTGAGGAAAATAAAGATTTCATAAAACTCAGTATTCAAGGAGAATATAAAATAAAGAAGCCAGACTGTGCTGAATGGAGACTTTTACATGAAAGCTCAAACAGCATCTCACAATAGTGTTTCCCTTATGATAGTAGATACCTTGGCATTTTGTTTCTAATCCTGTAAAATGTAAACTCATTTAGAAATAATCACTAGCATGATGCCAGATGCCTCTCTGTGTGTCTCCTCCCTGTTTTAATCTGATTCGCTTCTGACAGCAGGAACAGCGTTTAGCATGTTATTTATTGAAACAGCACATTTTGATAAACACGCTCGTTTTTTGGTGAATGGTAACGTAACCAATCATTTTCCACCTTGAGGTCAAGAGGGGGAAAGAAAGTAAGAGAGAGAGAGAGAGAGAGAGCACACTGATTCATCTCATCACTAAACAGATCACTGTTTTTAGTGGGCGTGGCATTACTTTTAACCTCCCCCTCCCCCCCTCTCTCTCTCGCTGTCAGTTAGGAATGGTCTTCACCACTCGCGTCCTAATACAATATTATAACAATACCCATAAATGTAATTTATATAATGTAATAGTTTAAAGTTTAATGATTAAATTCAATGTAGCCCGTTATTTAAAACATAAGTTTTCTCACTTAAAAACCAAGCACAGGATTTAAACAATACAAACTAACTTCAAATGATTTAAACACTTAACTAAGCAGCACGTATCTTTGTCCCAGTCATAATTATTAAACAAACTTGGCCATAATTCACTCCTACCACACGGGATGAAAATGTGTAAACAGATCAGTGTAACTTTTGTAGGATTACATGAAGGATCAAATGCCTCCAAAGTCTCAAAACTCAACGGGTTGAGAGACTCCGAGCACACGCGGCTTCTAACAGATTGGGATTTGCGACAAATTAACACAATTTATAATGTAACGCCATAAAAACAGGTTTCTGTTGCGCCACTCGGAAATGAATTGTTTATATTTGATGCTGATCGGCTGATCAATGGTCATAACCAATCAAACTGAAAAACAGCAAATTCTGGTCTCTGGACAATCATTAAAAAAAAGTTTTTGGTGTCAGTGTGGTGATCGATACACAAAAAAATTACGATTCATAATTGAATTGAACCTGTGAGCTCAGGCAAGAGGAAGAAGCTGATAGCACTGTCTTCCGAGTGTTTTATGCCAACGGTGCATGAACAAGAAGTTCGAAAAGATGCGGTCACGTGGCTCAGAGGAAGCGCGTGATATTCTTCGGCCCTCCCGACTGAGTGGTAGTAGTAGCCTTAATGTGGGAGCCCCCTAGTGACGGGGAGGAATTGGACAACTAAATTAGGGAGAAAATCAGGGGAACACCCCCCCAAAAAAAGTATTTAAAAAATAACACTATATTATAATATAATATAATAGAGCATGTTTTTTTCATGTTACATTTCTGCCTAATGTTATTTATCTTTATTGACTACTTACAATCGAAGAACAAATTACATTTAAGAGAAATCAGTAGCTTTTACAGTTATTGTTATTAATAAATGCATCTTATTAATAATTCTCTCTTTTTATTTGACTTTTACATGGAAATGACCAACTAAAAATCATGGCTTTTGTGAGAAATAAATAACCAAAACTATTTGTGTTATCCTGGTATCACTTTTCCATCATCTCTGTGAGCTTTTTTCAAACTCAACCACAATGTGATACATCAAAAAATGTATAACGTCTAATGTGAATATAAAAAAAATGTAATAAACAAAAATAAATAAATAAAAAAACCCATATCGAACAGTACTCAAAATACCCAATCTGTATTTGTTCACATTAAATGGCACTGATTTTAAGCCTAGTTAATCTGGGCAGCCAACCATAAGCATCTGTAAGCTCCGGCATGCAGAAGAGGGCAGACAGCGCTGTAATTTAGAGTACGTAATACCGTCCTATGACACAGCAGAATACACTTGGCGACCTAAAAACGTATCAGAAGGGAATCAGCCAATACTCGCCTTTCACTTTCTAAACACGTTTATGATGTATTCACTCCTGACTGCACCAAGTACCACCTATTAGTGTCTGAGGTGACCTTGAACATTGTGTCTGTAGGAAAAATTCCTCTTTACCTCCAAAAAACTAGCTGGCACATACAATTTTCTTTCCCATACGCAGATATCAGTTACTTGTGTTCTGCGATTCTCCATGCGCATGCAGTGAAGGTTCTCGGCGAGTTGGCACGGCTTTAACGTCAAAGTGACCGGGGGATTTATTTTATGATGTTACATGACGCAGGCCTCATTTGAATACAAGTTAAGATAAACGAGAGGCTTCTATACCCGGATATCTCTCTGTGTGAGGCCTTCAGCATATCCAACTACGTGTGTTTCATAAATTCCACCAAACACAGCCAGTAATATCAGTCACTAGTAGCCTCATTACTTCACTGATGAAGATTTTATTACTTGGTAAATAAAACATGCACATGATGCGTAGCAATACGACACCAATACGGCATAAAAAGTGAACTCCTTGCAAATGCACTGCAGTCATCATTTCTACACACTTCTCATTTCTTTAATTTGTCAGCGGTTTGCTTACTGTCAGAACAAAACAACTCGAGACGCAGACACTAAAATACGGCTACTTGTGACGGACACAAGCTACCTGACTAGGCAGCTAATTCTAGTGTGACCCGCAGGAAAACACCAGAGCTCAGCACAAGGCGTCGATTCATTTTCTATAACAAAAGCAGCTCTGACAGAAGCTCCTCATTCTAACACGGTTTTGTTTCTATAGTAACGACTTACACAACAACTGGCCAACATGAGCAGATTAAAGAGCATGGTTAATAGTTGATATGGTGAGATATGAAAATCTTTACTTAACTTTCCTGGAAGGAGTCTCCAGTGTCAGGACTTCACTACTTTAGTACTAACAGTAAGAGGTGAAGCTGTGCTGCATTTCATGGCGTCTGGTGAAGGAAGGAATGTCGACGTGGTTTAAAATAAGTGACAGCAAGTACTAATTTGTTTTACAGATGCTGCACAACAGTAACCATAACGAGATAAAACACACAACTTCTTGCGCTGCAGGTGATTAAAAAAAAAGAAAACTTGCCAATTAGCTGTAGGGTGAAAATGTGGATGAGAATTTTATAAAAATTTATCAAGAAATCTATCACTTAGTCACACTACATGAATCATGTGATCGCCCATCAACGGTGATATTTATTTATTTGTTGTTTTTTGCAATTAAGATAAAGTTTTCTTGACCTACAGTGTACAGTAATATTTTGCAGAATCAATCAATACAGATAATTTATGCTGTTCTGTTTCTGTTAGGGCTGCGTGATTCATGACAAAATCACTATTTTTCTCCACGAGGAACCAAGACCACGATTCTCTCTCTCTCTGTCTGTTTTTTTAATTTCCAACAAAAAAAAAGATTGCACTTAAGAAAAAACAAAACAAAAAGTGTTGTCTGCACAGGACTTACAACTCTCTTGCATTAAAATAAGTCACCTTTATCTATATTAATGTAAATAAGGTGAAAAGTTGTTAAACAAATAGAATATTAACGATCATACATAAAAATTACTAATAAGTAGCACTTGTGCATTTTGGACACTCACACATCTACAGAACTTTATCAGTGTGTTAGTCTTTTTTAATTATCATCATCATAATCATAAGGTAAATGGATCAATGTTGGGTAGTTATTAAATACACAATTTACAGTGTAGAATTTATTGGGTTCACACTAAGGCTTTGTTCACACAGGCGTTAAAATAGAGTGTTTTTCTGGCGTTCGTAGTGTCCGGTGAGCGCGGATGAAGAGCAGAGGGTTTTCTACACATAGGACTCGATGAGAGAGTTCACACGGGCTTTAGTGACGTGCGTTTGTCCGGCGTTAAAAAAAATGTTGCATGCAGCTTTTTCTTGGCGTTCAAATCCCAACGAACGCAAGGAAACCACGTCTACCTACACGCTATACAGAGGGAATTGTGGGGAAAAAGCTAAATAAAATGCTTAAAAAATAAAACTTGCGCGGAAATCTTCGCGTTTCTTCATAAACCACAGAAACCTTTCTTTAATCCGACGTTGTGCAGTCGGAGGGTGAACCCAGTAGCAGCAGCGATTTTTTCTCTCCCTATGTTGCCGTATTATTTTTAAATACTTTTTATATATTATATAAAAATATAATAATTTAATTAGAATTTTTAAAACAATAAGATTAATGTCTAATATAGCAAAATGGTCCACGTTAAAAGGAGGCACCTCAAAGGGCTTTCCAGTTCCCAACACACTGCCCCCTACAGGTTAACACACAAACTACAATTTGGGCTGCAGGCTGGCGTTAGAGACAAATGGACGCCAGTGTAGAAGTCAATCGAGCCGCGGTACAAAACGCAACATAAATGCCTAGGACGTTCTGAACGCGTTCGTTTATCCAAAAATTTAACGCCCGTGTGAACAAGGCCTAAATCTTAATACACTTCCAGTTCTCAAAGTGTCTGTGTAACAGCTCGAATCAACATGGCAGGTTTAATTATCTAATACTTTAAGTTATTAGAACTGCACATGCCTGTCTCTGATCAGACAGAAGTACATGTTTTAGTTTTTAGCATGTATGTGTGAGAAGATATTTAACATATTCTATTAATATAACACAGACGCACAATCAACTTATGCCGTGATAAACGCAACAACCGAAGAAAATCCCCGCCCCCCCCCCTTCACCTACACGGTCTGACCCGCAGTGAGACGCAGAGTTAGGCAAAAATTGCTTATGATTGGCTGGAATTCTGCGAGTGAAGTGTTTATTGAACATGCGCCAGAAATACAGTTCAAGTACAATGCGAGTGCGAGTTTGATGGAGAAAGTGTGCGATTAAAGCGAACAATAATAATATCAGGGTGCAAATTTTTCAAGCTTTTGGCATTAAAATAACAACATACTACCCCAACTCCTGATTAGCATGTTTAGCTCCACCTTTATTGAATAAAACACACACAGTCTGTGCCGCTTGTTTCGGGTCATTTCATAATAATGTAGGAGGATGCGTCATCCACTACTCACGCGGCAGAAACAATATGGACTGATGCGACAAACACACATGACTGGAATCGTTCTCAGCGCCTGTGTGTAACAATGGTGCACAACATAATGAGAAGTAGAGCAGTTACAGAACGCCTAATCAATACACAGATCTCAAAGAAATGTAGAAATGTGTAAAGATCGGTGAGTAAAAAGTGATAACGAACAGCGTGATGGTGTAACATTTCACAGTGTGTAATAAGACTGTGTGAAAGGTGATCCTACAGTGTGTGGCTGGGTAGGATGAGCTGTTGAAAATGATCAGATTGTTATAACTGGGCACGATGTGGCTCTATAGACGGATAGAATTACAAACTGTAATGTCATGGAATGTGATGGAGTGGAAAAGTATGACGGATGTGACAGTAAAAGGAAGTGTGTGTTGTGACTAATGTAACAGTGACATGACAGTGCGGAATGTTGCAGAAGACCATCAAAGTCACATAAATAATGGCAGCTTAGAGTAAAACTGTGTAAACCTTTATAGCAGTTTATGGTTTAATCCAATGTTGAAAAGCAAACTGTGTGTAAAGGTGACGGTGGATTCAGTACGCTCCTGGGTTACAGTCAAAGTTCAGGTTTTTTTTTTGTTTCTTTTTATTTACAGCAGAACCTCACAATTCGTATTGTGATACAAAACTTTTCCTGTGAGAAATGTTATAATGCAGATATGTTTTCAAGTTTGTTTTACACCACCAGACTCTCCAGGGTCTTGTAGGCACTTTTTGCAATTGTTGCAAGTAAAATTCCCGATTTCACAGCAGGTTTTCTAAAATATTATGATGCATGTTTTTAGAAAGCAACAGTAAGTTGCTCCAGTCAGAATCACTTCAGAATGTTTTAAATATTCTTACTAAAAAAAAATCTATTAAAATATACAACTAATGAAATATGGACTCTCTTGAAAAACTACGTTTCACAAAATATAAGAGCAAAGGGGAAAAACTGACATGGTTCAAGTCATATAATTTGGACACCCATGTTTTCTTCAAAACATCAAGAGTCAAATTAAAAGCTTAAAAGATAAAGTGCACAGAACCTCAAGCGTAACACTGAGCATTATTTTTGATGAAAAACACCAATAACAGGTTCACAATGACCGTTTGTATTCCACCCCACATTATTCGATGTGGTGCGAAACAGTTTACCTCCACGTTTGTGAAGAACATCGGGCAATTGCTTTACATGGCCTTTTGCAATAATTTCTGTTGGTAAATACAATACACTCGAATCAACCGTCTAGATGGTTAAAAGAACGAACAAGGAAGTGTGTTTAGTGAACATACTGGTCATGTTTTGTGGAACGCACTACATTGTTGCGATTGAATAAAACTGCATAGTCGCAAAGAATGCTCTGGCATTGGGTGAATTTGCATTAATAGTTGTGATAGTAACATTAGAACTCCTGAAGGGACTGTGCAACTTAAGGTTTATTCCTAAAAAACATTTCCCTTGTTAACAGAGGGACGTCATATCAAGATGGATGTCCACAGCTTCATAAATAAACAAACTAAAACCTCTTACCTTTAAATGATTTATACTGTATATACAATTATTAGATTTAGATTAACAAACACAGGTACACAATCTGTTGTTTGAGGGAAAAATATACATCTCTCCATCCAGTTAGCTGCCTAGCAAGTTGCTATCAAAGCTAAAATGCCCATTTTCCCAATTCGTCTGTCAAACACACCTTAATACGGAAATGACCAGCAGATTAGCACTCATGATGTAACGCTGAATTATAGTTTAAATAAACTTGCTCATTTGCATATTCAAACCTGTGCAAATTTAGCTAAAGGTCCTCGCTGACGTGCTGCCCGTTCATTTAATTTGAATGAGTCGAATCGAAGCAGGAAATCACCCAGGGCTGTTTAAAGCATGACTGCATTCACTTGGACACTTACACACACCAAACTGGATGTCCTGTACCAAATGGTACAAATTTAAAGCAGCAGTGTTGTACGTAAACCTAACAATGTAGAACGTAATGCTTGCATAATGTTTTAAGAAACTGAACAGAACAGAATGTGTGTATGTGTATCTAACTGTATAGGATGTAAGCATGTAAAATATACAACTCCTTTCAAAAACTTTGGAATCACTACACTTCACTAGCACCTATTGTTTCATAGCCAAAAAACAAATGACAGATATGAGACAAACATTTTTGTTTATTAGCTGAACATCCTGATTTCATGAAACTTACCTTAAACTTACATTAATGTGTTACACAATTTACCAAATCAAGAACAGGACAAAAATAAGAAAATCACTCGATGAGGAACAAATATAGACGGAATCACCTTGAAAACAAATGCTGTAAAAAGCAAATTAGTCGGCAGTGAGAAGTTAGTCCTTAGACATCGTAATGATCGCTTAGTCTTGAGACTGATTAAACCCCAACAAGGGAGATGTCAAACTAAAACAATGGAAAGGACAATGAAGGGTTCTCAAGAAGGAAATCCAACACGGATTGTGACAAAAGGTGTTGTTGGTTGCTTGCAGTCAGCTGTGTCTAAAATTTGGTGCAAGTATAAACAAAATGGGAAGGTTGTAGAAGGACAACATACGGGTAGACCAAAAACATCAGGACAGCAAACTCATCACAATATAAGTAGAAAAAAAACTTCAGAAAAAGAAACAGGAGTCAGTGTTTGAGAGAGAACTGTAAGAAATCAGCTGAATGGAATGACATTAAGAAAAGCCAAATGAGAAGCAGCACCAACACCTAAACAGAAGAACAGAAGGTAAGATTGGGCTAAAAGAGGGGCAGAACAATGGGGTGGGGAAGACTGGATGAAAGTGATATTGAATGATGAATCAGGAAATCGGCTTTGTCCAAGCATATGAAGCTAGAACCTTTGGTGGACAGTCACAGTCCATGAATGCACACTGAACTTTTCTGTAGTTTTTTTTATTTTAATCCACGGATAGAAAATAGGTTTAATGCAAAGTAATTTTTCAGGACAATAATGCAGATTTCTACACAGCAAAAAGATTTATCAAGGAAAGTCAAATCACTTCAATGATGATAAAACCAACAAACAGTCTGGTTCTTAACCTAGAGATTTAATGTGGAAATTAAAACGTATATATAAAAATCGGCTGCAGAACTGATTGAGAGTTAGAACGTTAGAACCAGCTCGATGGAGAATCTCGTTTGTCATTAGTGAAGCTCGGGCCTCAAACACCTCGGGCTGAGGAGCAACAAGATAGTAACTTTTTCTCAAAAATAAGTGATGAAATGTTCATTCCTCGACTTCACTCACTCATCATCTATTCCGCTTTATTCTGTGTATAGGATCATGGGAACCGTATCCCAGGAGATTGAGGGCACGACCACATGCACGCTCATTCACACACTACAGGCAATTTAGGAACACCAATTAGCCTAATCTGCATATCTTTGGACTGTAGGAGGAAAACCAAGTCAGCAATCGAACCCAGACCCTGGAGTGTAAAGCGATGGTGCTAACCACTACGCCACCGCGCTGCCTTCTTCCTCTACTTCATCTGGAAACAAATGACCTTAGTACAATAATTAACCGTCTTTGTTCATTTCGAGCCTCATATTTAACAAGGGTTTTGTCTCATATCTGTGATGTTTCTTTACTACAGAGTCAGATGGCTGAGTCTCATCCTGTAAGTGTGTGTGTGTGTGTGTGTGTGTGTGTGGATTCCTTCATTTTTGCCAGGGGTTGTGTAACGTGTGTGTACAAGCTATCTGTGTAAGATGCGTGTGTGAGTGTGTGTGTATCAGTGAGTAAGGCGGAAGTGTGTGTAGAATGGGAGGATATAAGATGGTAGTAAGGTGTGTGCGCGTGGGGGTGTGCGCGCGCGCGCTCGCTCTGGCCCCGCCCTCCATTAAGAGCTACGCTGTGCCTTTCCTCGCTTGCAGCGCGCGCTTTATTATTCCTCTCACACTCTACACATTTTTCTGCCTCATTACTCCAAACCTCAGTCAATATATTTTAGGAAACCGGGTGTAACCTACCTCACCGCCCTTTCCACACACACCGTAGACCGTTATGAGCTGCACAGGACAGCAGGGCTTGGTGAAGTTGGTATCCAGCACTCGGTGTCCCGGCCCCGGACTCTCCTCACCCCGAGTACCGAGGTTGCGCTCAACACGGCCCGCTCGGAACCTGCCTCAAAATTACATGTCCAAATAAGTCCTAAACTGCCCTGCCTCCTCCTGTCTTCCACCGGGATCGGGTTCTGTGCTCTCCGCCACGCCGGGTGTCTGTATCCCGCGTTTTGCTCGCTGTATCCGGACGCTGTCGTGCCGCCTCTCCTAGTCCGCCATGTTGCGCCTGGCCGAGTGGAATGGGAAAGCAGCGGATTTTCCCAGTGGCAAACTCCGCCTCCTTCCCAGCACAAACCACGCCCATGGGCGCCCATTCTTTTTTTGGGGCTCGTCCCTGCGCTTACATTAAACCACGCCCCCATATTGTTGACAGGTGTGTTGCGCCCTCTTGCGGCGGCACCGCGCTTTGCATCACTCACTGACTCGCGCCTCGTCGTCTATATAATTTTATCCTGTGTATCCCATCCCAGTCTAACCTGCAGGACCTTGGACAGAAGCTGGGGAACAATAGTCTGTTTGAGGGGGGAAGAGGGCGGAAACCGGAGGACCCGGAGGAAACCCACAAACCATTGACAAAACATGCAAACTCCATTCACACAGACACAAGGCGGGAATTGAACCTGGACCCTGGAGGTGCAAGGCAACACTTCTAACTGTGCCGCCTACACATGGACACTTTTGTTATTTCAGCTGTCTATTACACTGTACTGGAATTGCAAAAGAGGAACATTTTAAAAGTGAACACACCCCAATAATTTCAGCAAACATTTTCATGTCCATCTTCTCGAAGGACAATACTACAGAAATGAAACTTGGATAATTTTTAGAGTAGTCACTGTGAAGCTTGTACAGTATAACCATATAGATTTACTGTCCTCTGAAAATAACTCAACATAATGCACTTATTCTCAAAACAGCTGGCAGCAAAAGTGAGTACACCCCAAGTGATAACATCTGTACATCTTTAACCATGCAAAGTCACATGTCCTATTCATCATTTTCATAAGGGTGTTTTTTCAATGGTCAAGACCTGAACCCTATGCAGCACCTGTGAGGCGTCCTCAAGTGACAAAACGCTGTGTGTCTAACATCCAGCTGCTCAGTGATATAATTACGGAGGAGTGAAAGAGCATCAACATGTGCAGCTCTGGTGAATTCCACACCCAGGAGGATTAAAGCCGTGCTAGATAACGATGGTGCTCACTCAACATATTGACACTTTGGACACAGTTTTGACATGTTCACTTAGGGTGTACTCATTTTTGTTGCCAGTTATTTAGACAATAAAGTCTGCATGTGTAGTTATTGTTAGAGGACAGTAAATCTGAACTGCTGTACAAGCTGCACATTAACTACTCCATTATTATTGTTCTTTTGAGAACATATAATAAAGTGGTTGCTGAAATGTGAGGGGTGTACTCACTTTTGTGAGATACTGTATACACACACATGCACAACCCATCAAAAAGTTCAAATTCCAAGTTCCCCTCATTTTTCTTTCTTTCTACAGTATATGGTGAAACAATGCAGAAGACATGAAATGTAAAAGATAAAACAATAATCTCCTGTAAACAGGACTCTAAATGAACTTCTCCTCTGCAGCATAGATACGTAGGTTTTGAACTTGCTTTCCTGGGAAGGTCTTCACGAGAGCCAGTTTCATCATTGCAAATGCAGTTGACAATATTGTACTGTTCTTGCAAGAACTCTTCCAGAAAGGCTGACCTCCGTGTCTTAAAATAGTAACTGACTGGTTTTTGGTAATTAATTATATAATACCATGTGTGCTAATTCATAGTTTTGAAATCGCCAGTATTGTTCAACAATGTAGAAAATAAAACTTGCCCCAATGTTTGACGAGTACTGTATATGATGTAATCCTGACACCTTACTTAGAAGAAAAGAACCTCAAATGAAAGAAGAAAAACTGCACTTGGGACTCACATTCATTATTCAAGTTTGACTTATACTACACCGTGTTCCAAATTATTATGCAAAGTGGATGTAAGTGTCATAAACATTAAATGTTTAGTTTTTAAATTAAACTCATGGATGGTGTCGTGTCTCAGGGCAATTCAGATTTAACACACACAATCCAGTCACAATTCAGACAGACAGGTTCGTGCAGATGAAGGCAGAATGAAGAAGGTTTCTGCAAGACAAATTCATCAGATTAAGAGAGCAGCTGCTGAAATGCCGTTACAAAGCAGCAAACAGGTATTTGAAGCTGCTGGTGCCTCTGGAGTCCCGCGAACCTCAAGGTGTTGGATCCTTTAAAGGCTTGCAGTTGTGCATAAACCTACTATTCGGCCCCTAATCAATGCTCACAAGCAGAAACGGTTGCAGTGGGTCCAGGCATACATGAAGACAAGTTTATAAACAGTCTTGTTTACTGATGAGTGTCGTGCGACCCTGGATGGTCCAGATGGATGGAGTAGTGGATGGTTCGTCAATGGCCACCATGTCCCAACAAGGCTGCAACGTCAACAAGGAGGTGCCGGAGTCATGTTTTGGGCCAGAATCATGGGGAGAGAGCTGGTCGGCCCCTGTAGGGTCCCTGAAGGTGTGAAAATGACCTCGGCAAAGTATACTGACTGAACACTTTCTTCCATGGTACAAAAAGAAGAACCGTGGCTTCCGTAACAAAATCATCTTCATGCACGACAATGCACCATCTCATGCTGCAAAGAATACCTCTGTGTCATTGGCTGCTATGGGGATAAAAGATGAGAAACTCATGGTGTGGCCACCGTCCTCCCCTGACCTCAACCCCACTGAGACCCTTTGGAGAATCCTCAAGCAAAAGATCTATGAGGGTCGGAGGCGGTTTGCATCAAAACAGCAGCTCTGGGAGGCTATTCTGACATCCTGCAAAGAAACTCAAGCAGAAACTGTCCAAAAACTCACGAGTTCAGTGGATGTAAGAATTGTGAAGGTGATATGAAAGAAGGGGTCGTATGTTAAGATGTAACATGTAGCCCTGTTAGGATGTTTTTGATTGAAATAGTTTTTGATTTCTTTAAATATGACCTCATAATGCTGCAAATTCAACAAAATCTCATTTTCAGTTCTTTACAACTGATAAAATATTTTAACTCTGTTGTGCAGAATAATTTGGAACAGTGCATTTAAATATTTTTTTTAATAAATATTGTTATCATTAAGAGGTCGGTTCAATAAAATTCTAATTATACCCTAATAGTTGATGACTTGAAAATTATACTCGTTGTCATTTGCATTTACTAATTATGATCTCATTTGCATAATAATTTGGAACATGGTGTATGTACAATACTTGGCCCTGACAGCTTTTATTTGTTAGAATAATAATAAAAATAATTAGTAACAAAGTCACAGAAGCTAATAGTTTTTCTTTTATGGAAACAAGTGACCTTAAAACTAATTAATATGGATATTGTAGAAAATTATCATGTTTACGCATGAATTCAAAATGTGGTGGTGACAGTGAACAAAAATAACAGCAATACAATTCTGAGTTGCAACATTTAATATTATATTAATTGATCAATAAACAGCAATTAACAAGCAAATAAATATCATAAATCGCTCAATTTCAGGTTCAACCACTGTCCGGTCACACATTTCAGCCTCTCGGGTAACAGTAAATAATGTAAGGCAGCAATTGATATATACTCAAACTACATAAGCCTTGCTGCTTTTATAAGGATTGAGAAATGAAGTTGGATGAGCAAAGCTGATCTGTTAATACAGATGTGGAAACATCAAGCTGGTACTGGAAGTACTGTATATTTTTCACCAAACTTTAAAGCAATGGTTCTCAACTCTGGTTCTTATCCTGTTCATTATGTTTTAACCCAGGATCTGCAGCAAAGCACTCTTTTTCAATGTAACCTTTTAACTTAAACATTCTGTCATGTTATTTGCTTTCCATAGCCCGTGATAACAAGTGTGTGATATTTGCTAGATAATATGGTTTATCAGGTGTGGTTTAAAGTGGGGCCACTAAATTTTCTACTCCATCCTTCAGGATCACATTTATGTCTCAACATCTTCTACTGTATATGGATTTATTACATATAATGTAACTGATGCTTTAATCCAGGATTATAAACCTGTCCAAAGCATCTTATTGGGAAACAGGAGTTACACAACAACATCTGTATCGGCTCTGACACGTGCTCATGCGGAAAGATTGGAAATGACTGCTCGGGTGAACTCGTCGCTCGCAGCATAGCCTCCCAGATCTGCTGTTCGCACCTGTGCCAAAGAAATAGACCATTATTTTAGACACACACAAACAGGAGGCTTTCCAAATAATATTGAAGTTTTCCCCATCCATCTTGTTCTGCAGTTGGTTTGGGTTTCCTACTTAAAAACACAGCAGTAGGTGGACTCTCCATGCTAAAATACTTGTAGATGTGTATGAGCGTAGCGAGGTGTGTGTTATTACAGTACGCTGAGATGGACTGGTGTGTTCTTGCCTTGTTCCCAGTGCTCACCAGGTGAACCAGCATAAAAGACTGGGTGCAGAAATGTCCAAACCACACAAGTGGACCATCTTCAGTAAGTGCTTTATCCCAGTCAGGGTCTAGTAACATGTAAAACTCCACACAGACAGTAGCATGAACTCAGG
Source organism: Channallabes apus (assembly GCA_030522415.1). Taxonomy (NCBI): domain Eukaryota; kingdom Metazoa; phylum Chordata; class Actinopteri; order Siluriformes; family Clariidae; genus Channallabes; species Channallabes apus. The sequence goes on along the minus strand of CM060111.1, from coordinate 566,308 downwards.
ATCTATATTTTGGATGGCAATTATGCCCAAGATGAACATGGTTATGAATACAGAATGATGACTTTTACCTTAGACGGGGAATTTGTGAATTTATGATGGTATAAACTGCACGGCAAGAGCTTCAAGTTCCTGGGTGTTCGAATTAACAAATTAATAATTTTGACCATTTGTGTCATTACACAATAAAGTTTATAAAATGCTTGATGAAATTTTTTTTATAATGTTTTTTAATTGCAGATTTACTGCATAATGCAATGGGAAGCCCATGACTAGTCCCCTGGTATAGCGGTAACCTTTTCACATCTGTGTCCCTTAGCAAGTGTTACACAAAGCTACAGCAGGAATCAGATTTCCTATAAAACAGCTACATGTTGTACATGACCATATAATCTTATAGAATAGCCTTTATTTATTTTATAGGAAAAACAAGCAATCTGATCATAAATACGGATTTTTTTTTGTGGTAATATGAAACACTTCCTGGCTAACTCTCTTACAAAAAGTAATGAAATGATACGATGTTGAGAATAGCTTCTTAATCCTTTTGATAAAAATAGGTTTCGTTGTGGAGTCTCCTGCGCTGATCATGACATCAATGGAGCAAAGAGATCAGTTTTAAAACTCTGAATGAGCTCCACTGATCTGTTAATCCACTTCGCTGACCTACTATTATTTGTTCATACATTCAGAAACAATGTCATGATGTTTTAGGAAATGCTGGACATTAGCAGCCATTAATGAAGTGAACAGTATGAAGAACACACACATGACAGTATCTTACACAGTGCATCACAAAAACGAGGAAAGAAATATCGCCCCTGTTATCAAACCAACATTCAGCAGTCAGGTTAAGACAGTTTGTGTCAAATTAAAAAATTAACTTCCAGTGTGAACAAACAATAACAGAGATTTATCCTCAGCACTTTGGATTTGTTTGGAAATATTGGGAGTTTATGGCTTAGCATGTGAAAGAAACCAAAAAAAAAAAAAGAAAAAAGAAAAACCAAAATGAAAAAAAAAGAGCAAAATTAAACATTGCAACAGATAAAATAAGGAAAATCTGGCAGTTACATGAGTGAAGTCCACTTTCAGAGTCAGTAAGGAACGGAAACTGTAAGGGCAGAAGGGGTGAAAAGCAGAGGGAAGCGGTCTATTGGGAACAGATAGAGTCCTTAAAACACAGGCCGGTGAAGGTTGGCCACGACGGCACGGATAAAATCACCCGTAGTGCTGTAACCACCGAGATCTCGCGTCCGCACCTGAGACACATACACACAGACACACGCAAGTATGAGGAAGGAATTTGGATCTTTAATGCATTAAACTAAACTAATTCAATTTAATGCATTAGGATTTTTTGTTATTGATCGAGTTCATATGCAGATCTGATTCAGAACGTCATTACAGAATCGTGAACATGCGCGAAAATTACCAGTGATGAATCATATACAAAGATATTGGATTAGTAGTTAGTAATACAGTCATATCCAGAACCAGCTCATGTGTTTCTCCTTCCTGTCTGCAGCAGACATTTGTGTGTGTGTGTGTGTGTGTGTGTGTGTGTGTGTGTGTGTGTGTGTGTGTGTGCAAATCAGCACACGCTTGTAAAATCCTGACGTGACGTACAGTACGTAAACGTATCCATGCATTCAGGGGCATGGCGCATTTCTGTTTTGAAACTGTGCGACTTTTCGATTTTAGTGCAGCAAGACAGTAACTCGTCCTTCAAGTTTCTCGTAAGCCACATGATAATTAGTATCTGCCATTAGGTATTTAGGACAGTACAGCTCCTTAAGACAAATGAAGAAATATTTGGAGCAATGCTATTTTCCTCTGTGTTGAAGTTCTCATTAATACGACACTTGAAATACATCACTCAAAAATGAGGTTTTGGAAAAGCAGCTCTCGCTCTGCCCTTGATTGCAGTGCCACGTTCATTTCAGTTCAGAGTCGCATTTGCTTTTGGTCAAGGTCTTGTATTGATAACAGGGTCGATATCATTCCTCGCGCTCCCAGAAACACTCTTTCACAATTGGAGTCTTGGAATACTGTATGCCTGTGCCATCCGGGAAGAAAACCTTAGATGTGATAACCTGGTCAGTCAGTACATTTAGGTCATCAGCTGACTTAATTTTACTGCTACATAACATTCCTGAGTCTAGACCTGACCAGCTGAAGCAACCACAGATCATAACATTATGCACACTTAGAACACTGCATTAGTACAGCGGGCACTACGCATGATGTTTGCTTTAACTCTAAACATTTTTATCTGTACAGTTTTACTAATAAATAGTTTGCTTATGACCCCAAAGCTCGCTTTCACTAATAGAAGTAGCTCAGATATTTACTGTCCATTTTTCACGACGCACCTTCACCACATGTTTATGTGATCAAAGGTCTTCTTCTAAATGTCTGAGTGTTTCATAAGTGATCAAGAAATGTGCCACATAATTTTTGCTTCAAAAATCTCTCTCTCTCTCGTCCTTCTTCCACTTATCCGTATGCGAGGCTATCACAGGAAAATAATGTATATATGATGCTATGGATCTTGTTCATACTGTACTTATGTAGTTAGACATTCAGCAGAATACAATTAATTGCTTGACGCTGTCCTAAAACACTGGGAACAAGGATGGAATTACAACTACAATTGGCTGCTAGTCTATTGTGCAGTGTGTGTGTAAGTGTGTGTGTGTGTGTGTGTGTGTGTGTGTGTGTGTGTGTAAGTGTGTGTCAACCTACTGCTATGTTTTTGAAGAGTCAGAGGAAACCAGGGAACATAGAACAACAAACCCACTGTGCAACTCATTCATGTTGTCTTATGCACAAAATAATGCATTTCAAATAAAAAATGTAATTTGCACAAAAAAAAAAAAAAATGCAAGGAGACATCATGACGTCTGAAATAATGCCGGATATGAGAGTGTAAACAATCAAATTTTCTTGATTTATAAAAGGAAAGAAAAGCCCATGTGTTAGTTTAACAAGATGAATTATTAGTCGAGTTAGAGGGCATGAAGTGTAAACGCATGCACACACAGTAAACGTGCACATTATTACAACCCACATTCACACATTATATGAGGGGCGTTCAAGTCAAACCAAGACTTTTGATTGTGCAGAACAACAGAACACAGTTATGAGATTAAAAACTACCGTTATTTCTCTATATAATCTCCCGCTACACTAATGCACTTATTCCAGCGTTTCACTTGGATACCACTGAAGATCAGATGTTCCAGTCCCTCAACGTTCAAATAAACGACTGCAGTCTGTGTCACCTCGGCCAGGATCGCCATTCAAGGACGTACACCCTTCTTTAGAACAACTTCCCTATTCAAATGTTTTACTGTGGCCAAGTGTCTCATCACTGTACAGCGCCTGAAGTGTCCTGTAAATGTCAATCAGTTTGACGCCTTCATTCACAAGAAAATTTAAATCACAAGTCCCAGTTTGACTTGAACGCCCCTCTTACCATCACATACATGGTGTCGTGTTTGTTAGTTCTCAAATCAGGCACAACAGTCCGAGTCCAATCCCAAGAACTGGTTTGTTGAAATCACTTTTCAATATGCAGGTTATATTTCCCAAAGCAAAATGTAAACATTTAAAAGGACCAGATGACCGTGTGTAAGGACAATGCAAATCCTTTTTGAGGAGGCTTTTAATCCCATTCTCACCCAATGTCAAATTAATTATCTGCCACATTAAGGTTTCTTGGGATTCCAGTGACGAAGCCACACACCTGTCTGTTATTAAACTTGCACATGCATAATAAGTACCAAAAATTATTTATTCAGTTAAATAAAAACAGATCTTGGTTTTAGACCATATTATACATACACATATACACACACACACTCAAGGAACACACACACACAAAAAAAAACTAAGATTTCTTACCTTTCCCTGTTTTATAACCTTTTTAACGGCTTCAGACACCATGTTCGAGTGATACTCCAGGCTGGAACACAGAACATGAACAGAACAGCATTTTAAAAGCCACAACAATACAAGCACAAGAGGTCAATGAAGGGACGCATTCAAATAAAGCCAGCCGGACCCATTTATTAATTTGCATAGAGTGCGCTAAAAGCATTTCAGCCCGGTTTGTCTATTTCAACATAATCTTTTCATCCTACTGAATCTTTTCATTTCCTTTCCTTTAAAACATTAACTCAGAATTATTTACTACATTAAACTACATTATTTAATAGGAGGAAATGAGGGGTGCCTTTTCGCAAAGTACAGTAATTAATAATGTGACAATATTATTAATATAAAATGAATAAATAATAATAATAATAATAGAATTTTAAAAGGTTTCTTCATTTCTTTCATTTTTGTGAAGCCGCTTTGAGACAATGACTATTGTTAAAAGCGCTATATAAATAAAATTTAATTAAACTTTATTATCCATAGTTTATATTAAAACACACATTTATGGAGGTCTGTATGACCAATTTATTGATCAAATGTTATGTAAATGTATTAAAGTCATTGAGAAGAAAGATTTGTGCATAGATTTGTTGATTTAAGCATAATATAGTATTCCATAAACAGCATGCGTGCTGCAAATCTGAAAGCATTTATTATTATTAGGGCTGGAATGAGTTTCATAGGGCATCAAAAATAAAGCCAACAAGAGAACAGAGACATAATTTTGGAAGGACCCCGGTTCAATTGTTTGGTTCAGAAAAACTGTGTGGAGTTCTTCCATTAATGTAACATAATTAAGATGTGCTTCTTCGGAGCCGCTTGAAAGATGCATTTGTATTTCCTGCATTTGCTAAATTGCTGGTATAATATTATTACCACCAGCAGCCTCGATTAGTTTAATCAGCTCTGTTTAAGAAGGAATTCACCCAACTGCGCTGGACACTGGCCCTCCAGGACTGGATTTGAACAGCCCTGGTATAGAGGAGGAACACACCACATGGGTGTGTCTATGGTGTTGGTGTCTATCGCTATGATTCAGGGTGGACATGAACTTACTTGAGATGCCTCAGCATGTTAGCAGCACTAAGAAGCATAGCTGTAGGATTAGCAATGTTCCTCCCAACAGCCTGAGCAAAAGGGTGCCTTGCTCCCTGATCGAGAGAAAGAAAAAAAAAATTGAGAGAATAACACTTACAACTAAAATGAAATGTACCATTAATAAATTTTAAAAGCCACTAAAAAAATGTACAGGATGAATTATGTTTTTCTATGAATGATCTAAAACACTGACCGTCTCAAAGACAGCATACTCAGCACTGTAGCTCTCGCCTGGCACCACACCGGCTCCGCCCACCAAACCCGCTGCCAGGTTATCGATGATGTTGCCGTAGAGATTGGGCATCACCAGGACATCGAACTGGTATGGGTTCTGGACCAGCTAAACCGCAAACCCAAGTGCACAGTACGTAAATTAAAACATTCTCCATTTAAAATGATCTTGATTTGAAAGTACAGTTACAGGTTTATACTGTAAATGATGGTATGACTGAGGGTGAGTTCCTGTATTAGTTCCTGTACCTGCATGCAGCAGTTGTCAATGATGATGTTCTCGTATTTGATCTTGGGATAAAGCTCAGCCACCTCAGCACAGCTCTGCAGGAAGAGCCCGTCACCCAGCTTCCTGTTCGGACCAGGATCGAAAAGTTCTTATTCTCTCATATGGACACACACACACACACACACACACACACACACACACACACACACACACACACACACACACACACACACACACACACACACACACACACACACACACACACACACACACACACACACCAGTATTTGAATAAATATTCATGTAAGGACCTTCCACTCACATAACTATTACAGCAGCTGTTTAATACTATGTTTACCTTAATCTTACCCAAACCTCAACAACCAAAAGAAAACATCTGAACTTGTATAAGTGGCAATTAATGTAAAAAAACAAAAAACAAAAACAGTGATGTCTTTATTTGCCTGGTCCTCACAATGTAAAACTGTCACATATTCATATCCCTGTGCACTATAAATATTTTTACTCCTACGAACATGGATATTCAAATAGACAGATTTTAATCTAAAACAACAAAAAGGGCAAAGATCTCAGAAATATGAAAGCTGATCTCTCATGATGTCAAGCGAAGATTTTTGTGGCCCAAAGTGGCAGATTTATAATTGTTTTTAAAGATTTTATTGTATTTGAGAAAGTAGTCACAGACAAAAGCTTTTTCTCGGACCAGAAATTCACTGTGTGCTACAGTAGATCCTTGGCTTTAATGCAAAGTACCATTTTCACTATGCATAGGTTTTATGATCACATGAGGTATAAGAGGCATGTTTAAGATGAGCTTAAGACTGAAACTACAAGGTGTTCATGTCAAACTGGGAATTCATGTACAGTACGGAGATGAGACTCTTAGCTGCAGTAAAACATTTGAATGGTGCAACATTCAGCGAGTGGAACATCTGGTCCTTGAATATCGACAGATAACTTGTGACCAACTTGTATAAGAGACACATCTGTCTGTTGGAAGTCTACACACAGTCATTCATAAACACCACTTCCACATTGCAGGAACTTGCTGTATTGAGAAACCTTTTAATAGTGTCCAAGCATTAGAGAAACACTAGGACAAGTGCACTAGTGTAGCAGGGGATTATATATATATATAATACTCTTCAAAATATTAATTAAAGACTATAAGCAGAAAGAAATGGCTTTTAAATTACATATGGGTTGTTTCATTATGAGTTCTTAATGACTTTAAGACTTCAATAAACTGCACATTTTTGTTAACAACAACTTCCATTTGAATTCTACTCTGTTACACTCCTAGAGAATTAGACTCTCCTTCCAAACATTAATCTCTTCCCTACCCATCTCATCCTCTTCTCAATTCCTTCACATCAGTGAGAAAGGTGCGCTAAGAGTGTGTGTACATGTAAAAATGAAGTGTTTGCTCTCTCCTGTTCTGTACTTAGCGCCGTACTTTTTTTTTTTATAATTAAGGCTTTTTTTTATACTTTTATATTTCGTGATATTAACAGTACAGTTAATAGCGACGGAAAACGAATTAATTCTATTTACAGTACATGTATTCCTGTTGGAAAAAAACTGAATCGGTGTACGACCAAATTGGGTTAGGAACAGAACTTAGGAACGAATTACGGTTGTGAGGTAAATGAGGTCCCATTGTGTATATATATATATAAATAAAACAGGCACTAGATTTAAAACCAGGTGCTACTGTACTGTATATATTCTGGCTCACATGATGTTGGCCTTGTGCACGGCAGTAACTTTGCTCCGGCCCTTTTTGGTGGCATAGTCGAAGGCAAACTTGGCAATGCGGCGGGACTTCTCTCTTGTGATGATCTTCAGACACTCCACCACTCCGGTCACACTCTGTGGCACACAAATACACCACATCATTACAATGTGTCCTTTATATTTGACTGAGCAGAATATAGGACGAGATTTAGAAAGCAACTAGATTTACCACTCAAACACTCTACAAGCTGTATAGTGATAAACACACCCAGCGTTTTTACTCTTTACTCCAGTCAAACCACACACCCTTAAAGGTTTACGAGGAACAAAAAAACCTTCTAAATATTTAAGCTATGACTATACATATACAACATACACCTATTTGTTTTGGCCACTGCAAAAAGCCCAATGGTTAAACAAACAGATGTTGGTACTGTAATATCCAATATCCAGAATTCAGGAATATTAAAAACAAACTGAAGAGAGTGAGGACTAGGTGTATGTTTTTCTTATGGCATATTGATACTTTGCATAAAGTAAAGGGCGGAAATAAAAACTAACATTTTAAACACCTCGTCTCAGCTTCTAAAAGCAATACTAAATACACTATAACTTTGAAAGATAAAAACTTGTTTTATCGCAATGAGACTGCAGAAACTTCACATTAATCTCATTCATGGAACTCATGAAAAAGAACTTTATGGAATCTACACCTATAAGATCATCTATAAGACCTACAGTGATGTACTTATATGCACTTCACTTTTTTTAATTAACCCAAACTATTCCTTTGAGCAAGAGAAAGTGAGACCTCATGCTCGAGTGAGCTGTATTCGCCCTCAGTCTGCTCACGGATGATGACCAGGTCCAGGTTGTTGTGGCGTGTGCTGTAACCCGGGAGACTGTTCACGTGAACCACATTGGCGAACAGGTCCAGCTTCCTCCTGTCATTACCAATGCAAACACAAACACAAACACACATAGAAGGCATGAAAATCAACACAATGGAAACAGACATTTTCTAATTTCTCTTACATAAATAAAGTTCTTTCAAAAGGCCAACATGTCTGACTACAAGTTGCAGCTAAAACAAGTTTAATGAGTTTGTATTGATCAGCACAAGAGAGGACATAATTCCTTTCTTATTAGAAAGCTAAAACTGGAAAGTGTTAGATACGACAACATTTAATATGAGCTTTTTACTGAGATATACTATTTAAATATTCTGCACTGGAGGGAGAGGGGCTGCAATAGGGGCATCCGTCTAGCGGTAAACTCAAGCTCAAATTAGAATATTCATCAAAATATTAAGTCTAAGATGGGGAAGGAGGCGGGGCTTCTAAGAGTTTAAAAGACCAAGGCATCTGTCAGTCATTTCTTTAAATTCTTTACACTATGGAATGTCTGATTTTAATATGCAAGACTCCTACAGAAAATGCATGGAAATTTAAGTTTTGCATAATTATCCATTTTCAGTTTATAATTAAAATAATCTACTTTTTTTTTTACTATAAACTGAAAATGGGTTATACCTCAAACGTTTATGCATTTTCAGTTTATATAAAAATAGACAATTTTTAACATCCTACTATTAATCTAAAGTATTTCAGTGATTTTACAACATATTTTGTGAATAAAGCGGCACCTTAGTCTCATCTCATAGGAAGCCAGCTCTCCTTTGTACTCCATCGGTGTGTGGATCTTCCCTACGACCAAAAAAATAAAGAAAGAAAGCACACGTCCCTTGTGTCATTGATTAAACATAACCGGTGAAAATATAAAAATATTTTTCTTGTGAAAAGAAATATAGCATAGAGTATTGCCATTTCCTACAAAGTACATTTCAGTGCAGTTTATATGTACAATGTATTTCAGAAAACCGAACATAATGGAAATGTTTTTTTCCCCCTGAAATTTAATTTAGAAAGTAAAAATCATATACAGTATTCTAGATGTATTACTATCAGCCTGTAGCACTGCTGAGGCGTTACTGAAGACCAAGTTGCTTTGATAGCAGCCTTCAGCTCGTCTGTATTGTTGGATCGAGTGTCTCATCTCCCCCTTGACAATACGCATATAATCTCTGTGGACTTCAGGACAGGACAGATATCTGGTCAATCTAACACAGTAATATCATGGTCTGCTAACAGCCTGCCCTTTCAGAGGGTCAACGATAGTCTTCTGGAAACCTGTCAGGTGGACAGTTTTCTCCATGAATCCACTAAACTAGACCGAATGATATGTGCAAAATTATTATTTAGAGGTACTCGAGTTTTGATTTATTAGCTGTAAGCCGAAATCTTAAAAATCAAGAAAAACAAACAAAACAAAAATGTGAAATATGTGACTTCCGCGTGTAATGAACTGAGAATATACGAGTTTCACTTTTAAAAATAAAATACAAAAGAAAAATTACTTTTCCACAATATTCTAATTTCTAATTAGAAAAACTGCCATATTTGTCTGTTCCATTTGCGTGAGAATAAATATTAGTTTACCTTTGATGGCCACTTTGTTGTTTTTCATGGAGGAGAGCACCTGGTCCAGCTTCTCTTCACTTGCCATGTTCTGCACCTCACTCAGGTGGAATTCCTCAAACTCCACAGGTACATCAGCAGCCTGCAGGGGAGAGAGATGCAAACTGATTAAATGTTCCTTATACTGTGGAAACATAATGATATCATAATCTGAGTCTCTAGTAACAGCTGAGGAGATTACTGTGAACCAAAATGGACAATTACAGACGTTACATATACTGTAGGACCTGCCAGAAGAGTTGAGCAGAGAAATCATCATTCTCAGCCTTCAGCAGTCGATTACTGTAGAATACATTTCTCTACCTCTTTATTATAACATCTTCAGATTTTCATGTAACAAAAAAAATACACCATCATGCAAAAATGCTTTATATATACCTTGAACACTTCTTTGACAGCCATCATGAGTTCAGGTCCAACCCCATCTCCCGGCAACAACGTGACCTTGAAGGTGCTGTCAGCCCGCGCTGGCGGAGTCTCTGAAGCATTCGAGCTGGTTGAGAGGCTCAGTGAGCGCACACACACTGGCTTTATGGCAGCACCACTCAGGCTCTGTACATGAGTCAAACAGAAAACAATTAGCAGGTCAAATGGTCACCTACCCATCAAAACTCTTCTGTGATGTATGTGGGTCTGGTCTTAGTTGTGGAAAAAATGAATAAATTGTTGGTGAATTGTTTCATGCAAAGTCTAAATGTCCATCACTATTGTTGCACAATGTTATATGTTTGACAGGTAGCTTGCATGTTATATGATTCATTATAAATCAGTCATTATGCATAAGTACATCATCTGTAATTAATTATTGAAACTACACTATGCCAGACACTTGTGCATTGGCCAAAGCCTGAATAGCTTGTCTGCTCCAGGAACTTGCTTCCTAATTATGGCTTCTTAAGTTCGAATCACATCATTAAGTTCGCTGATGACACGACCGTGGTGGGTCTCATTAGCAAGAACGACGAGTCAGCGTACAGAGAGGAAGTGCAGAGGCTAACGGACTGGTGTAAAGACAACAACCTGTCTCTGAATGTTGACAAGACAAAGGAGATGGTTGTTGACTTTAGGAGGACACGAGGCGACCATTCTCCGCTGAGCATCGACGGCTCCTCTGTGGAGATCGCCGAAAGCACCAAATTCCTGGACGTCCACCTGGAGAATGACCTCAGCTGGTCCCTCAACACCAGCTCCCTACACAAGAAAGCCCAACAGCGTCTCTTCTTTCTGAGAGGACTGAGGAAGGCCCAGCTTCCACCACCGATCCTGACCACCTTCTATAGAGGAACTATCGAGAGCATCCTGAGCGGCTGCATCACTGTCTGGTTCGGGAATTGTGCCATATCGGACCGCAAGACCCTACAGCGGATAGTGAGGACAGCGGAGAAGATCATCGGGGTCTCTCTCCCCTCTATTGAAGACATCTGCACCACACACTGCATCTGCAAAGCCACCAACATTGTGGCTGATCGGACACACCCCTCTCACACACACTTCACACTCCTGCCATCTGGAAAAAGGTACCGAAGCATTCGGACACACACACTTCCAGATTGTGCAACAGTTTTTTTTCCACAAGCCGTCCGTCTCCTCAACAAAAAGGGACTGGACTGATAAACACACACACACACACACACACACACACACACACACACACACACACACACACATTATCACTCAGCTTAACTCAACTACCTCAAGACATTGAGCCTGGACTGACTAATCAACACAAGCGCAGACACACTGACCTGCACCACCAAACTATCAAACACACCAACCTGTAAACGCTTCACTGTTTATCTCTTTTGCACAATAATCACTACTGGACTACTTTTTGCACTAATTCCTCAATTCTTGCTGCTGTTTTAAGGAATGTTTACAGTTTCTCACGACCTCAACACCATATTATTCTGTTATGTCGTGTTCGTCGCACTGTCACATTGTTGTTGCTCTTGTTTGCACATTTGCACGTGAACTTTATGTTGTCTGTAAAACCTGTAGTCTTACGTAGCTAGTTAGTTTTTGTAAATTTATGTTGTAATTTATGTTAGTCTATCTGTCTTGTCTCTAGGGCACTGGTGGCTCAGTGGTAAGTGTTTCGCCTGCCATACTTAAGGCCCGGGTTCGATTCCAGCCAGTGCCCACACCCCAGCCACTGGATGCAGTGCCGGTCCCAAGCCCGGATAAAATGGGAGGGTTGCGTCAGGAAGGGTATCCGGCGTAAAACCTGTGTCAAGTTGTTGTGCGGACTGGATATTCCGCTGTGGCGACCCCTTGTCGGGAGCAGCCGAAAGACCAACAACAACTATCTGTCTTGTCTCTGCTAACCAGCTAACTGGGCCTCTTAGTTAGCTAGTTTAGTGTTTCTGTTAGTTTATGTTGTAAGTTTATGTTGTATGTAGCACCTGGTCCTGGAGGAACGTTGTTTCGTTTCACTGTGTACTAACTGTATACGGTTGACGTGACAATAAATCCTACTTGAACTAATATCACTTTCCACTGTAAAACGTATTTAAGCACAATATTAAATAAATTCCTCTACAACCTGCAGCAGAACACAATAATAGCGTGTAGAACAATAATATCAATAAGAAGCCGGACTGGACTGAACATCATAATGCCAATACCAACATTTCGCAAAATGTTTCAATAAGCCGATATAAACTGATGTCTGAGATTCTTGTTCTTGGCTGACGCTTCTGAGATGCTTTTCTGCTCATCATTGTTGTAAAGTGTGGTTATTGGAGTTACCATAGATTTCCTGTCAGCTCAAACCCGTCTGGCCGGATTCTCCCCGGATCTCTCTCATCAACAACCAGTTCTGTCTGCTAAAATAACCTATTTATATTTTGTAGAAAAATTTACAGTATGTCTGAACTTGTGCACATGATTATTTCAGGCAATCAGCAGCTTCTGAAATCCTTCAACCTGCCAATTTCCACATGGACAAGACGACTGATGTCACTTTTTACATAAATAATCACTAGTGGAATCACTAGGTAGCATCTAATACATTATTGTCCCACTGTGTTCCTCTGAGAAGGTGAGGAGGAACCTGATGCTGGTTAGCAGAAGGTGATCCTTTTCCAAATCACCGATTCTGTTTTTTTCCCCTGGACACGTTGGTGTTATGTGTTTCTGAACAAATACAGCTGGATAAAACAAAAACTAGCAAAATGTGATCATTTTAAAGGAGAGAGATTATCTTCTCATCATCTTCTGCATCTTAATGAGCAGGTGAGAATAAAGCAGGATTCGCCTCCATCAAGTCTCTACTTCAGCTATTAAAGCATTTAATCCACAGCCAAGGAGACGATATTAGCAATAAACACATTATTACTCTACAGGATATCAGGATTTTATAAACCTTTTATTACCCTGTGACTAACCACCACGCCGTCTACTGAAAAAGAATCAATATTAACCAAAATACTGCACTCAACTCCCCTGGACGCATTTACGCATTTAATTGAGTCCATTCTCCTAATTTAACCCTCGGTTATGTATTTAAAATGACACTAAATGTCTGGTTTCTCACCTTGACCAATGATACAAGGCTTCCCCTCAAGGCGGCGGCCATCATGGAGTAAAAGCGGTGGGATTCCGTGCGGCAATCATGTAGAACATTCTAGTTCCCCTACCCGTTTTTTGAGAACAGCCACGCCCACAACCAGGCGCACTGACCAATGCGATCACAGGGTTGACGTTTGCGTCATATACAGTGCGCGGGGAACGTCATTTCTCTTCTTCCTCGGTCGCTCAAATAAAGGCACGTACGCGTCCCTGCCGCCACCTCATGGAATTAAGAGCTCATTACACTGTACGTGGGCTTAGTAGTTAGATTCGAGCCCTTGACCCTGGAGGTGCGAGGCCACAGTGCTGATCGACTATATTAAGTAAAAGTTTACATTACCACTGACATCTGAACGTGGTGAGGAGACATAAGAAATAAAATTATGTTTATGGGATTGGCAGACACCCATATCCAGAGGGACTTATTGTGATATTTCATAGTTTTGAAAATGAAAAATACAGTATAGGTCTAGAATGTAAAAAAAAAAAAAATCACAACAACAACAAACACAAAATCTTGTCTGGTAGTATACATTGAAACTTTAGAAACTTTTTCGAATGACAATTTCCAACCACAATTAACCACAACTATTAATTTCTGCTTGTTGACATTTGATAAGCAAATTACTGGATCAGTAATTCATTCATTCATTCATCTTCTATACCGCTTTATCCTGTGTTCAGGGTCGCGGGGGACCTGGAGCCTATCCCAGGAGACTTCGGGCACTAGGTGGGGTACACCCTGGACAGGGTGCCAATCCATCGCAGGGCACACACATACACACACTCACACACCCAATCACACACTACGGGCAATTTGGAACGCCAGTTAGCCTAACCTGCATGTCTTTGGACTGTGGGAGGAAACCGGAGTACCCGGAGGAAACCCACCAAGCACGGGGAGAACATGCAAACTCCATGCACACAGAGACGGGAATCGAACCCAGACCATGGAGGTGCAAGGCGACAGTGCTAACCACTACACCACCGCGCCGCCTCTGGATCAGTCAAATACTTGTATTTGAATAAATGTGTGACATATTGAAAAATAGTATTTTCATTGCAATGTTTTTGACTTCTAACTATGTGCCTGAGCATGCTGCCTTTGCTGGACACCATAGAATGGACTTAATATCTTATCACTCCATCTCGTTCTTTGAAAGTAGCTCTATCGGTTTGTTACCATAAATGTTCCTTCATGAGTTGATCACAGTGGTATAATACTGTAATGAACATGGATTCCCTTCCTTTTGATGTACATTCTCTCAAGCTGCTCCAACAAAGGAACAAGCCCTGCAGAGTCGTTCCTAAGCTTTAAAAAATGAGCAACAGCACAGTCAGAGTATTATTTTATCTGCCGGCAGAATTCTGGCTTTTTATCCACTATAGTGAATCTCCTTGAAGGCATTGCCCATGTTACTGCCCTATTTGATTATATCAGAATTTCACACATATGCTAATGTATCCTCGATCAGAATATCTGTGATAATTATAATATGATTAAATTTGCATATTTAGGAAATTCTTTGACAGAGAAAAAAGCAAAACATTGTCCAAAAACACATGAGAATATCACACATACAATACAGCGTTGTTCTGCATTAGAAACGTGCAGGAACCCTACTATGCTGGCATATAAAGTCAACAGTGCATCACTCGTGTGTCATTTTATATCTTTAATAAAAAAAATAATAAAGCAACAGGATTCTTTTTTTTTTAAATAATCACTGCAAATGTGATCCAGATTTATCAGTAATTTATGTACCAGCATTGGAATTAACTGTGTGATTCTGTTTAATATAGAAAAGCAGTGAATAAAAATTTTTTTTTACAAAATATACAAACGTCATTGATCTTCATTAAAAAAAGTAAAATCATTATTGCTTTTGTCTCAACCAGCAAGGCATACAGTAGTTATTTAGAAACGAAAGACAGATTGTAATGCATTACATTTAATACTCATTAGTCGATGGAAATCACTGGACCATAAACTGACTGTTCACTTGTTGACATACTGTAACATGACAGGTGTTAATATAAGGACATAAGTTATGCTATTTACTTCACCTATAAGCGGTTTTAATGTTACGGCTGATTGTTATATAATTCCCATTTTTTGACGTGCACATCTGAGTCATATGGAGAAGTGCAAAAAGTGAACTGAAAATGCCATGCAATGTAGTGGAACTTCCATAAAGAAACTACTGAGGGAAAAGTATTTTCTTTATGGCCCCTGTTTATATATTTTATGGCATTTGAGCTTACCACAAAATAATAACCAATAAGCAATGCATTTCTGGATTAATAATAATAAAAAACATAATAAAAACGTGGGAACTATACTGAAATATACAGTCTGCAAGATTTACACACTTGATCAGCATTAATTATTAAAAACTGATTTTACAGTAGTTTCATTTACTTTTAAACTAATTGATAAACTGTATGCAAGTATGAAAATGTTTAGCACAGTAATCAAAGTACTAATTAACATTAGTAAACAGGCATCTGGCACATCTTCATGTCATGACAGCATGGCTTTTATGGAACATCATTGGACAACTAAACAGAGAAACAAAAACAATGCACTAATTGAGCATTTATTATATACAGACTGGGTTGTATCAAACATATTGTTTAAA
The DNA here is from genome assembly GCA_030522415.1 of Channallabes apus. Taxonomy (NCBI): domain Eukaryota; kingdom Metazoa; phylum Chordata; class Actinopteri; order Siluriformes; family Clariidae; genus Channallabes; species Channallabes apus. The sequence continues at coordinate 550,301 of CM060111.1, read as the reverse complement.
ACATCTCCTATGCGTAAACTTGAGTTAGTAATATACTGTAAGTACATCAAGTACACCACATGATGTCTGCACAAACTAATAAAACTGATTAAATAAATACTCACAGTCTCATAGTCATTGACATAAGTATATTTCTGTTCTCTGTAATAGTGTCTTTTTTGCATGAAAGTCAGAGATATCCAGTCGCACACCACATTCACCTGTGAAAACTCAAAGGTCAGATTTCCAATATTCCAATAGAACTGCATTAGGCTGCTACAGTGGTTTCAGGAACCAAGTACATATAGAATATAAAAAAATATACACAAGCGGCCTACGGGGAACTTACTGTACACTTATTGTGTCTCAAACTGCGTGGCTCTGCATTTACACTGCCAAACCACTAGTTGGCGGTGGGGTTTCTATACCACGTTGATGAGTGTTTTAAGGTAAACTACAAACATTGGCGAATGATAGAACAAAGGGGCTAATAGATGTTGAACAACAATTACATTACCAGTCAAATGTTTGGACACACCTTCTAATTCCATGGTCTTTCCTGATTTTTATTTCTTTCTACACTGTTAAACCGTTCTGAAGGGATCTGCAATAATCTCGCTTGAACAGTTGATAGTGAGACGTGTCTGCTACAGTACTTGTGCTAAAGCCTTCATAACGGCTCTAATCTGAGGTGCTGTTAATTGGTGATGTTTGAAGCTGGTGACTCTAAATTAACTTCTCTGCAGAAGAGGTACGTTTTGGTCTTGCTTTCTTGGGAAGGTCTTCATGAGAGCCAGTTTCATCATGGTGCTGTCTTTGTGGACGGTTCCCTTTCAGGTGTCGCCACAGCGAATCATCTGCCTCCATCTAACCCTATCCTCTGCATCCTCTTCTCTCACACCAACTAACTTCATGTCCTCTCTCACTGCATCCATAAATCTCCTCTTTGGTCTTCCTCTAGACCTCCTGCCTGGCAGTTCCAACCTCAGCATCCTTCTACCGATATATTCACCATCTCTCCTCTGAACATGTCCAAACCACCTCAATCTGGTCTCTCTGACTTTATCTCCAAAACATCTCACATGGGTTGTCCCTCTGATGAACTCATTCTTGATCCTATCCATCCTTGTCACTCCCAATGCACGTACTGTAACAATACTGTTCTTGCATGAACTATTCCTGATCAGCTCAACTTCATGTCTTAAAATAACAACTGACTGATTTTGTTGCTACTTGATTAACTAATATAATCAATATAATGTGTTATTTTATAGTTTTTCAGTTTTGACTGGTACTATACTTTGACTGAAATTACTGCAATGTAGAAAAGAGAGAAGAAATCAATTTGGTCCATGTTTATTCAAATTTTAACTGAATTCATAGAAGCATAGAGAAAAAGCCTGGAAATGTGATGCTACCAAGTGGACCAATCAGAGTTGTTGTGGTCTGTCAGGCTTTGGTGTAAGGTACCTGGCTGTGCAGTACCTATGCAAGCTCTACGGCATTTACTTCATGCAGAACCCTACAGTATATCAAGGTTAATTCAGGCTTTAGAGACTCGGCAAACATGGAAAATGGTTTCCTAGTTTGATACTTATGGCCTTGCTACAGAGCCCTGTGGCTCAACTCTCCCTGATAACATCACCACAGTGAAGCATGGTGGTAGTAGCATCAGAGGATTAGCTTTAGCCCCTTGGTTATTTCCCTGCTTCATGCACTCTCTACTTTATCCCAACTGGTTTGTAGAATTGCAAAGTAAGATTTTTTTCTGATTCAACTGAAAAACTTCTTACTCTTCTAGATTTTCAAGAACTATGACAATCATCACATTTTCACTTCCACCTTTAAGATTGCTTCTATAATTCTCAAATCCAAACCTTAGCACTTACCAGGCCAAGGAGAGCCAAGCCAGCCCCGATATTAAGCAGCGTTGGGATAATGTTGAATTTCCCTGCCTGCACAGGTTTAAAAAAAAAAAACATATATATATTTTTTCAATCTTTAAAACAGTGATTATTTTAGTAGACCTGAGAGAAAAACTCACAGTTCCAAAGACCATAACATCAAAACGGATGCCGTATCCTTTGATTAAAGTTCTGATCTCCTGGCCATCTGCGTTTTTGTAATATTTTGCAAATCTGTAATTTTTTTTACACGGACATCAAAAGAAAAATTGTACACAAAATACAGTTAATGAGCAATAAATTACCGTGATGCATTTCTGTAACTCTATTATAGCAAACCTGAAGTTGTATCCTGGGGCAATGTTGTCAGGGTCCTTATCATCCAACCTGCGGAACGCATATTGTGGAACACATGACTTCTCAGACAAGTCCAGGTCACAGTTCCAGCTGATCTGTACTCCCATCACCCCCCCCTGAGGACCAGGCTTAATCAATCAATGTCCACAGGTATTACAGTACATGCATACAGACATTCAATTCAATAAATATATACAAATATAAGCTTGGAAAGTCAATTAGTATTTTTTCTTTTATCAAAAAAGATACAGCCAAAGGATAAACTGATGAAAGACTTTTGCAAAATGTGACTCTGTGTTAAGCTTTCAGATTTATTTTTATTGTTTGTTTGAGAGATTTAATTGCTCTTGACTGTAAAAGCTTGTCATTCAACAGTACTCCTTCTTAAGAATTCAATGTATGGATATTTTGTAAAAATTTTTACCTTTAAAACTTAAACTCAGTTTGTGCTTTCTCACATAATATTAGGGGCATTCAAGTCAAACTGGGACTAACAGAATAACAGAACAGGATTATGAGAGTAAAGACTACCTACATCAACGTACTCTGCTCAAAGTCTTCTGTAAATATCAATCGGTTTTACATCTTCATTCAAGATATTTCATCACAAATCCTGGTTTGACATGAACGTACCTTGTAGTTAATATATATCCTGTATTAGCTCTCTGACCTGAACTGCCATGGTCTGGAAATCTTCATTGGCTTCAGATACGATGTCTCCGAGTCTAAAGATTGGACAGTCTGGATCTGTTTCACGGTTAAACACACACGCCGACAAGTAGGTACTGTTTATATGGGGCAGTAGGTTTCGTCTGTAAAAAAAAAAGAAAAAAAAGAAAAAAGAGGCCAGCAGATTGTCCCAGAGACTAAAATTGTTATGAATATGGTTAATGAAACTTTGCAATATTAAAGTGTTAAAGTGTTGTTTATATAAAGTGACTGCTTACTTGGAGAAATTGAATTTGGGGTATCGGATGCTGTTTTTTATTAAGACAGTGAAGTTTTCTGCTTCTGCTAGCATTGCAGGGCTAAAGAGAAAATAAAGTGTTTCTCAAACGTGACCTCTTCTGATGCTAGAACACATTGATATGAAATCCGTTACTTTTGTATATTCCGAACGTTCAAGTCTATCAGTCAATAATCAAAAAACCTTATTGGAAAATTGTAAAATTCCTCTAGTTAAGCAAATACACATTATACTGTAACTTAGAACCAACGTAAACACACTATAATCAAATGATCAAATGTGATTTCTTCTTACTAAGATAATAAAACAGACCTAGATGTGTCACAGACACCCTTATCCAGAGCGACTCACTTATTATTATTAGTATTATTATACAACTGAGCATGTGATGGTTAAGGGCCTTGCTCAAGTTCCCAAAAATGGCAATTCAGTGGTGGTGGGTTTTGACCCTGGGACCTTGTGAATATTAGTCCAACTGCTTATCCACTGAGATAAATGTGTTAACATTAAGCTCCCCAGAATAAGACAAAAATATGATAAAATAGAGTTTTATTTACCACAGTGCATGTCAAACAACTCCTGATTGTAATCCTCAGCACAAAATCTCCTGTTGCCAATCATCACCACAGGTGACGAAGATATTTTGATCTTATTCTTTGGGTTTTGTCTAGTTTGGAAATGCCTCCGACACACTGTCTGTTGATGACCTGTCTTTTTGCCTCATCCTGCCTCGTGATTTGATTCTGCCTCGTGATTTGCATTCGTATTCATATGCTATTAACCTGTTATATTATGCTATTAGCCTGTTATTATATTCATAACCTGTTAACCTGTAACAAACTTCACAGTCTCCCTTTCCTGACCTGATCAAAATCATAGCAGATACCTACAGTATGTCCCTTCTCACATGATTACACAATAACAATAAGAAAAAATAGTTTCGCCTCCGAGTGGCGCATCCGGAGATCGTGAGTTCAATTCCCGGGTGATGCTGTAACCTGTTGTAGCCAGGGGTCTAGAGGGAGCTGATTGGCCGAGCTCTCTCAGAGGGGAGGGATGAGAGGTACTTAGTGCTCCCACATTAATCACGGCTCTACAGCCAATCAGGGGCGCATGTGAGCTCGCGCAAGCGGAAGGAGCGGATAGCGCTGTCCCCCGAGTGTGTTACGCCGCTCCCAACGGTGCGTGAGCAAACGATTCGAAAAGATGCGATCGGCTGGTATCACGTCGTCCGGGGGGTGGGGGGGGGGATTGCGGAAATAGCTTCATTATGTTACCTAAAGTTATTAAAAACTATATTTAAAAAAAAAAAATTTTCATTTTACAGTAGGTGAGAAAAGAAATCATTCATTCATTCATTTTCTATACCGCTTAATCCTGTGTTCAGGGTCGCGGGGGCGGAGCCTATCCCAGGAGACTTCGGGCACTAGGCGGGGTACACCCTGGACAGGGTGCCAATCCATCGCAGGGCACACACACATACACACACTCACACACCCAATCACACACTACGGGCAATTTAGGAACGCCAATTAGCCTAACCTGCATATCTTTGGACTGTGGGAGGAAACCGGAGTACCCGGAGGAAACCCACCAAGCACGGGGAGAACATGCAAACTCCATGCACACAGAGACGGGAATCGAGCCTGGCCGGGGAATCGAACCCAGACCCTGGAGGTGCAAGGCGACAGTGCTAACCACTACACCACCGCGCCGCCGAAGAGAAATCAATAAAAATTGATTAAAAGAACATATTTTATATATATAAAAACTCTACAATACATCTAATATGATCGAGAAAAATTATATTTTACTTTGGGGGAATGTTGTCTTTCTCCACAGGACACCAGGCAAACACCTCACATGTCTTCTCTGACCCCGAGAAGTTCACACACCTGCCTGTCTGCACACCTTAAAGTCATAAGAACAATCATTGTCTAGACTGCATGAATACACAATTAATGATTAAAAACTGCTACAACAAGACTATAACACAAACTGTCAATTTTTTTCAACAGATAAAAAACAGAAGGTTTAATCTGTAACTGTTGTTCTGTGAGTGAGTTAAGGGGGTCAGGGTGGATTACTTTACAAACGTATTTCTGTTTGTTCATTTTCTTCTAGAGTCCAGATAGCCAAGTTGTCTACTTATGAAAACTCACCCTACTGCCAACCTTATCGACCCAGAATCATCCAGGAGGCGTAGCGGAACCATGAGTACATACTTAGACTTATGTCTTTCTACTAAGACCACCAGGGTGTTTTTTTGATAGAGAAATTGTCATTTAAGTAGTCTGTGCTCTCTATGTTGCCATCTATAGGTCAGCAAGTCATAATTCTTTTAGTATGCCCAGGAGGTACAGTACCTACACATAGTGTGAATTCATACACACTGATCAGCCATAACATTACAAGGCAAAATATTATGCCAAATATTGTGTAGGTTCCTCTTGTGCCACCTGGGGAGCTCCGGCATGACATCGCCAGAGGATTGCACTTGTTTGTTCGCCGCATCACATGGGTGCTCGATCGGGTCAGTCACCTAGGGCTCTTTTGCCTGTTACGTGCTGGTAATGTTATGTTTAATCCGTGTATGTAATGGAAAAGGTCACTTAACCGATTGTTCTTTTAACTAAAGGAGCCACTGTAACCTATCATTAGACAAATTTGTATGGTGCCCCCTAAAGCCCGCACAATCTGAAAGCTTTAATGATCTGCCAGCTTGTAGTTACTTCCATCTCGCACTTGAGAGACTTCACCAGACACAGGGCTGGCCTGGGAACATTTACATTTTATGCATTACCGCAGCAGGGTGGTATTGGTGTCTCAGTGCCATTTGGAAGGCCCAGGTTCAATTCCCACTCGATGCCCAAACTATTGGAGGCAGCGCCAGTCCCAAGCCATGGTAGCGTCAGGACGGACTTCTGGCGTAAACCTTGTGCCAAGTTGTGTGCAGACCAGATGGTCCATTGTGGCAACCCCTCAGTGCTGCCACTCAGTGCTGCCACTTTGTACTGACCAATAATGTTTGCAGTTCATGTCAGCTGGCTGTAATAATGGCCATTGGAAACTTTATCTCTATCTTGTGATGATTCAGCTGGCAAGCTGCACAAACTCCAAATCCCATTGACCATTGTTTTGCATAAAGGTCAGAAATATTCCACATCCTCTGGGACATTTATAACTACTTTATGTACAACAGGAAGCCATCAACTAGTCACTGGTGGGCAAATAATGCTGCCACAGGCACATTTAAGGAAGGCCATAAAGGAAAGTGACTCTGCATAAAACACTGTTCACAGTGAAGTATAAGGGATATAAGCCAGCCAAGTTTCATTCCTTCACCTTTGATCGGTGCATATTGTAGGGTCAGCTGGTTAGTTGGAGTCATTTTATTGCCACATAAGATCGCTGAGTCTAGACCTGAGGCAACCTAACTGAAGCACAGATCAAAACACTGCCTCCAGAGACTTGTACAGTGGGCACTATGTATGATAGCTGCATTGCTTTATGTGATTCCCTTCTTACCCTGACACACGCATCACTCTCGATGCCTCTCTGTCAATGCAACATACCCAAGAGAAAGAAAAAGACGATTTTCTAAGCAATCTGTCTGGACTTTACCATTTCGCCGACTGTCATGAAATCCTCTTTTACAGTCTTGATCCGAGACGCATAATGTTTCATTTCCAGGATTCTAAAAAAGACAATAGATATAATGATTTCATTTAATAAAACATACAGATAAAGTTAAATAAAACGTGATCTGCTTCTGACTAGTGTGCAGTAAATGCATACAGTATCTACTAGAATTTGCAATACAAAATATATCATTTGAAATCTCCTGGATCATGTTCTTCCACTGCTTTTGAATGGCCTTATTCTTAAACCACCTCTAGTTTAATCACAAATTATATTTTATAATGTCCTTTCATTTATTTTTATTCTACTTACTATCCTATTTGTATGTTAGCATTTCTGTTTTTCATTCCTGAATTCCTGGCTGCTGAAACTCTTTGTGCTGTTTCTCTTCTGCATTAATACACACCTGACATGGAACCCTAAATACATGCCAGAAAGCATGTAAAAAAAAGAAACCTTCCTTTCCTTCATCCCAATCTTAATCTGTTACATCCTCAGCCATTTGATTATGGCTTTGTTCCATCCAGTCCATCCTATATTTAAATGGTGGCAATTCTATTGTCATTATAGTGAGTGCAGGCTGTCATTGTACAATCCGATAGAACCGATAGGGCTGATCAGGAGGAATCAGGTGTGGAAGTTTAATCCATAAATAAATAAATTATCCAGGGCAGTGAAATAAAGAAGTCAGAGGACATTATATTTTATGCAGTTTACAGAATTGAGCATTTGAGAATAAAGTGGTCAGCAAGAGCAATTTGAACGTGCTTGAATTTGCAGTAATGGTTTGTGTACTACTGCCACCACGGTATATGAGTAGAAGTCGCTTATTAAACGAAGCCTTTTGTGTGTCAATATGACTGGAAGTATGTTAAATAATTCATATAAGCGTCTCATGACCTTCAGCAGTCCAACGCCACTGTCCAGTATCACTGAGCTATGACTTCCCTGCATGAGTAACGTACAGCAGGGGCAGCAAGTGGCACCTTGTTAGAGTCATTTCATATAGCAGTACTTTACTTGATTCTTCTTTATCACTGTATATGATAATTATTACTTCTAATCACTACATTTTTGATGAAAAACCTGAACTTTTACTCACTACATTTGAAATAGAGGTGTGATGATGACCACACAATAGTGCATTAATTTTCTAATCTAAACATAAGCATATACACTACCACTACTGAGCTCATGACTGAGCTACACCCCATGTGGGAAGGACAGGAACAACACAATTCGACCAATCCTTTAGCGCACCAAAGTGATTGACGGACACCCAGGCATCGGATCCCACCCACTTTGTCTTTGACCAGTGAATTCTTCTCTCCAACAGGTGTTAAAGTACGATTAACAGCTACTGTAACATACTGAGCGAAAGAGCTGCAAACTCTTGGTTTGTGTTTCAAACCAATAACAATATTTTAACAATAATGTAAATAACAAGATTATAATTATAACATTTTGGCACAATCTTTAACTGTATTGTATTCTGTATGCTTGCAGTATGCCCATGTTTAATTACATAGACAACTTGCATTAAATTAAATTACATTTTAGAACACGTACGTAGTACTTCTACTTGAGTAAGAATTTGAAGTGCTACTTCTTTTTTTTTTTGGCAAATACTTGTACTTTTACTTCAATATGGGGTTTGTATAGTACTGCCACCACTGCATACGGGTAGAAGTACCCTGTTAAAGGAAGCCTGCCCAGTTCAGAAAGCACAGCGGTCTTCTGGGCTTTTCTCTGTCCAGTCCTCTCGTCTCTAACCATCTCTTCCAGCCTTCTTTACATGATTCAGTGTTTCAGGAAGGGTACAATAAGGGCCTCAAGCTTTGCAAAGACCTGTTTGTTGATCATAGGTTTGCATCGTTTGAACAGCTTTCCGAAAGGTTTAACCGACCCAATTCTCATTTTTTCAGATACCTGCAAGTAAGACATTCTAGATAATCTCCTCTGTTTGTCTCCGCTGCGTAAAGGCCTAATATACACTATTTATGGTGGATTGATGGCTTTGAGTCACACCCCTCTGTGTAAAATTAAAACTGTTTGGGAGAACGATTTAAATTTGTCACTATCAGATGATACTTGGAATTCAATTCTTAAACTTATCAACTCTACCTCCTTATGCTCCGCCCACTATTTATTACAGTTTAAGGTTGTACACAGGGCTCATCTCTCCAAACTTAAACTTTCCCGTTTCTACCCAGATGTTGATCCTTGTTGTAATAAATGTAAAAGCGGAGAGGCGTCTCTTATTCATATGTACTGGACACGCCCGAATTTAGAAAAATTCTGGAGGGATGTTTTTAAGACCTTGTCCTACGTATTGAAATGCAACCTTGAACCAGACCCTCTGATTGCTCTTTTTGGTGTCACTGGAGAGGAAGATAAGCGTCTAACTCCAGCTAAACAGGGTTTATTATCTTTTGCGACACTCCTGGCCAGGCGTTCTCTTTTATTCAAGTGGAAGGATGACACGTCACCCACTCACGCCCAGTGTCTCAGGCATATCATGTCCTGTTTGTCCCTGGAGAAGATTCACTACACAATCCGTTATTCAGATTTAAAATTTCAACAGGTGTGGGGGCTTCCTTCACTTTTTTCATATCCATTTGATTCCCTTCTTATTTAATTATTTGTTGGTTTGTTTTCTTTCCCGTTTCTATTCCTTTTTATTTTTGCATGCAGAACCAAAAAACTTCCAGCTCCATATCCTTTTTTTCTTTTCGTTTGCTTTCAGTGCCTGACGTCCAGCCTTTCTTATGCTTGTAAAACTGGCTTGGAGTCAGGGAGGGACGGGGTGGGTGCTATAGGGTTTATAAGGGGATGTTTACATGTTTACCCTGTTATATCCCTGTTTAAAATCAATAAAAATATTATTGAGATAAAGGAAGCCCATTGCATGTCAATGTTAAATAATAAAATTTTTTAAAAAGTCCACATTTTTACCAAGAGCTGCATTTAACTATATGTTTCGGAGGAAGCCAGAGGACCGCAGAGGAAACCCACATCAACATGGGGAGAGCATTCACATAAACTCTACACAGGTACGGAACTCAAGGCTAGGATAAAAGTGATAACTCTGGAGCTGTCAGGTGACAACACAGTGCATCATCAAGTCACTACTGTGGGGTCTTCATACTGTATACATAGAAACATACATAACTGAAAGTTAAGTAAAAACGCTGTATATTCTACTGAAATGTATAATCACAAGGTGTATATAAGAGATCGAGAAATAAAACCCACCTCAGGACACTGTGACTGTGTCTGGTTTGGTGTGATGTTCACGTTTGTCAACACAAAAAAGGAATTCTCCTCCTGACGCAAAAACACACACACACACATACCGTATCCATTCACTGTCAGAAATGGGCTTAAACACGCCTCCTTAAAGATACAAAACTCTGATTGTTATTGGCACGCACTGTTTTACCAGCAGAATGCATGAAAATTAATCAAATGAAATCACTTTCACATCAGATTACACTAGATGCATAATTTAGAACTTATTGATCTTTCATGAATTATTTAGTTATTCAAGATAACTTTTTGATTGTTGGAAACTTTTTTTTTTATGGAAACGTTGCTGTGCCAGACAAAAATCATGCAAAGGAAAAAATAATGTTTTTATTTGTGAAATATAGAAAACACATCCCAGAAAACCATGGAATAAATGCAGAACTTGAGTCAGAAGTGAATGTAAGTGACTCTTGCCAAGTCATGCGACATTGAAATGGAACTGCTGTCCAATCCCAGGCCTAGGATGAATGTGTTGAACACGATATATCTCAGACGGTCAAAAGAAATTCGAGCTCAGAGCAGGGATTGGGGTTTAGGTTATCCTAATATTAAATCTTTTTTATCCTTCTTAAACAGGACTAATTAATTAATCTCCTATACCGCTGGAGCAGGACACTTTGGACATGAGGCGGTGTACACATTGTTAATAAGTATACAGCATGGTGAAAAAACAATCCTCAACATTATTTGGTCCAAATGTTTACAGAATGCTGCTGTAGTATGTGTGGTTTAAGATTAGCTCCCTTTAAAGAACCAAAAATTACTTAATTTTGTTGAGATTAATTCAACAATTAAAAATCAATCGACATTGTATTTGTCATATTCACATTGGTTTTATATAACCAGTTTATTATGTCTATATATATATATAAACAATATAACCTTGGTACATATCCCTCTTCTTGGTGATTAGCAAGCTGAAAAGGAAAGTGAACATACAAAGCTAGTAATTCAGCACTTTAACTCAGCTGCTGTCAACCACTTCCCTTCTAAAGCAGTTTTGGGGAAGTTTCTATTGGATGCTGAAAACGGTAATGGAACAGTAATGGTTTGACTGTAACCCAGTTGGTTTTGCTAGGTTCTGATTGCTCTCCACGGAACCTTTTCTTATAAGAACAATGGACTACCTGAGGCGGTACAATGTAGTCCGCCACGTCCCAAATCCGTACGCCCAAGTCCGTTGTGTTGGTCAGTGCCAGACCTTTCACTTTGGTAGTGACTGAGCTGAGGATGGAGTCTGTGTCCTGGTAGCCTTTCTTCAGAACACATACGTATCTGTACAGTGATATTTATTGCAGCAGGCAGAAATTAGAAATTAGTTTACTACAAAAAACACACAAGTTAAACAAATCCAAACAGTTACATTGCCTTACATTACACCAGCTTACATTTTGAATGAATGAATGGACAGACAGACAGACAGACAGACAGACAGATAGATAGATATACATTACACATTGTTCAAGAGTTCAGGAAAGGCCTTCACGCGAGCTCAACCCCCAAAGTTAAAAAAAACCATTAGGCAACTTGTGCATAATGATTGTATGAGAACAATCCACAGCATTGCTGTGTCGATTTGTGGGTCTGTAATACAGAACACTCCAGGCGATCCTCACATGTGAGTTAAATTTTCAGTGCAATTTTTTATTAAATTCAATTCATTCAAATTTTATTTGTAAAGCACTTTTACTAGGTGGCACAGTGACGTAGTGGTTAGCATTGTCACCTTGCACCTCAAGGATCAGGGCTCGATTCCCTGATTGCATGGAGTTTGCATGATCTTCCCAGGGGTTTCCTCTGGGTACTCCGGTTTCCTCCAACAGTCCAAAGACATGCAGATTAGACTAACTGGCGTTCCCAAATAGTGTGTGAATGAGTGTGTGTGTGTGCCCTGCGATGGATTGGCACTAGGGTTGGGTACCGAAACCCGGTGCCAATACGGCACCGGTACCTATAGAACCGGTATGTACCGGACCGAAACAGAAACGTGAATTTCGGTGCCTCATTTCGGTGCCACTTAAATGCCTGAACTGTCGATTGAAATATTTGTTCTCTAGATTCATATATTTTTGTAGATTAATCGTTTATTAGATTAAATAAAGAAATTAAAAGCACAAATAATCCGGAAATGAGAGACCATCCGACATGCGCGTGAATGCAGTAACTAACGTTACACTCGCTCTGACGGCAGCAGGCGGTCTACCGATAGCTTAGCTTGCTAAATTAGACAACTCTCGTTAAAATGCCCAAAACTAAACAGTCGAAAGTGTGGCTGTATTTCACAAGAAAGGATTCCGGCACCGCGACGTGCAGCAAATGTTTTACAGCAGTTGCGTGTAAAAGCGGAAACACGTCAAATCTAATGAAACATTCGAGGGCAGACGGAATAAAGTTAAAAGCAGAGGGAGGCACCGTGTTTAACAGCTTGTGGACAACAGCTGGCGCTATCAGTGTGGACGACCCTCAGTCCCAGTCACACCAACTGTAGCAAAAAGGAGTCACTGATTATGATGACGTCAGCAGCCTTTCCGCAGGTTAGTAGTAGGATAATGTAATGTTAATAGCAAAATGCAAATCTTACATTCATGCTAACAAATAGTCAAACGATTTGTAAAAAACTAATGTAACATGGATTCTGTTTATAATTATGGCTTTCCAGCCTGTACTAGTAGCACTACAACAGTGACCCCATTTACCATTGTAAAGAGGCTATACATGTCCTGTGCAGGGCAATAAGTCAGGAAAGGAGTCGTATTTTGACAGAAAAGGCAAATATGGTGAAATTTCTGCAAAAGAATTGCTAAAATTTGAAGCTTACATATTCATATATATACTTTAAACTTTTAATATATTGTTAAATTTGAAGCATAAAATTTTTTGTTCAATAAAAATTCATTCTTGAGTCATCCACTATAATTTTTTGGCTTAAAAGTATCGGTTCAGGCACCGTTTTGGCACCGGTACCGTTTTCAAAGTATCGATTTGGCACCGGTATCGAAAAAAACCCAAACGATACCCAACCCTAATTGGCACCCTGTCCAGGGTGTACACTGCCTCGTGCCTTACTTCTCCTGGGATAGGTTCCAGGCCCCCGCGACCCTGAATACAGGATAAAGCGGTATAGACGATGCGTGTTGCAAAGCAGAATCAAAAGAAAATTAAGGAAATGAGTATAAAATGTAAGCGGCACGGTGGCTTCATGGTTAGCACTGTCGCCTTGCACCTATAGGGTCCGGGTTCGATTCCCGTCTCTGTGTGCATGGAGTTTGCATGTCCTCCCCGTGCTTGGTGGGTTTCCTCCACGTACTCCGGTTTCCTCCCACAGTCCAAAGACATGCAGATTAGACTAATTGCCGTTCCCAAATTGTCCGTAGTGTGTGAATGAGTGTGTGCATGTGCCCTGTGATGGATTGGCACCCTGTCCAGGGTGTACCCTGCCTCGTGCCCTAAATCTCCTGGCCCCACTGAGACCCTGAATACAGGATAAAGCAGTATAGACAATGAGTGAGAATGAAATATGTGAGAAAATATGCGTGAATCAAAAAGACCAGATTGCGCGAGCCGAGGGCGAAGGTGCCAAGGAACATCTGCTTGAGGTGGCAATGGGAAGGAACCCTGAGAGGAACCAGATTCAACTTTTTAGTGCTTTCTTAGATCTGATTTAACTAATCATCTAATTAACAGCCTTAATTAACAGAAGTGGGTGTGGTCGAGCAGGGAAACAGTGTTGCTGCTGTGTAGTTACTTCTGACTTCTGTGGATTCAACTGGTGTATAAAATATGTTCTTGTCTATTTGAAGTTAATCTAATTAACTATAAATACAGTAAAATTATTATTTATTTATTATTAAATTCCACTTACCCTACAATATAGGCGATAACCAGAGCCTGGCTGAGGCGGTAAATTGCGCCCAGTTTGTTACTCTGGATGACCAGAAGCTGAGCGGTGGAGTAGTTCAGGAAACAGCGGACTGCTGGACTACACGCCATGTGGCTCCTCTTACTGTATACACACCAGCACAGGGGTCATTCAAACAAGGTCCTCTAGTCGTCACACACACACACACACACACACACGAATCCTTTTCTTCTCGTTGTTGTGAGGAAGTCACATGTTTGGTGAATAATTAACATAGAAAATGCCGGAGAATCGCAGCAGCACGGAAGTGGCGGGAAGCGGCGGAAGTGGCGGGAAGCGAAGCGGCGGGAAGAAGCGGGACGCTGAGTCATTACACCGGGATGAAGAGGAAGAACTTCATGTTACTTTCGGTTTCGCCGACGAGGGAAAACATGTTTAGGAAGAAATTGTGACATATATATAATTATGACGGTTTCAGTTTGTTTGTTTGTTTGTTTGTTTGTTTGTAGTACATAAATATATCAGGACTTCTTAAAGCTCGGCGAAATGAATGGAGACGCCATTTTGTTTGGACTTGAATAAAAAGTCCAGATTATCGTCACTTTATCCTTTAGCTCGTGTTGAAACGCTGGTGAAGTGGCAAAGTATCGCCGATAGATGGCGGTATTTAGTTGTTACTACAAACAAGGAGCATTGATTTATTCATCTTCTACACCGCTTTCTCCTGTACACAGGGTCGCAGGGGGCCTGGAGCCTAATCCCAGGAGACTGTGGGCATGAGGTGGGGTACAACCTGGCCATGGTGCCAATCCATCACGGGACAAACACAATACAGGCAATTTATGAAACCGAGAGTGAGAGGAAACTGGAGAACCCTGAGGAAACCCAAGAAGCACCGAGATAACATGTAAACTCCATGCACACAGACCCGAAGCGGGATTCGAACCCGCTAACAGTTCTAACAGTGCTAACCACTAAGCCGCCAAGCAAGTAGCGTTTATCCACAAAACAGGAACAGTCCTGACCTTAAATAGACACCCACTGTTTTAAAATTAAATTATCCACAATATATTTAAACAAGTAAAATTTTAATATTAATACATTATTAATACTTTGTTTACTTTTCTTTAGCAGTTCCAAGAGCATCCCCTCACCTACAGTATAGGCAAAGAATGAGAATGAGGATTGTTCACAGCAAATCTTCTAACAGTAAGAAGGCATTTTTGAGAAAGTCAAAATGTTGACCAGGTTTTGTCCCTTTTTTTTTAATGAACAAGTATTCTATTATCTGTAGAAATTGATGTTTCAAGGATCCGAGCCATCTCTGAGACTGTCAACCCTCTGAGGACTGACGATCAAAAAGTTCTCAAAAATTTCAAACATTTAAAAAAAAAATCATCCGGAGATCGCTGGTTCGAACCCCGGGTGATGCTGTTTTCCTCTCACAGCCGGAGGCACAGAGAGAGCTGATTGGCCGAGCTCTCTCAGGGGGGAGGGATGAGAGGTACTTGCGCTCCCACATTAATCACGGCTCTACAGCCAATCAGGGGCGTCTGTGAGCTCGCGCACGCGGAAGGAGCGGCTAGTGTGTTATTCCGCCCCTAATGGTGCGCGAGCAAGCAGTTCGAAAAGATGCGGTCGATAGTCTTCGGCCCTCCCGGCTGAGTGGTAGTGGTAGCCTTAATGTGGGAGCCCCCTAGTGACGGGGAGGAATTGGCCACGACTAAATTAGGGAGAAAACTGGAAATACCCCAAAAAAAATGAAAAAAAAAATGTGTCTATGCCAATCTAAGAGGATTTAAAGAAACAGTAGTCATATAGTCAAATAGCAGTCAATGGCTACTAATAATGTCATAAAAATTGTTTAAAATTTTTTTAATTTGAATAATAACTATTACATTTAAACAACTTGTGCAACATTGTACAACTGTAACTAAAGTTTTATACAATCTGTTGATTCAAATTATATATTTCAGAGCATCAAAAACATTATATGTAACTAGTCTTTAGTTATTGAACCTCTCTAATCATGGTGTATAAGAATATTTGAATAATAACATCATGCCCGATACTGTGTAGGCTCTATATCTACAGTATGCGTCTATACTGCTGTATCCTGTACAGAACGTCACAGGATACAGTAGGATGGAGCCTATCCAAGGAGACTTAGGGCACGAGGCAGCACAGCTTTCACGCGGTGCCAATCTATTGCAGGGCACACATACTCACACTACGGACAAATTAGGAATGCTGATTAACCTAATCAGCATGGCTTTGGACTGTGGGAAGAAACCAGAGCACCCAGAGGAAACCCATCAAGTACAGGGAGAACATGCAAAGTCCATGGAGACAGATCCCAAGACAGGAATTGAACTCGGGAACCTGGGGGTGCAAGGGGACAGTGCTAACCTCTAAGCCACTGCGCCACCCCTACAATTCCACTCCCCTTCTCCGTAACCTTCTCAATTAACCGTATTTTACATATCCTCTTTTCACTTCCTAATCTGAAGTTATTTCAGGATACAGCAATTTTAATAAGAACACTGGTATACAAATGCAGTTTCATGCCGTATTCATGCAATGTAAAAATGTACTGCTGATTTCCTGAGCTTCTGATGCACTACAATCTACAGAGTTTACAGTGAACAGCAGTTTTATGGGCAGACATGTACATGGCATGGGCAGATGGATTTAAGACGACAGGAAAGCTACAGTATCTCTAATAAACACTCTCTACAACCATGGCTAATGAACATGCATCTCAGAATGCGTTGCACACAAAATATGCAAAACACTTTACAAAAGCAGAAGAGCACACAGGGTTCAATTCCTGTTACTAATAACACGAATTAAAGGCAAAAGTCAAAGCACATTTGTAAAGATGCTTATATGACTGTCTGATTGCTTAACGGCATCAGCAGATGGACATGCATTCCTGGTACAGTAGCCAGTAAATGTAAGCACTTTAAATCGTGAAGTCTTATCAGTTTATTAACTGCAAACTACAGTAATTACAGGAATTATATGCTTTAATCATTAATGACCAAGTAAATCACGAGTGAATGGCCCAATTCACTGTTGAGCAGAAGCTTTGCAGCAACTAGAAATCTTTTGGAAATCAGTTACATCTGTGGGTCCATACTTGCTGCTATAATTGGTGAATCTGTCAGTATAAAAGTCTTTAATTGTATTAACTAATCCAAATAGTCCATATAATCTTCGCCTACTCTCTCCCTCAGGATTTGTAAATAGTGCGTGCGATTGTACAGTAAGTTACTGCAACTGCCAAATTTTTCATGAAGGTCTATCAGCCACTCAAGGCAAATCTCATTCACAGTGCCAATTCTCACATCACTTCTGGCTGTTATCAGTACAGATGCGAAGGTCAGTATCCTGTTTGAACTTGGCTTTAGCCTAGGCTAGATCTTCTACCTGTCACTCAGGGAGAAATAATTTATCCCTCAAAGCTTTAAGAAGAGCTGAGCTTAACGTCTGTCTGTTTTCAGCCAAGTGCAAAATGTTGGAACAGATGAATTGTCTTTTAAATAAAAGTCCATGTGTACAGACTTTGAGACACTCTGGAAGTGTCTGGAAAATGAGAAAGCAACCAGTGCAACCTGATCTTTCTAACAGTGCAGGCCTGTGTTTTTAATAACATATTTTTTGTATTAAGTAATTCTGTATGCAACATAAGGCTTTTGCTGTATGAACTTTTTAGTCTATGGAGGTTAATATGACCAAGGAGAAATAAAGGGCCATTATTTTTTTCTCTTCAGTACAGAAAACTAGAAGAAAAGTGAGGGTTAATTTGACACCATCTTTCAACTCCAGGAAACGTTAAAATCACACTCACATTCCTTACCGCCCAGCTTTTTCCCCAATGGTAATGAAGAATTTGCTGAACACTGAACACTCTAAGGACTATCAGTTGGCCTTGTGGTCAGTAAGAGAACAAGAACAGATAAACACTATGATGCTACAGATTTACAGGATTTATTAAGAACTGTAACACAAAAGCAAATGCAAACGATATAAAATGTCTGCTATGTTTGAATTGTCTGCACTAACCTGTTAATATTCAAAGAGATTTTTTTTATGACAGATGAAAAAATTTATTTAAAATCTATTAACAACCCTATTAACAGCAACAATTAACTTTAGGGTACTGAAATGCAAAAAAAAAAAGAAAGGGATGAAGCAATAAATTTCACATAGTGGTCATGATAGGTTTCAAATACGACATTTCTTTATTAATTCTGTATTTCATGATACATAACTTTTCGTGAAAGTTAATCTGATGTTACGTTATGAAGCTTAGGTAATCTTGTGCTCCTAAGCTTGAATGTTTTTTTCTCACAAGAACAGTTTGAGGATCTTGGGTTTGAAATGCTGCAGCGTGCTCCCGTCCATGGTTTGTGCCATTTCCTGGGCCGAGAGCACTCCCTGATGAACTTCGTCAAACAGGTCAGCGCCGATCGCAGCCCGAACTCGTTCCTTCCAGGCGCTCAGTTTGGGGCGCCCATCAAAAACATCTAATCCAGCACCTACAGGCTGAAAGCCATGACACAGAAAAAGGGTGGGTTACATATTTAAATATGGTTTTACAACTGAGTAAATAGAAACCGGGGCAAAACTTTTGCTTGTTTCCTTGCAGAATTACAATCACGCTGTGATTCTCATCCTTTTCGTCAATGTGAGTGAAAGATAAAAAGCACTTATCACTCTGAAACTGCTCTCTATTAAGAATTAAAAAAGATCTCTCAAATACTTTATATTCAACTATTTTAATGTCTTAATGCTATAGGGCTGCATGATTTAATAAAAAATTCATGTTTTAATTATTTTGACACATTTTGCAATTTAAACTATAATATTTAACTATTAAATGTACCATTTAGTATTCAAACTTATTTGCATAGAATAAAAGCATAATAATACACTACAAGTAGTTGCATTAAGTATGTTATATTAAGTATACTATTTACATTCTCATGTGTTTATTCGTTTCTAAAAATCCCTCTTTAATAACATGACCACTGTGACCTTCACTAAGTGACGGCATCTGCGATTACCTGGTCTCTTCAAAGTTTTCTTATTTGGTATGATGCATGAAAGTCCTTCATATTAATAGGTTATATGAATATTCAGAAATTAAATTAGCCGTTCCTGGTCACCAAAAACATTAGTTTAAAACAAACAATGCAGTGATGAATGAGGCTTTTGATTGGACAGCTTTAACATGAGTCATTGAGTGCGTAGGTCATGTTCAGAATACAGTAGTTCACGCAAAACATAAATTACTGTGGTATTGTGGTATGCTTTACATTGTATATTTGTGTCAAAGGCGAGTATAACCTACTTTGTCGGACTTAAGTACAAATCCGACCTACGAACGTGCTCATGGAACAGGACTTTGTAAGTAGGGGACTTCCTGTAAACTGTCCCATATTGTGATTAGATAATTGGACGGATTGATGTTGTGATTGTGAATCGTGGGTTATTAGGATGTGATATTGTGAACCTCCTGTGTGCCAAAACTAACTAGAAAGTAAACATACATCATCCTGTTAACGAGAAAGCAAAGAAACTGCATGTGACCATAAGAATATGTTACATTTCATCAATGCCACTGCTATTCACAGGAATAGTTATAAAAAGGTGAAAGAAAAGGTTTAAAAATATGAAAACATTAAATTTCCTACTAAATACTTAGATAATTAACTAATTACTTGTTAAACTGTATATGCTGATTATGTGTTGTTGATTCTTCTATCCACACGGGTTCTGCGGCAGATGCCTTTCATGACGCAACAGTCTATTCTTATCCAGGTTTGGGACTGGCGCTAAGGATATCAGTATGTGTGGAGCATTGGCAGGGAAACCAATTTATCTCCAGACTACATGTCTTTGACTGGTATTATTTTAATGATATACTTCTGTTGTTCCTCTTTACATTTACATCAAAATGATTCAGTTCGTACCTGCATGATTTCCACAATAGCGACAAGATCAGCCAGCGAGATCTGGTCTCCAGTGATGAATGGTCTATCTTGAAGGAACTTTTCCTCAATGAGCTTCAGCGAGTTGTTGAGATCTTCTAGAGCGGCATCCATTTTTTCTTGGGGAACCTCCACACCCATTACCTTTGGAATCATGAGCTAAAGACAAAGGATTTGCAGTTGAAACAGAGCCTCTATTACTGTATGTATCTAAACAACTAGAAGCTACAATTAAAAACCTGAGACTTGGGTAGAGCCTTAGGCCTAGGTTAAAATGAGGACCTCTCACCCTTAGCCAGAACACTTTGGACCCATGTGGTCTCATGGCTGAATGCTGCCAGGAGAGATACTCATTCACCCTTGCTCTCTTCTGCACATCAGCTGGATACCAGTTATCTGGGGTGCCATATTTCTCTGCCAGGTACTGCATAATGGCAACACTGAAGAAAAGAGTTTATAGAGTGTTTTTGTCACTAGACTTGCAGATAGTTATTAGAGAATCAGTTAAAATTCCAGAGACCATAAGACAATTATGCTCATCTTCATTATGTATAATGTTTAAAGATGGCATTCTGTCAGAATTTTTCAATCTTTACACTCATCATTACTGTGAAATTTACTTTCTGGATGCCGTTGCCAAAACCCACAAACAAAACCAGTCACAAAACCACTTTCAGCATGAAAACACATCTGCAAACAACACTTTGTCTAACACTTTGTCTAACACTTTGTCTATGTTGTCCTGAATTGCCTCAGAACCGTCCGTGTTCTGTTTCATGGCTAGTGATTGTCCACCCTCAGGGGCGCTGTAAAGGGGGGGGGGGGGTAAACGATGACGATTCTCGGGGCCCATGACTGAGAGGGGGCCCAGAGAAGCCCCCAATAAAATTGTGGTGCTGATAGTAAACATTAGTAACTTAAAATTATTCCATTTGCTGTTTCCTGGTGTCAAATAATGTGTTTGTTTAGGAAACACAAACGTCCGTGAGCCCCTCTCCCCCTCTCGATTATCATAAAATGGTTCAGTCCGCCCAAATTGTATCCAGGCAACAGCTTGACTTCACTTATTTCTTATTTCTTCACTTCACTTATAGCGCCGGCAGAAGTGAAAATGCCTCAAAAATCTGGAAGCCAAAAACGGAAAGAGGAAAAAATAAGACAAGTGAAAGAGGCAAAGGGTCGTTACCCAATATGTCAGAAGAAAAGGTGGGTTTGTAAGTAGGACTAAATTGTTTGTATAATACTGTAACTGTGTTATTTAAACTAGTTTTAATGAAAATTCATGTAGTTTTAGGAAAAGTCAGGGAGCAGCAAGGCTTTGTGATTTATTTAGACAAAGTTATTGAATATGGAAATTTCAAAACGGTCAAAATGAGGCCTTGTTCGTTCTAGTGTTAACGATAATTAGTTTAAATGTTGCAGTTAAAATGACTGCTGGTGGCCGTTCTAGTGTTAAAAGTGCCTGATAAGGAAACTCAATTTTCTCCCCATGTTAGATCAAGAAAACGCTGGAAAAAATAACAACACACAGTTTTAGTTAAACGTTCAATGCAGTCAAACGCACTTTGTGAAAATCATGCCTCGTTCCAAACGGAGTCAAATGAACCAGCAGCATCAGCAACTGGTCCGGCCGTCTCCCAACCCCTAACTTCAGCATCCCCTGAATCGGCCCCTGAATCGGCCCCTGCGCTCCCACATGAAGAAGAAGGTGAGCGGCTATTGTCATTGCCAGTGTACAGTACAAATATGTACAGTGCATACATACAAATATAAATATATGTGAATACACTATATGACACATGTACAGCTATGCACACTATATACATTATACAGTACTGAAGTAGTGCAGTATTACAGAGGACAAATTACGGGTGTGGACATGGAGGTGGAGTTCAATTGTCTGATTGACTTAAATATATGAGAATGATAGTCAAAATACCATAAACGCGCATGATTTTATGTAAATTAATATGAAAAAAGTCTCAACTGTGTTGGGGGCCCGCTCAAGATTATTTACATGGGGCCCAAAATCCTTAGCGGCGCCCCTGTACACCCTATATAACACACTAGCTTTTTAATTTTTGACACTATTTGGGATTCATCCCTGGAACAGTTAGATTGAGATGCCAGTATTAGCTAACTTTACCCACACATCATTTTATGAAGCGTAAAGCTCAGCATATTTCATAGCATTGTTTCATTTGTTAGCACTGAATGAGATAACGCTATTTGTACACCGACTGAGGAAATCAAATTATGATAACAAATCAGACACCGAAACCTTTCCATTTTCACACATTGGTTTGTCTTTTGAATAGATTACAAACTCCACTCCACTACACTACACTATGCTGCATATGAAAATAATCAGCAAAACAGAAGCTAGCAGTTGCTAGTTTACTCTTAATCTGTCTGACAAAGCATCGGGTAATCCGGTAGGTAATCCGGTCATCATCAAGGAATATTTCTGCTTTTTTACTCCAAAATACACCTCAATTGTAATTATTGACAAAAATATGTGATAATTGTGTTAAGCAAGAGTTAGTGTTATTGCAAAACATCTGTAAGTGGCCATGGATTTCCAATTTCTTTCTTCTTTTTTTTCTACTTCTTTTCATTATTTTCTTAAGATCTGGATGACCACTATTACTACACCCAAAGTATTTTTGCCATGACACTTTGTCGAGGAAACAACCACAACAGGCCACACAAACTGGTGGTGGTGAGGAATTTGAGCAGCGAAAATGGCCATTACAGTCTATAGACCAATTCCATGCTCAGCGTTATCCTGCAGATGAAAATATACCATAATCCATAAGGGTTCTACCAAACCATACTGATAAAAACTAAAATACCACATCTACTCTGTAAACTGACTAAACTTTTACTTGTAAATTAAACAGTAAAGTCCAGTGCTGAGTGTCAAAAAGCTCAAAAAGGAACAAAACTAATGATAACTACAAGGATAAAAGAGAGGAAATGGAAAATGTACTATTCAAGCATGTTTTAAATCATTTATTTAAATTAAAAAATATATATTGTATGGATTCAAAAACAGAATATGTATGGCATTATATATATATATATATACAGTGGTGTGAAAAACTATTTGCCCCCTTCCTGATTTTTTATTCTTTTGCATGTTTGTCACACTTAAATGTTTCTGCTCATCAAAAACCGTTAACAATTAGTCAAAGATAACATAATTGAACACAAAATGCAGTTTTTAAATGAAGGTTTATGTTATTAAGGGAGAAAAAAACCTCAAAATCTACATGGCCCTGTGTGAAAAAGTGATTGCCCCCCTTGTTAAAACATAACTTAACTGTGGTTTATCACACCTGAGTTCAATTTCTGTAGTCACCCCCAGGCCTGATTACTGCCACACCTGTTTCAATCAAGAAATCACTTAAATAGGAGCTACCTGACACAGAGAAGTAGACCAAAAGCACCTCAAAAGCTAGACATCATGCCAAGATCCAAAGAAATTCAGGAACAAATGAAAACAAAAGTAATTGAGATCTATCAGTCTGGTAAAGGTTATAAAGCCATTTCTAAAGCTTTGGGACTCCAGCGAACCACAGTGAGAGCCATTATCCACAAATGGCAAAAACATGGAACAGTGGTGAACCTTCCCAGGAGTGGCCGGCCGACCAAAATTACCCCAAGAGCGCAGAGACGACTCATCCGAGAGGCCACAAAAGACCCCAGGACAACATCTAAAGAACTGCAGGCCTCACTTGCCTCAATTAAGGTCAGTGTTCACGACTCCACCATAAGAAAGAGACTGGGCAAAAACGGCCTGCATGGCAGATTTCCAAGGCGCAAACCACTTTTAAGCAAAAAGAACATTAAGGCTCGTCTCAATTTTGCTAAAAAACATCTCAATGATTGCCAAGACTTTTGGGAAAATACCTTGTGGACCGACGAGACAAAAGTTTAACTTTTTGGAAGGTGCGTGTCCCGTTACATCTGGCGTAAAAGTAACACAGCATTTCAGAAAAAGAACATCATACCAACAGTAAAATATGGTGGTGGTAGTGTGATGGTCTGGGGTTATTTTGCTGCTTCAGGACCTGGAAGGCTTGCTGTGATAGATGGAACCATGAATTCTACTGTCTACCAAAAAATCCTGAAGGAGAATGTCCGGCCATCTGTTCCTCAACTCAAGCTGAAGCGATCTTGGGTGCTGCAGCAGGACAATGACCCAAAACACACCAGCAAATCCACCTCTGAATGGCTGAAGAAAAACAAAATGAAGACTTTGGAGTGGCCTAGTCAAAGTCCTGACCTGAATCCTATTGAGATGTTGTGGCATGACCTTAAAAAGGCGGTTCATGCTAGAAAACCCTCAAATAAAGCTGAATTACAACAATTCTGCAAAGATGAGTGGGCCAAAATTCCTCCAGAGCGCTGTAAAAGACTCGTTGCAAGTTATCGCAAACGCTTGATTGCAGTTATTGCTGCTAAGGGTGGCCCAACCAGTTATTAGGTTCAGGGGGCAATTACTTTTTCACACAGGGCCATGTAGGTTTGGATTTTTTTTTCTCCCTAAATAATAAAACCCCTCATTTAAAAACTGCATTTTGTGTTTACTTGTGTTATCTTTGACTAATAGTTAAATGTGTTTGATGATCAGAAACATTTTGTGTGACAAACATGCAAAAGAATAAGAAATCAGGAGGGGGGCAAATAGTTTTTCACACCACTGTATAATTATTATTTTTGTTGTTAATGATCATCATTTGATGTGAAACACACACCTTTCACTCAGGCAAAAGTCTCCATCTCTAATGGTGGGTACTTTCCTCATCATATTGATCTTGCCAAACTCTTCACTATAGTGCTCACCTAGAAATAAAAGCAAGACAGATTAAAAAAAGCAAGACAGTAAAAGTCGTTATACTTGTACATATCAGGGCTCCAGCCTTTGGTTCCTAAACCAAAATATTTAGGAGCCAGAATTTGACCCTTTACATAACATAACCAGGCTAACCGTTATCTGTCCAAACCGATTTAAACTTGGTTTTAACTTAGTCCTATCAGGTGTGCTGAGCAGACAGGTGCAGCAGAGGAGAGAGAGTCTATCACAGGATTAGAAATCTCAATCTCTGCATTTTTTAGTTGGGGAGGGTCACCACTGGATACTAGTCTGGATAAAACTAGTTGCAAAATACACAGGAGTATGAGTGAGGAACATTCTAGAAAAATAAAGTCTTAACACTTGACTAACTTAGTGAAAAATCTAAATATGAAAAACAGTAAAGAGTATAAACAGAGCCACCGTCAGTGTAACAGGTTCCTTCAGTCCATTTTACCATTAAGACCATATCCTAAATGTCGAGTCGCAGTGTGCTTTTCGAGTTCTGCTTGCCCATGATGTTCAACTATCATTGATGCCAATGATAATAAAAGCTTAAGGACCATCACTGGGAGGCATCTGATAGATCTGAGTGACAGACAGATTGTTTTAAAGCTAAGAAAAGGTGCCTGTCTGAAAGTAATGAAAAGTACATTTGACAAATAAAGAACACGCTTGTATCGGGAATGGAATCTCTTTAATGAGTGTGATGCTAGCTTTACGGCTAAAAATATTAACAACGAATTCAGGAGGAGTGGCTGGCATAACCTGTCCATCAGCTTGTTGGTAAAGAGTCCCATTCCTGGGAGCCTTCTGATACACCTGAACTGTTACTATCACTGTTAGAAATTACACGGTTGTTGCTAAACTTGATTGGTGATTCAGCTTGCTTCTTTCCTCAATCACCCTCATAAACAGCTGAACTTGGCTACATGCAACCCGCTGTATAAAAGCACCAACATGATTTTTAGAAAAGACCCTACTTTACATTATTGCCATTTCCACTACTTATTATATGTGATGCACACTACGGATACTCGCACTATTTGCACACTCACTTTATGTACATCTGTTACATATTCTGATTATTTTTTCATTGAATGTTGCATTCGTACGGTGTAAAGTGTCTTGTCTAGAACACATTACAGTGTTTCATGTTGGTCTGTACTTTGAAAGGCAAAAGCAGCTGGAATAAAATTCCTAGTGTGTGTCAACATACTTGGCAAATAAAACTCGATTCTGATGTTCCAGATGTTTGTCCTGGGATCATGTTCTTCTTCTTTTTTTTTTTTTTTTAAATGTTCAACAATTATGTGGGACTTTCAGAAACCACTCCTACATCTCTGACAAAAAGTGCTGATCATGTGGCCTCGAATTTGTACAAAGTTCTTTTCTAAGTTCTTTTCAATGAATAAACTTTAACTAGCCTCAATGGATAGAAAAGGAGCAAGTGTGCCAAATGATGATCAATAAATGAAAAGATGGACTGGGTTTACTGCTCGGATATGTGCGATGATCAGAGAATTTAATTGGACAAAAGACTTGTATATGATGTCTTACTAAAAAAACAAACAAACAAACAAAAATGTTTTAGAAATAATAATAATAAAAAACATTTTCTCTGGAATGGTTAATTCTAGACGGCACTGTGGCTTGGTGCTTAACAATGTCACCTCCAAGGTCTGTGTTCAATTCTGCCTGTGCTTGGTGTGTTTCCTCCGGGTTTCCTCCCACAGTCCCAATACCTGCAGATTAGGCCAAATGTGAATGTGTGTGTGTGTATGTGTGTGTGTGTGTATGTGCCCTGCGTTGGATTGGCCCCCCGACCAGGGTGTACCCTGCCTCGTGCCCGGGGATAGACTGTGATCCTGTATACAGAATAAAGCGGTACAGATGATAAAATGTTACTTCTTATGACTTTTACCCTGGATACAATCTTACGTGTACCGATTATTATTGTTATATTAGCGTGCGCAAAAAGATATGAAGCACCAATTAAGTTACAGAATCTGGGGCAGAAGCCATGATCTGTACTGCCCACACACACACACACACACACACATACACACACATACACACACACACTGGTGCCTTGTGCATTAAGGAAATATATGAAGAAACAATAATGAACGTGCTTGTATGTGCATAAACTATAATAACTTCAAAGTTTTCTTGGAGGCATAAATATCACCAATAACCATAAATATCACCAATAACCATAAATATCACCAATAACCATAAATATCACCATGAGACCAGATTTAGAAGGAAAAAAAAGTCTTTAGAACTTTAGAATAATGCAGAATAAACAGTAAGTTATATTAATGTACATCATGCAAAACACTGCAATCTTACTAGACACTGCGCACTCCGGTACAGTTACACACACACACACACAGTAACAGTAAGTTTCGGGCGCAGACGGTAAACTGCTCACCTGCCATCAGAGACAGTTTCTTATACTCAAACCGGATGTTGTTGTTCTTGGCGAACATGTAAACGGAGCGGCAGGGCTGAGATATGAGGTCCAGGTAGATTTCCAGAACCATCTTGACTTGTTTTTCTTCCGAATCTCTTCTCTTGTTTTTCACTCGCTCGGTTCCTCCGTCGCTTCACTTCTCCTCCTGCAGCGCCGCCGAGAAACAGGACACAACTGACCACGCCCCTTTACAACCATTTGAGGACGCCACTGTCAATCATACGGGGTTCACAAACTCCTTAGTCCCGCCCATCTACCGGTTACATGTTCAGTTTCGTGTAATCTTAGTCTACTTTAATGGCACAATTGTGTGTGTGTGTGTGTGTGTGTGTTATAATTAATGGTGTCTTTGTGGTTAGCACTGTTGCCACCAGGGTCCTAGTTTGACTCCCATCTTGGGTGTGTGTGTGGAGTTTGCATGTTCTCTCCTCGTGCTCAGTGGGTTTCCTCCGGGTTCTCCAGTTTCCTCCCACAGTTCAAAGACCTGCAGGCTAACTGGACGCCCCAATAGTGATGGGAAATTTGGATAATTTTTGTGACTCGGTTCCTTGAATCCCGTTAATCTAAATGAACGAATCGTTTTTGAGCCATTTAGGTAATTGATCAGAAATAAAAATTAAATGTTACATTTTCAATAAACAGACCCCCAACACGTCTACATACACAAATTTTGGCAATAGTTCCAGTAATGAAAAAATTTTACAATGCAGCTAACACCGTAAACAATATTATGTGCTATCTACTTTAAAAAACATATGGTAACAAAATTGCAATTTTTGTTGTAGAATCTACTTGAATAAATCAAGACACATGGTGATTTTAACATTATTAGTGGAATAATCTTTTTTAGTTTAAGCAGATAAAACAAAAGGTACTGATATGTTTTAAGGAAAATACTTAATTATATAAAAACATTTTATAATGAAATGAATACATAATGCATTTTGGTGTTAAACATGCTTTTTATTTAATGTTTTACTGGTATCAAAATATTAAACAGTGTAAAATAGTGTAAATAACATTTACAGCAGTTTTAAGATCTGTAAAAGAGTTTGTAACTGACAATTTCTATGCCATTGAAATGAACTGTTTAGCATTATATGCTAACATCTTTTCTTGTGGGAAAAGTCACATTCTGTACTAAAACCTGAGAGAACCTGTACAGTAAAACAATGTCTAGGTTCATATCTTTGTAACATTGTAAAACACTAACTGCCCAAAACGTGTTTCATTGAACTGTGGAGACACGACAACAAACTCAAGTATGCTAATGGCTAATGGCTAATGGCGGCCAGGATGTTTTCAGAAATGTTCACAATGTTTAATTTATTTCATTTATATTGCTGACACTAGCGCAAGAAAGGATCTTATTTAAGAAATCAAAATAAAATATAAAAATTAGTAAGGGGCTTAATTTACTTCTTAACATTTTACACTGATCGTCTGTTCCTTCAACATGGCGTCTGATCGCTGCTGCTGTTGAGATTCAAATGAAGGTGACTTAATCATTCATCTTCATTCATTCATCTTCTATACCGCTTTATCCTGTATTAGGGTCGCGGGGACCTGGAGCCTATCCCAGGGGACTCAGGGCATGAGGCAGGGTACACCCTGGACAGTGTGCCAATCCATCGCAGAGCACACACACACATATTCACACACTTTGGACTGTGGGAGGAAACCGGAGTACCCGGAGGAAACCCACCAAGCACAGGGAGAACATGCAAACTCCTGGAGGTGCAAGGCGACAGTGCTAACCACTACACCACTACACGAATCACTCATTTCCTTAAAAAAAATAGCTAAATTTTATTTCTTAATTTTATTAGTGAAATATTCTGAATATATTATAAGAAACACAGAAAACCATTTTTAAATGAAGTATGCACATTATTTTTAATGATTACATAAATTTTTTTTAATGAAAATTACAAGCCTCATGATAAATTTTTTTACAGTGAAAGACATAAAAGAATAAACAGAATGAGCAGCTCACCTCTCATATCTTCTGGTCCGAGTCATTCGTTCTTTTGTCACGTGACCCCCAGCATGCACGCCCAGTAGAAAATTAATGAGTCACTCTCTGAGACTACTTGTTCTTCCGAGTCATGCTAAAGACTTGTTCAAAAAGAACGAATCATTCATGAACCACCTATCACTAGTTGCCAAAGTAGTGCCATATAGTGCCATACACCATTCAGGGTGTACCCCGCCTCATGCCCTAGGTCTTCTGGGATAGACTCCAGGGCCCCCGTGACGCTGTATACAGGATAAAGTGGTATAAACGATGAGTGAATTAGTATCTCTATAGTGCCCATACTGTATGGACCTCTTTCTTTTTTTTATTTATAATTTTTTGTTTTTTTTCCAATTTTCTCCCCAATTTAGTCGTGGCCAATTCCTCCCGTCGCTAGGGGGGCTCCCACATTAAGGCTACCACTACCACTCAGCCGGGAGGGCCGAAGACTATCACATGTTTCCTCCGAACCGTGTGACGTCAGCTGACCGCATCTTGCTCACGCACCATTAGGGGCGGAGTAACACACTCGGAGGAAAGCGCTAGCCGCTCCTTCCGCGTGCGCGAGCTCACATACGGCCCTGATTGGCTGTAGAGCCGTGATTAATGTGGGAGCACAAGTACCTCTCATCCCTCCCCCTGAGAGAGCTCGGCCAATCAGCTCTCTCTGTGCCTCCGGCTGTGAGAGGAAAACAGCATCACCCGGGGTTCGAACCGCTTTACCACTGCGTCACTCGGAGGCATCTGGACCTCTTTCTAACTGGATTTTCTGATATTTAAGGCTTCATCATTTGTTTCAGTATTTGTGACCAAAATTACAGACCCAATTCCTAAAACTCTTAACTCTTTTTTCAAAATTTCTTCCAGGAAATCACTTACTGGGAAAACAGTCAGGTGTAATATTCCTTTATTGTCTATACCACTTATTCTGTACAGAGCCATGCAAAGCCTTGAGCCTATCCTCGGGGTACTGCAGGCATAAGGCAGGAATCACCCTGGACAGGAAGCCAATTCATCTCAGGGTGCTTGTGCTTATTTGTATATCTAATCTGCATTTCTTAAGGAAACCAGAGTACACAGAGGAAAGGCGCAAAGCACTAGGAGTCCACACATAGGAATCAAACCCTCGACCCTGGAGGTGTGAGGTCACAGTGCTAACCACTACGCCACCGTGCCACCTATATGAAAAAATGTTTTTGCATTTCATTTTGAAGTACGTAAACTCATCTTTTATTCAACATTGGAAACTCACATACATTTGATTATATGTCACATTTCTGAAATTATTTAGCATTTCTAAACAAAAGGGTAGTACTGTTGGCTCACACCTCCAGGGTGTGTTGATCAGTGTGCATGCAGTTTAAATGTTCTCCCTAGGATTTGTGGGTTTTCTCACAGTCCACAAACATCCACTCCGTGCTGATTGCCATTTCCAAATTTCCTGTAGTGCCTGACTGTGCGCGCCTGTGCATGTGGATTTCAAGGGGTTGGGGTCCTCAGAAACATAACTAGAGCACTAGACAATGAAGTGAAGTCATAGGTCATTACAGTCAACCATTGTTCACAATGACACAGTGAATCGATGGATCAACCAAACACAGGGTGTTTTTCTTCACATAGCTTTGCAAACTAAAACAACCAGGGACAAGTGGATTAGTTAATTAATTAATTCATTCAATCTATCAATTCAATTCATCTAAAATTACAATAACAATGATTTTGGCTTTTAATTAATTTCAGTTATATATTTGGGTGTGCTTCATTTATTCACAGATTAGGAAAGAAGTGGAGAGAAAGGCTACTCATCACAGTTGATGAAAAACGTTCATCAAACATTACAACGCACAATCAGTCCTCTCAGTGTTGCAATTTTATTTACTGAAGTATTAGTTTGAACTTTGTACTGCATTCATGTTTTGGAAGTCATCTAATCTGACAGCTCCATCTACACTTGCTGTACAGAGGAAACAAAGTGTCTTCAGGAGTCTTCCTGTCCCAAATCCTTATCAGATCCTGTAGTTTGCCCCACTTTCTGCCAAAGCCAAAAAAACACCCTTCAACTTGAAATCCATACTTTTCAACTTGGAATGGTAGTCTCACCTTCTCACGTTCCTTCCCAGCTTACAGAATTGTGTCAAGACAAAAGAAATTGCTGAATACTATAGATCCTCGGGAACTGGATGGAAATTTTATATTTTTGACATATAAAGCAGTTTTTAAAGCCAATGTGATCAGGGAGACGGGTAGGAGGGTACTTGGTGTATCATCAGGTAAGAGAAAAGTGGACAAGGAGACTTGGTGGTGGAATGAGGAAGTCCAGGAGTGTATACAGGGAAAGAGGCTAGCTAAGAAGAAGAGGGACACTGAGAGGACCTGAAGAGAGTAAACAGGAGTACAGGGAGATGCAGCGTAAGGTGAAGGTAGAAGTGGCAAAGGCCAAACATAGAGCATATGAGGACTTGTATGCTAGGCTGGACAGTAAGGAGGGAGAGGTGGATCTGTACAGGTTGGCGAGGCAAAGAGATAGAGATAGGAAGGATGTGCAGCAGGTTAGAGTGATTAAAGATAGAGATGGAAATGTACTGACAGATGCCAGGAGGGTGATGGGAAGATGGAAGGAGTACTTTGAGGAGTTGATGAATGAGGAAAACGAAAGAGAACAAAGAGTAGAAGAGGTGACTGTTGTGGAGCAGGAAGTAGCAAATATTAGTAAAAGTGAGGTGAGAAGGGCGTTGAAGAGGATGAAGAGTGGAAAGGCTGTTGGTCCTGATGACATACCTGTGGAGGTATGGAAGTGCTTAGGAGAGGTGGCAGTAGAGTTTCTGACTAGTTTGTTTAACAAGATCTTGGAGAATGAGAGGATTCCAGAGGAATGGAGGAGAAGTGTATTGGTGCCGATTTTTAAGAACAAGGGAGATGTGCAGAGCTGTGGCAATTACAGAGGTATAAAGCTAATGAGCCATACAATGAAGCTGTGGGAAAGAGTAGTGGAAGCTAGGTTAAGGGCAGAGGTGAGCATTTGTGAGCAGCAATATGGTTTTATGCCTAGAAAGAGTACATCAGATGCAGTATTTGCTTTGAGGAAGCTGATGGAGAAGTACAGAGAAGGTAATAAAGAGTTGCATTGTGTCTTTGTAGATTTAGAGAAAGCGTACGACAGGGTGCCGAGAGAGGAGCTGTGGTGTTGTATGAGGAAGTCTGGAGTGGTAGAGAAGTATGTTAGAGTGGTGCAGGACATGTATGAGAGCTGTAAGACAGTGGTGAGATGTGCTGTAGGTGTGACAGAAGAGTTCAAGGTGGATGTGGGTCTGCATCAAGGATCGGCTCTAAGCCCCTTTTTGTTTGCTCTGGTGATGGACAGGATGACAGATGAGGTTAGACAGGAGTCTCCATGGACTATGATGTTTGCAGATGACATTGTGCTTTGTAGCGAGAGCAGGGAACAGGTGGAAGAAAATTTGGAGAGATGGAGGTACACTCTGGAAAGCAGAGGAATGAAGGTTAGCCACAGCAAGACGGAATACATGTGTGTAAATGAGAGGAACCCAAGAGGAACAGTGAGGCTACAGGGAGCAGAGGTAAAGAAGGTGCAGGATTTTAAGTACTTAGGGTCAACAGTCCAGAGCAACGGAGAGTGTGGAAAGGAGGTGAAGAGTCGAGTACAGGCAGGTTGGAATGGGTGGAGAAAAGTGTCAGGTGTGTTGTGCGATAAAAGAGTATCAGCGAGAATGAAAGGAAAGGTGTACAGGACAGTGGTGAGACCAGCGATGCTCTACGGCTTAGAGACAGTGGCACTGAAGAAAAGACAGGAGGCAGAGCTAGAGGTAGCAGAGCTGAAGATGTTGAGGTTCTCTTTGGGAGTGACAAGGATGGATAGGATCAAGAATGAGTTCATCAGAGGAACAACCCATGTGAGATGTTTTGGAGATAAAGTCAGAGAGGCCAGATTGAGGTGGTTTGGACATGTTCAGAGGAGAGATGGTGAATATATCGGTAGAAGGATGCTGAGGTTGGAACTGCCAGGCAGGAGGTCTAGAGGAAGACCAAAGAGGAGATTTATGGATGCAGTGAGAGAGGACATGAAGTTAGTTGGTGTGAGAGAAGAGGATGCAGAGGATAGGGTTAGATGGAGGCAGATGATTCACTGTGGCGACCCCTGAAAGGGAACAGCCCAAAGACAAAGAAGAAGAAAGCAGTTTTTTAAACATATAAAAACATGTACATCTCCACGCTACTCATCTAAGGAAAGTCAAAATATTTTTTTTGTGAATTATACCTCACAAGAGTTATGGCAATAATGTCATAAGTTCTGGTATCCAAACCTCACCAACCTATTAATATATATATATATATATATATATAATATATAATAATTCCACTGATTTAATTCAATAACTTTGGAGACTTACATCAAAGCCCAACAAATACTTTGTGAATAGTGGATACAATTGCTAACATTTACAGATTTTTGTAACAGTATGTGAACGTTCCCCATGGCTCTATGCCCATAAATGTTAGCGACCCCCTCAATGTTAGCCTGTGTCCAGACAAATATATCTCCAGTACATACAAACATCTTGTGTCTGCTGGGACCTTTTTGTTTAACCGGAAAATGCTAAAGTATTTCCTATCGTCTGTCTGTCTTCGGGTCTCTCTCTATGACTTACATGTTAATGACTGGTTCTTTAGAAGTGCAGTATGTACGTGACACAGGGCTCCTCGCCAAAAGCTTAAATACTGTATGCTCTCTTTGCTGATGATAAACAGAGATCTTCAGACACACCATGGGTGTGTGTGTGTGTGTCATTCTCCTGGTTCAGGGAAGGTACAGTACTGTAAGTGTATCACTGGCATGGCAGACGCATCAAGCAATAATCCTTCCTCTTTTCATTCTTCTTAAACCTAACACAGAGTTCAAAGCAACAGTCTTCTGACGTCCCTCCTGATCTTGCTTAGTATACTTACAGAAAAAGCAGTCTGTACCTGTTGGAAAGTGCAGTATACTTTCTCATCTGAACACATTTCATCTTCAGACTGATCACTAACTTTCAACTTTCTGATGTCCAGTTGCTCACCTTACACAATTAGATCCATTAATATGATCCAAATGGCACAGCAGTTCATTTTATGATTAAGTGCAGTTTGTGCTGTAACCTAGTCTGGGCCACAATGGCTCCTCAACATAAGGAAGCGGAACCCCGTTTCCCATCACAGTACTTTATGCACACACGAAAGCACATACTCGCTCATACTGTACCTCAGGGCAATTTACTGATTTTAATCTGGTGTTCTTCATGGTGTTCTGCATATCCTGCATGTCCTGGCATTTCCAAATTCCCAGTTAGCACAAAGTATATGTGTGTGTGCGCATGCAGCCTTGTACATTGTACAAAGATTTTAAATCTGTTACCATGAAAATGTCACAAGGATCTTCTAATGATGAATCAAAATTTAAGATCAGCTAACACAATGTGCCGCCATTAAAGTGACGGGTGTAGATACTGAACAGTACGTTTCACCAACCATCTGGTGTTTTCAGGAATAACACTTGTGTACAAGATAAAAACATTTAGACTGTATTTCTGAGAAATTGTCAGTGCTCGTCAGTAAATAAATACCAACCCAAGCGGGTCTTAGCAGGAGGCTGTAACACTACACCAGCGTGCTTTAGTCAATTAAACTGAAGTCCATGTACAAGTTCAGGAAAATCTTTGAAGATGCACTTGGGGATGAGGCCAGACTCACTGCACACTGTATAACATGCTGTGTCTCGTGCTTGTGCCTAATGACATGTGTTGTGTATTTATGTTGACCAACATTCTTCAGAACAAAGGCACTGATTCACCAAAACAGATGCGTTTTGTAAATGTGAGGACAAGAATTCCATAAATCCTTTTTCAGAAACATGACTGCTAGAAATGTGAGTGTATCACTTTAGAAAACAATTACAGCTTTACACATTTTGCACAGAAAACAAATTGAGATACCATATTTGCCTGAGGATGACATGATTTAGATTAATATATATATATTTTGCAACTGTCAAAATAGATTTTTTCCCCCCAGACTGTTTTTTTTATATTATTTAATCTGTTTCTTTCTTTCTGTTGTGTGCAATGAGTGTGTGAATATTGGACAAACGTTTTGAATTAAAGAAATGTTTTTATGCAACAAGAGAAATTTTAGTAATGAATATGCATAGCCTTTCTTTGTTGTTTCAATTCCAATGCAAATAAATGCAAACAATTAAAAAACTTATTTCTGATGCATTTCTCTGAGGCTGTCTCTCTTTTCCTTTCTGTGTTAAGATTCGGTATTCCGTTCTGTCTTACCTCAGGAAATACCAGTTCAGATCAGCTGGAATTATAAAAATATTAAACAAATCTACATTTATGAAATAGTACAACAGCGATAAGATAATCAGCTAGGCTACGGATGAGAAGCTAAATGGGTTTAGGAGCAAATGTTACGCTGTGCAGAACCAATTATAAAGAGCAGCTATTGAACTGGAGTGGTGTAACAGGTTTGGAGGGATGGACGATCTGCCCCGTTCGCTTAGATGAACTGACAGGTTCTCATGATCGGAGTGCGAGCGTTCCACGTTTCTGTTGTGCCACTCAGGAGAAACTTTGCAGTGATTTAACCACTTTTTTAAATGAATGGTTTTATTATTAAGGTTAGATTGTGATCACATCCATGTGTATAAGTTGTTAATCAACACCTTCAGATTTGGGAATTCTACAGTGCTGGATATTGACAGTCACCCCAGGATTTCCACAGAAAGGTTATTGGAAATACTTTTTCTTTTCTCAGTACTCCATAATTTTTTTTTTTATGTACAAATCAAGTGCGTCTTACACATTGTGCAATAACAGAAATGGTATGATATAAGCATGACGGTAGTTGTAGGTTCTCTAAAGGAAGCTCATCACTGTCCCCTTCTTGCCCACTTGCCACGGCTCCAACGGGTAAAACCTGATCACGATGCTACAAGCAGACAAAAAACAAACAAAATTTTCATGGTACATATACAGCAGGCAGACATACAGTCAGATCTATAAATATATGAATGTTCAGCACTTAGTTATTTTTAGCTGTCTATAGTTCTACAGTACATTTAAAGTGGAAATTAAATAATTAACATTGAACTCATGGCGACTTGGTGGACTATTGGCTAGAATTCTGTGCTTTAACCCCCACAGTATGGGGTCAATTTTCGGGGAAGGGAAACAACCCCAGCCACTGAACGGTTGGACAAGTCGGTGATCCAAAAGCTGATCCAAAGCCCGGATAAACTGGGGAGGATTCCATTAGAAGGGGTTTTGGGTGTAAAACTAACTGAGTAAAAGAGAAAACACGACACTCATCATTTGGTACATTCTTGAAAAGTAAGTATGGACTGGTCAGCTTAGCAACACCAAGGGGTCGTAGTGGTCAAGACATTTTCCCCGTGTTTAAAATTCCCTTGTATTATATTTATTGACAGCTGACAAAACTATTAGGGTGAATTATATACATAGAACTATGTTAATGTCTAGCTTACTGGCCAATCACACTGCAGATGGACAATAACACAAAGCATACTTCCCTAGACTAAACAACTTAATTTCTAATACAAAAAGGTTCACATTATGTTTACACTTATGGTCAAGACAACACAATTAGAAATGAGATTAAAGATGTATTTCATACACTTCATGGTAGAGTTTTCTCAAAAACAATGGGAGAGACTGAAACTGCTATGATCCAATGTGTACTTGAACTGATTGTTGCTGTGGTTGTACATGTTGCTAAATTATAGGGGGCACTTATTTTTTCCTCATCTGGATTCTGTATGAAGATTTACATTTTGATGAAACAAATTACTCAATCTTAAGTTATTTCAAGTTTTTGCCCATTGTGAACTGAGGTTATTTGTTTGATCACAGAAGTTGGTGATTGAAGGAGGGAGTGTCTTTTTCCCACGAGTGCATGTGTTCATTTCTCAAGGTTTTCGCAAGCAAGTAGAGACAAAGGAGAAAATAAACATATCACTTCTTCAGAAGAGCAACTAATCAGCAATCATGCACCAGCAACTTAAAATCATAAACCTTGTCGTAACGTTATCTGCTTTAGAACTAGAAACATGCTCTGACTGAGAACACACTCGACCAGCTGTCTCGGTTGAAAGTGGAAGATGTTCTTTGCATTCCAACCCAAGTCTCGAGAGTAGACGAGATTAGGAAAGCTAGGTTAATGTGTCTTATGTTTAATAATAAACACAGCATGAACACTGAATGCCATCTACATTAGGGAGCAAATGCCTCCAACTAAGTGTATTTTGGTACACACCTAATCTACTACACCTAATGTAATGACCAAACCTGAAGACCACATCTGTATCAATATCTGTCTGTTTTCTGCTCAAAGTGCACTTGATAAACTCAAGTAAAAGTTCATTTCAGTGTTGAATCAGTGGTGCTCCTGTACATGTTCTACTGACCGATCCTGGCTGAGTCCCAGCTCCTGGGTGAGAAACTGGAAGAGCTTGGCGCTGTGCTCCTTGTTCTTCTCTGCAGTGTCGGTCACAGCAATGGCAGAAATCGAGAGAGACACGGCAGGGGAACATGAGCCGGCGATAAGCATGGGAAGATCAGGCTTCACCACCAAATTCATCCTCTGGAAAAAAAAATAATAAATCACCAAAGTGTCTGGTTATATTCATCATTATCCTGTAGAACAGTTATCAAAGCTCTGTGATGACACCTAGTGGCCAAACTATATACTGTAATTGCCAAGATCCCAGGTGCCAAAGCTTATTTTCAAACTTTTCCTGCTCCTAAGATACCCGGATTTAATCAGTCAAGCCGGATCTAGTTAAAAAGTTATTATGTTCATGGTAGGGAAAGCAGTAAACTATGCAAGATGAAAAAAACCTCTGGCTGAGACGCCATTTAATCAGTAATGTATGCCTCTCTCTCTTGCTCGCTATTGACATCTACTGTCTCACTTTAACTGTAGTGATGGTCACATGATATCATTGTGTGGATAAATAAATGTATCGAAAGAGTAAATAATGATGCATAAACAAGTGTAAATTATCATGCATTTCATATTTGGGTAAAAGTATGTGGAGTGCACTGGATGACACGTGGCAGAATATAAGATTATTAAGTCTATTTCTAATGCCATATCCTAAGAGTATTATTTCAGATAATATATAAGTATTTATTTCAGGAAGAAAAAAAAAATGCTTAAACGTAGCAAAATTACACTGTCTGGAAGAAAACCAATTGTAAGTAAGACTAATCAGAACAAAAGGCTTCAATTTGCTAGGTACAGTAGCATAAAGATTGGATTTGAAAGAATGGAAAAAGGTCATGTCATCTGATGAGTCCAAACTGTATTCCAGAGCAACGTGTGGCAGCGTTATGATCTGTGGATGCTTCAATTGGTCAGGTCTCGGCTCAGCAACGTTATTGGGCAAAAAATGAAGTCAGCTGATGACCTTAATGTACTGAATGATCACGTTATCACATGGGGGCCAGGCAATGTAATTTTACTACTTTTCTGCAATTTGCTTCTAAATTCTCAAACTTTTATGAAAAAGTTATGATTTTTTACGACGACTTAATAATCTTATATTTGCTTTGTTTTAATCAATTTTTTTCCTTGATGTAAGATTTCAGTAATTATGATAGAACTTTTACAGTGTTGTACAGTATGTGTACCATATTAAGTAACTTAATTAACTTTAGTTACTTAATTAGGTTTGAGATCATAATGAATGGTTTATATATAACTGTCTTGCTTTGAACTTCGGAATTGTTGATTTAAAGTCTAGGACTGTTGGCATTAGACTTTGGAACAGAACATCATGGACATTTTCGGCAGGCAACGGAGTAACACAGTGACTTTCTGAAACAGAGGGACAGCAAACTCTCTCCATAACAACAGCCAGCCAATTCTAGGCATTTATGCAGAACGTATGAAGATCAGATAGAGCACAGCTGTGTAATAGATGTGAATGAGGAAAAACAACACCAAAAAAATGCATGCGTTTTAAAAGTTATGCAATGAAAGCTGATAAATATGCATGAGTTTTGTTTTGGTAACAGATCATTTGGCTGGGAACACAAAGTCCAACAAACACCTAACCAGCACAGCCGTATACAAACTCGATTGCAAAAAAAAAGTTGGGACACTACATATTGTGAATAAAAACAGAATGCAATGTAGTGAAAGTTTAAAATTTCAAGTTTCAGAATAGAATATAGATAACATATCAAATGTTGAAAGTGAGACATTTTGAAATGTTAGGCCATATATTGGCTCATTCTGGATTTCATGAAAGCTACACATTCCAAAAAAGTTGGGACAGGTAGCAATAAGAGGCCGGAAAAGTTAAATGTACATTTAAAAATCAGCTGGAGGACCAATTTGGAACTTATTAGGTCACTTGGCAACATGATTGGGTATAAAAACAGCCTCTCAGAGTGCCAGTGTTTCTCAGAAGTCAAGTTGGGCAGAGGATCACCAATTCCCCCAATGCTGTGGCGAAAAATATTGGCGCAATAACAGAAAGGAGTTTCTCAGATAAAAATTGCAAAGAGTTTGAAGTGATCATCATCATCTACAGTGCATAAGATCATCCAAAGATTCAGAGAATCTGGAACAATTTCTGTCATAAGGATCAAAGCCAGAAGACCATACTGGAAAGGCACCAAGTTCTAGAACATCATATGCTCCCATCCAGACGTGCAAGGTCTCTTTCAGGGAAGACCTTGCATTTTCCAACATGACAATGCCAGACCACATACTGCATCAATTACAACATCATGGCTGCGTAGAGGAAGGATCCGGGTGCTGAAACGGCCAGCCTGCAGTCCAAATCTTTCACCCATAGAAAACATTTGGTGCATCTTAAAGAGGAAGATGCGACAAAGAAGACCTAAGACAGTTGAACAACTAGAAGCCTGTATTCCTATTCCTAAATTTGATCCTAAACGTGTCT
The DNA here is from genome assembly GCA_030522415.1 of Channallabes apus. Classification (NCBI taxonomy): domain Eukaryota; kingdom Metazoa; phylum Chordata; class Actinopteri; order Siluriformes; family Clariidae; genus Channallabes; species Channallabes apus. Next base: position 509,935 of record CM060111.1, on the reverse strand, counting down.
CCTCAGTCCCCAGACATTTGCAGACTGTTATAAAAAGAAGAGAGGATTCCACACAGTGGTAAACATGGCCTTGTCCCAACTTTTTTGGAATCGGGTTTGTACCGTATGCTTTTTGAACGTCCCATCCCGCTCTTCTTGGAAGGATTTCCACTAGATTACGGAACATGGCTGCGAGGATTCGTGCTCGTTCCGCCATAAGTAAGCTTAAGTAAGATGAGGAACAGATGTCAGTTGAGGATGTTCGGGATGCAGTTGGGGTTCATCCCAAAGGTGAGGTCAGGGCCGTGTGCAGGACACTCGAGATCTTCCAGGACAACCGTGACATACTGAAACCTGCTTGAGCAGTGAAGGGACATTGTGATGCTACAGCATACAGACATCATACACAGCATGTTGTGGGGAGAAAAAGGGCCACAAAGCTCAGATCTCCACAGCAGTACTCATATTCCAAATAGTACACAATGAGGGAGTCTTAATATATAAAATAATAAAAGCTTACACACTTTAAACACCATTAAGAGCTAACACTTAGCCTGACTCAGACTCCATGACATGACCTCATTATCTCCAGCTGTTATAGTGAATATACTCACATCCTCTGGTTTCCCCAGAACAGCCGCTGTGGTGGAGCAGAGCTTCTTCAAAAAGTCTTCAGAGAATTTACTTGCAGGCAGATTGCTCTCTAAATCGATAAAAGGCATTTTTATTTGTTTGTTTGTTTGTTTTAAAGACTAGTTTTGTTTCTCTTCCGCACTGGATACCGTCCCGAAAAAAATGAATGGCAGTCAATCCCCGCTCGCGCAACACGTGATTGGCTGAAGCGCAGAGACGCCTGCTTGTTTTGATCTCTGATTGGTGGGTTCGGTTTAACGCGACGTCCAATAGCGTTAGAGTGGAGGCGTGTTTTTTTTTTTTTTTTTTTAATGAATGCAGCACGTGGTGTACATGTGGTGACTAATGAATGCAGCACGTGGTGTACATGTGGTGACGTTGGTATACGTTTCAATGTATCTGAATGTTGTGGGGAAAAAGGTAATTTTTTCCTTTTTAATCGTGCTGGGGGCCTGGAGCCTATGCCAGGAGACTTTGGGCATGAGGTGGGGTAAACTCCGGACACTGGAGTGCTCACCACAACACCACCATGCTGTTTCATACTTTAACTTATAAAGTAAACCTCTCATATATTCTAGATTCATTTCACATAAAGTAAAATATTTGTAAGGCATTTTGTTGTTTTTCATTTAAAAATCTCCAAGTATTAGAATATTTCACTCATACCTTCAGTAAATTACTATTCCTACAGTTTATATATACTGCTCATCTCTCTGCCTAGTTCAGAACAAATGCTATATGTTCATGAAAAGTTGAATGGAAGGGAAATGTGTAGTAGGAAAAGGCAACAGGGATGAAAGCATCCTTAAAAGATTGTCAAGCAAAGCCAATTCAGGACTTTGGCAGAAGTTCATAAGTAGTGCAGTCAGGCTAGTGTCAGTTCATTAAGAGTCGCCCCACACGATGGTCTTTAGAGAATAGCCTACAACTGTTGCATTCCTAGTATTAAGCCACTCCTGAACTAGAGACATCAGAAGTGTCTTACTGTATCTGGGCTTTAGAAAGAAAGAACTGGACAGTGCTCAGCGGTCCAAAGTCCTCTTTTCAGATGCAAGAATTTGTTTTCATTTTATTTGGAAAATAATGTACTAGAGTCTATAGGAAGAGTGAAGAGGCACAGAATCCAAGTTGTCCAGTGTGTCCACTGGATACACACTGGACAACTTGATCTTCAGTAACTCCAAGCTGAACGTAGGTGATGATAGTGGGCCATCTGGGGTTGGTCCACTTTGTTTAATCAAGTCCAAAGTCAATATGGTCCTCTGTCAGGAAATTTCTAGAGCGTTTCATGTTTTTGTCAGCTGACATGTAGATGTCGATATCATTTTCCAGCAGGACAAAGCACCTGCCCACAAAACCACAACTATCACTACCTGGTTTGCTGACCATCATATTACTGTGCTCAACTGGCCATCCACCTCGCCTGACCTGCACCCCATAGAGGCAATATGGAACATCATCAAGAGGAAGATGATAAACCCCTGACCCAACAATAGACAATCTGAAGGCTGCTATCAAAGCAACCTGGTCTTCATTAACTCCAGGCTGAGCACCTCTATCCCAAGCTGCATTGATTCTGTAATTTCTGCTAAAGGATCCCTGACCAAGTCTGTGCATAAACAAACTGAATTTTTCAGGATTTCTGTAATGTAAATCCTCAGAACTATTCTAGAATTCTGATATGTCCACTCTGATTTAACATCCTTGAAGCATAACAGCCAAATCATTTATAATCCTCACCCTTTCCACTTCAGTAAAAGGCATTTTCAAAAAAATGTTATGTCTCTCACACTGCCATGGCAAAACTATTTATGTTGGCATATCTGTGTAATGTATAGCTCAGCCAGTGTCCAAAATCACCATGACATTAGAATTCAGTCAAACACACCAAATAAAGAGTCAGGAAGATAAATAGCAGCTCTTTATTTTATATCACATACAAGTCAAAAACTAGAACAGAATAAGTAAATACAAGTCAAGTGCTGAATGGATCTAGATGGATCTGGATTTGAGAGAGTTTAGTGTTTTCTTTCAAAATGTTCTTCACACCAGAGATGAAATACCTAGAGTGGAAAAGGGAAAATGAGAATATTTAACATTTATTAGTTTTTTAAAGTTTTATCATCAACTACAAATAAGGTATGAATAAAAACTGAAAACATTTAAGCTTTTTTCCCTTTGCAGAAATTATTCCATGAAAGTAAATAATGGACAATTGGGTTTTGTATTTCATTGGCAACCACATGTAGAATTTTTCTATAAAGCAATACAACCATTGTGTACCATGGTACATTGGATGGAAAGGTAATGTGCATACCATGTGAAAATTTGCACTGTTTGAGAGCTTCGTTGAAACCTTCGCACAAGTTTAGGTCTGTCTGAGTAGTAGCGCAGTCGAGAAACTGCCTCACTTCGAAAAGACATGGCCCTGCCTGAGGGGGAGCAGCTCGCACGGTCTCCTACGAGAGAGAGAGAGAGAGAGAGAGAGAGAGAGAGGGGAGGGGGGGGGAATTGTTGTCAAGGTCTATTGTCAAGGTCTCTGGACTAACAATCCTACATAAAAAAAACAATACTATTTAGCTTTATTTTTATATTTATTATTTTTCGCTGCTGAATTCAATTGGATGTGTCCTTCATAGATAGAATAGAATTTATCCCACTTTAATAATTTAACTATTTATTCTATTATATATAAATTATTTATTTTTTATATAAAACAGATAGATAGATAATCTTATTTTAATTCATGCAGCAGTTCATGGATTATACAACAAGATAATCCATGAACAAACAAGGTGCAAAAAATATTTATGACCACTGCCTACAATATGCAGTCAGGAGAAGCGACAGATTAGTGCTCAAGAAGGTATTATGTTGCATCATAATAATATTAACAATAACTGTTTTCATGTACATGATGGGTGTGTACTGTGTCGCCATCCTTACATGTATGTGCACCGTGAATGTGAGGACTCACCTGTTGTGCAGGAGCCGGTCTCGTTGTTTCGGATGAGCCGCTTCCACTGAAGGCTCCAGTAAGGGCGCTGCCCATGACGTGGCCCACGGCCGAGCCTACAGCCACACCAGCGGCAGTCGTGGCCATCTGAGCCATGAGACCTGGCTGTTTCGGCTGGGCAGGAGCCGCGGCTACCGCTGACGGAGGAGGAGCCACTGGAGCTGGAGCGTGGGAGTGAGCAGGCGCACTGGCAGGAATAAAAAGAGAGAGAGAAAAAAAAGATTAGAGGGGGATTAAAGAACGGTGTTTGGAGTACACAGTAATTTCAATATGATAGTTGATATAACGTGTGTAGTACTAGACAGTATCTGCTGTGCTTGATGAGTTTGGCTGGATTTGAGCTGAAGGTTACATAAGGTTATCCAACAATCATAATTCATGTTATTGCCACAATATTCAACACACATATATTACGGTCAAGGTAGGAGTTTGACTTTAAGTGACCTTTGGCTTAGTATGAGGACAAACTGCTTAGTTAATGATCAGATAACCAATCAAATCTCAGGCATCCACCAGATCCTTCTGGAAACACAACTCCGCCATGAATTAGACCAGACTGATCTCAGCTCAGTGTTTAAACATACAATATTGTTATTTACTGAAACATTAAAAACTACAGATTAGTTAGGTAGGATTCTTTTCCCCAACCGTTTTCGGGCTTTTCCCGCCTCTTGCAAGGAGATTGGCTAGCGCATTCGTCAGTAATACCTGCTAGCCAATCGTAGCGAAGCAGGCGGATTCATTTCAGCCAATCCAGAAGCAAAACGGCGGAATACGGGTAAAGAAAACGGCGGCTATATAATGGGTCAGTGTTAACGACCTCGCTGTATAACGGAGTGTATACTAAACACACTGAGTCAGTTTTACCTCACTGGTGCTGAAGGACGACTCCGACCTCCTCTCGCCATGACTACAGAAACTTTACTGAAACTGCGTCACTGAACGTTAGCTGAAGCTACTGCACGCGGACTGTCCTCGAGCGCTGCAACAAACTCAGAACTTCTGGCAGCCGGTGCACGTGCGGGTGACCTTGTGTGGGCAAGATGGACGCGCATGCGCAAAAACGCTCTCTACCAAAGCCAAGCGCATTGATCACGTGACATTGTGTAACGTTCATTGTTTTAAGATCGTGTTACAGTTTTTTTTTAATCCCTCGATTTGGGACGATGAAACTCTCAAAACAGAAATTCTCAAAAGACTTCTCTACATCATCTGGTCACCTGTGCACATCATGAAAGTAATGTGTCGTTCTGCTAAACAAAAAAAATCCAGTTTCAACATATTAAAATACTTTACATCCTAAGATCAGTTACAGAGGATTTACAATATTACAGTACAGGAATGTCCAGCTGAAATCCTCTTCATTTATGCACTTCACTAGTGAGTGGAATCACCGGACACCCCCATATATTACCATCCTATAAGTATCACGATTTTATAAATGGATATTACATTTCCCCCTAATTTAGTAAAATTTCTTAACCTTTTAAAAGTTTAATGAGTATTTAAATATAGGCCGTTTTTCAACTTACTTACAATCAGGCCAGGAGTGACCATCAGGTGCACCGGGAGGATTCATTATATTATTGTCCACCCCATGTACTAAAGGTGAAGAGACGAGTACAGGCAGGTTGGAATGGGTGGAGAAAAGTGTCAGGTGTGTTGTGCTGCGATGAAAGAGTATCAGCGAGAATGAAAGGAAAGGTGTACAGGACAGTGGTGAGACCAGCGATGCTCTACGGCTTAGAGACAGTGGCACTGAAGAAAAGACAGGAGGCAGAGCTAGAGGTAGCAGAGCTGAAGATGTTGAGGTTCTCTTTGGGAGTGACAAGGATGGATAGGATCAAGAATGAGTTCATCAGAGGGACAACCCATGTGAGATGTTTTGGAGATAAAGTCAGAGAGGCCAGATTGAGGTGGTTTGGACATGTTCAGAGGAGAGATGGTGAATATATCGGTAGAAGGATGCTGAGATTGGAACTGCCAGGCAGGAGGTCTAGAGGCCTTAAATTGTGCCCATGTCCAGCATTATTGCTTTATTTGCAGCTTTGGCTCATCTGTATTGTTGCATCATGTGTTTCTCATGTTCCTCTTACTTCCAATACTCCATAGATTCTCTGCGTGGTTCAGACAGCCTTCTTAAGGCTTCGGCCATCCCTGCTGCTCGTGCACCTTTACTTACAACATTTCCCTTTTAGTCAACTCTCCATAAACATGTTGTAAAGATACAGCACTTTAAGTGGTGACCCTCTGGGGCATAACCTCCTGGTGAGGGTGTCGATGATCGTCTTCTGGACAACTGTCAAGTCAACAGCTTTCCCTATGATTGTGGTTGAGCATACTGAACTAGACCAAGAGGTATTTATACTGTATGAATAGTAATTTACTGAAACTCAACATTAAATATTCTAATATGTGGAGATGATTTTAATAAGCTCTAAGAATGAAATAAAAGTAAAATAAAAAGGCTTGAAATATTTCTCTTGCATAATGCATAATGATTCTAGAATATATGACTTTCAGTTTTTGATTCAGTCCTAGCCATAGTTTTAATAAAAAAAATACTTCCAGAGAATATGATTATATTGACAATAAGTTTAACCATTCTGGCCATTTTTTAAAGCAGTGAAATATTAGTCCTTTATGGCGCTGATGGATAAACTAATGATTTTGAGCAGGTCGAGCAAATATTTAGGATGATTCAAGAAATGTTCTAAAGTGACAATTGTAATGTCTTCATATAAATAACTAATAACAATATTAATCTTTTGTCGCCCTCTAGTGGAGCGGTAAGTAATTGCAGGTATATCATGCAGTGAGGATGGCTATACAGTACAGTACAGTATGTACATACAGACCATTGATAATTGTAAATGTCTAATGAATAAGTAAAGAAAGAATGAATGAAAACAGGAGGTTAAGTAAATGTTAAATGACCAAAAATAGGTTACTATGACACTTTACAGTATATCTATTGATCCATTCTCTTATCTCTAGCAGAATTCCTCTTGGTCAGGAAAGCAGTGGATCTAGAGCCGAGCCTGAGAACACTCGGTGTGAGATTAGAGAATTTACCTACATGTTTCTAAACCAGAGAACCCTGAGGAAAGCCACATGGGATTGAGGTACCCATAAAACCGCATGATGATTTAACACTTTCAGAGTTCATTTGATTCAAACTGGATCTACATAATCACATTTATTCAACACTCCAGGTGTCTTTACGGCCTTTTCTGTGTAAGCATGCTAAATTCCCACCGTCTGAGCTCAGGTTTAAACCAGGGATCCTAGAGCTGTGAGGCAACAATGCTAATGGTTTAGTTTAAAGTTGATCATTGTAAAACACTCCCATGAAACAAATCATAACCACCTTAAATCCCCCCTCACACCCTTTTAGACTCCTAGAAAAATATTACTGCAGTGTACGAATCATAACATGTCTGGTGTGCTCATGTCCTCCCCATCCTACATCCCAGCAGTGAGCAGGTTTATATAAAGCCTAATCTACATCATATACCCAGAAGTACATCATCATATACCCTAGTGCACTTTTTAAATACTTCTCTTGTGGCTGAAAAGCAACAGAAAAAACAAATCTCTCAGTGTCATAACGACTTGATTTTTGAGTTGTGTTGTTTTGTCATTTGTTTCCTACAGTATCATAGCAAGAATGTATTGTTCTCTCTGCGCTACTTTATAAACACTTTGCATTTAGAGTTTATAATGATGGTAGTACTGAACAAAAAAGACAATACAGTTTTATTGAAGGTAGAATTCTCGAATATGCTGGTAACACAGTCTGTTATCAGGATATAATCCCTAGAGTTTGAATATTAGTAGCACTTTCTGACACATTGTAAAATTATCCATCAGTTCAGAGGTCAACTGAATAGTAATTTTATTAAAATTAACCATGCAATCAAATTTACAATAAACTATACAATTGGAAAAACCAAACAAAAAAAAAAAACCTTTGTTTAGCACCAACCCACCAGTTGATGGCAGTAGAGGCACAGATTTATGGGCGGATCCGTAAAGTGGCGAAACATGAGGTATTTCTGTATAAAACTTTGGGTAAAGAATGATGGGTGGGATGAATTTGAATCAACAGGTCCAACTTATGATTATACTAGTAGGTTTTGTCTAGCTCTAATAGATCCCAAAAAAACTTGAATATCACTTGTATATTAGTAAGTTAATACACATTTTAAACTCTCATATTCCAGATTTATTTAAATGTAAAGTTAAATATTTAAAAATAATAATGCGTCTTAAAATATTAGAATACTTCATTTCAAATGTAAGTAAATTACTCTTCATACACTATAAATACTTTGCATCTCTCGGTCTATTTCAGTGCAAACAGCCAAGTCTGGAGGAAGAGAGGACGAGTACAGTGAGGCACCTCAGTAGAATCTGACTGTACAGGAAGTCAGTGAATTAGCTGCAGTTATAAAGCCGGCTTGACTTAATAAGATTGTATGAATATGTAGAGTTAGATTTAGGATAATGATGTGGTATAGAAAAGAAAGTATCTGATGTAATATTTGTACAAAGTGCAGTGATACAGTAGCGTCCAGTATAACTGCACTGTGAGGAAGCCAGGGATAGTAAATGGTTTCAAGGAAAATAATCAAATAAACTCCCATGTTACAGGGTTGTTTTCTACCTGCATGTTCTCACACTTAAACAACTGAACATTGACATTTTAAAGGATGGCGGTGATTAAAAAAATAAATAAATAAATAAATACTGGAAACAGGTTAAGTAGTCCATTTTCTTATTTTATTCCTGTGTTAATACAATAAATATACAAAACTCAAACTACTCAACATGCGACTGCAGAGGGAAACAAGAGTGCATTTGTACAGTACGATGGAATTATTCAGGACGACAGGCAACCACTCGTCAATTATTATTCTTTTTTTGTCTTTTTTTTTTACAAAATATACAAATATCCCTTGGGTTTGCTTGAACGGACTTCGCATCACCACCTCCTCAGTGTTTCAACTAATAATGTCATTGAGTTCAAAATCACAAATTAAAAGCCACAAATCCAACACACACACACACACACACACACACACGCACGCACACACACACACACACACACACACACACACGCACAGGCTCACGTTTGATCTTTTCTACGGACTTTTCCAACTCGATTCTTATTAATATAGAACAAACATTCAGGTGCAATTTGTTGTTCTAAAAAAAGAAAGAACGACTTGCAGCAGCTCATCTTGTGATGATGGAATTGGAAACACAACAATAGCAAAAAAAAAAAAACAAGATTTTAAAATTAAGCTATGAGTAAAAGGTCTCTAATGTACGTGTTCACGTGACTGTGAGTTAACATCCAAATATCAGTTCTGAAATCAATACTGTATAGAGATGACTGAAGCTACCACACACACACACACACACATCCTCACACACACACACACACACACACACACCCTCACACACCAACACACAAATACGGTCTCATAACACAGGCAACCCATAGTCTTGAGATACTTTCCAGATGTTTTTAGTGCTCAAGGCTGCAGTCATTAATGAGAAATACAAAAACAATTTAAAACCTAAACTGTCCCGCTGGACTGAAATGATGAGGCTACTCCAATTTATAAACCTATGTGAAATCACTTGCTGTGGAGCTCATTCTAATTAATTCAATACACATTCTCTTTCTCTCTCTCACGCACACACACATACACACACACACCCATAACCACCAACACGAAGGCTAGCATGCTATAATCTTTCTTGGGTTTTCTGTGACCCCGGAGCGTGCCATTTGTTTATACAGATAGTGTTTTCTTCTCTTGAGGCTTTACTTTTCACCGGCTTCCACAAACTTCAGATCCAGAGCTGAACTGATGGCTTAGTGAGCTTCTCAACAACGCCGAACTCTGGTTTTAGGTCGTCAAACAAGCCTCAGAAGCAAAATGAAGGAGCTTCGACATATTTTCAGAAAAGCAGGAACAACATGTAAGGCAGATCCGGAGATTAAAAAAAAAGAAAAGAAAGAAAAAAAGCAACAGAGGAGCCACCGAGTCTCGCACCGGGTGCAGTCAGTGAGGGACCTTCCTACTGGCCAAGGAGGGGTCGGAATGAAATGCTTGTTGCTGTGAGATATTACTGGATATTCTGTTGGTGAACTGGATTGTGTTTCAACCCTTTGTTCGCTTAAAGATGTTTATAGCAAGTGAACAGAATCCTGACATCACTTCCTGTTTCCTTTTTGTTCATGAGCAAGCACAGGATTGATCTGAATGGACAACTGGGACGTGGATGATGGGGACAATGTCAAATGCGTGCACACAAAACCTCAACCGCCAGTTGAGTGCATCCACTTTGTGAAAAGAGTAGAGTCTCCGTTAGCCAATGGAGTGCACCGAATCGATGAAGGGGCGTGGTCTGGGATCCTCCACATCTGAAACAGGCTTACAGATGACTCAAGTCAAAGGAGTATAATAATAAAGAATGAAAAAGGGAACGTGGGACGAGCTTAAAGCTGGGCCTGCTCGCTCTCTCTCTCTCTCCTAACCAATCAGAATTGCTCTTTGAAAGCTCCGCGCGCAGCGTTCGAGGCGGCGTTAGCGGCGGCTGTCTGCACTGTTTTGTTGGACATGACGCCGGTGGCGAATTCCTGTTGGGCCTTCTCAAAGCTCGCACCAGTGGTCCGATACAGCCCGTGAACCTACACACACACACACACACACACACACACATCATAGAACAACTGGTGTAATGTCTTTAGATATGTTTCCAATGGATAAGTATTCCACTGAGAAGCAACACACACACTCGGTCTTAAAAAGAAAACTGTAATTCACACTCTCCATTATCATTGATTCTACAAATTAGCTTTAATTACTTATTACTGCATGTTCTCTTTATCCGTACGCCCCGTTTCCTCTCCTCATACTAAGCAGCTTTACCTTTTTAAACATGATGAGAGAGATGACAGCTGAGGCAGTAAACAGAGCAGCAATCAGGATCATGATGATGCCCACAGGGATGCTTTTATTAAGGCCGGTCAGCGCCGAGATCCAGCCACTAGACACACACGAGGGTTTTAATGTACAACTTCATTAACATGAGAAAATGACTTGAGGAGCAACGAGCTGCTTTAATAGAAAATAATCATGTGTGAATACCTGACTCCCCAGTCTGCGATGCCGATGGCCTGCATCACGTGGACACCGAACTGACAAATATAGACGAAGAAAAACACAAAGAAGCGGAAAGAGCTGTCACTCCTGCAGAGAGAGAGAGAGAGAGAGAGAGAGAGAAAGGAAATGAATAATATAAAATATTAGTATAAGGGTGTTTATTGATAAAACTCATTAATTGCATATGTACTGTTGTTTCATATAATATACAGTACTGTGCAAAAGTCTTGAGTTATCCCTTATATTGTCATATATTATATACAATTTTATTCAATTATGTAGATTAAATTAAAGAAAATAAAATTAAAATAAAAAAGAAAATAGGAACAAATGTTTAACTGCAACATCCTGCAAAGTGTCTAAAGACACAATTTGAAAAACAGGTTCTTTATGCATCGACCTCAGCAGAACCGTCACCGTCCTGATCCGTCATCAACTTATCCTGCACTGATCCGTGACTCAAGTTAGATGTTCTTTTATGCTTGAATGAATTTTAGATCACAGTGTTACAGATACAGGGACTGGACTGAAACTGGGGTCAGGGGTAGTTCAATGGTTAAGGCATTAAACTCCATCACCACCAAATTAATTAGGGAGGTTTAAATGATCGTGTGTGTGTACGTTACCTGAATGCTCCATACAGAGGTCTGTACCAGCAGACGAATGAGCAGGGAGAGAAGAGCATGAACCACAGCATGGCCAGGCCAAAGTCAACACCACGTGTGGAATCTACACAGAACCACGCCAAGCACCCGAAGATGTTCAGAAACAGTGTCCCTGTGTGGACTGGGGAAAAGGAAAGAAAAAACAAACAAACACATACACAGATAACATATCAGATCGTCAACAATTCAACCAGCAGGAAATCATTACTCACATTTAACACTTCACCTAATAACACCACAAGTTCCTGAGTAAGTGGTAAAAGCAGAGAACTGTTTCACGCCGACCTGCCACACACTATACAAACTATAATAAAGAAAAGAGAACATCAGTTTCCGGTCAGCACTGCCTTTATCTAAATCCTCACATACTTTCCATCTCCTGAACTAAAGCTGTGACAAGCTGTTCGCTCAGCAGACTGAAACTCAGAAATTATCTCCATTCACGAAAAACTAAAATTATATAAACAACATTTCTTCAGATTTTTTAACCTCATTTCTATTTTTTTTCTTCTGAAAGGCAACTTTGACCAGTGTTAAAAGCGTTATGTAAATAGAAATTAATTCAAATAGCTGTTTCCTAAAATAAAATAAAGACTTTAACAGTGTACGGTTATAGAAATGTAAAGATTTATATCACTAGTGACCCATTTTACAGTCTTCATTAACATGCTGCTGCTGTCATGTCTGGCTTGCTCACTAGGAATCGAACTCTGAATCCTGAATTCTGTACAGCTGTTGAAAAAAACAAACAAACAAACAAAAAAATACTGTGTTTTAGAATCTAAATAAACATGATAAAAAAAACAAAAAGCAGTTTAGTTGAGCAAAGCGATGATGTAAGCCACAAATAAAAATTAATTTGTTTGAATCCATGTCGAATTCAATATACTTTTTTTATTAATTAAATCATTAAGTCACAAATTAAGTCATTACCACCTAATGCAATACGGAGAGGAGAAAAAAAAGTGATTAAATTATTAAAGTGCTAGAAAAATTAACTAGGAATCCTATTGAATCTCCTTGTTAAACACTGACGAGTTGGAAATATTTTTAGAAATACATTATAATATTGGACCTACAGTATATCAAACCAATGAAGCCAAATAGCAAGCAAACAAAATCCTACTATGACCTGGAGTTACATTAATAAGACTAAGGTGATGCATTACTACACTATAGGAAAAAGTTTTATAATTAATCAAAATCTTTTTAATGTAATTCATCTCAATTGTTTCGGTATGATTTCCACTTGACGATATGGATGTGTTCATTCAAGTCCATACAAGTGTTAGTGATATTCGCTGAGGAGGCTTGAATAGCCGTCGGTGTTCCAGTTCATCCCTAAGGTGGTTGAGATCAGGGGACTCGAGCTCATCCACTCTAATCTTGTCTAAATTTTGCCTTGACAGACATCGATTCATGTACAGGGGCACCGTCATGCAGGAACAAGCTCAGTTCCAGTGAAAGCAACCATACAGGAACCTCATACGAGTGTGACAGTCATGTGTCCGCAATCGTTTGGTCGCATACTTCAGTCAAGACAAAAAAAAAAAAAAAAAAAAAAAAAAAAAACACAATGAAAAAAACCCAAAGATCAGTCCGTTTTAGATTACAGAAACTGCTTTAACCACTTCTACAATGTACACATGAGTGACTTATTGTAAATGAAACACCCAGCGTGACACATTTAAACAAACTCAAACACACCCACAGCACACTCCACTGGAGCTTTAATGGCTTCAAACCAGTGGATCAAACTGAAAGCTCAGGCTCTGAGAACAAGCAGATCACATACAGTCAGGCACATAACATTTGGAACAAAGTTAAGATGCCACACCTTTTTTTTTCCAAAACTGTTGAATTAAAGATGGAAAGTCTTGACTTCAATCACGTCTGAAGTGTTAAACTTGAATTTCAAGTGTGGTGGTGTACACAGGCCAAATACCTTAAAACTTATCTTTGTGGCTGGGGTGATGCTACTGTATAGCCGCCCGAGGGCCTAAAGAGAGCTGCATGGCCCGAGCTCTCTCAGTGGGATGGGGGCCACTTGGTACTCTTACATCAATAACAGCTGTACAGCTAATCATGCTCACTCAAGCTGAAGGAGCAGATTTCGCTGTCCTCCGAGTGTATATACTGTATATATATATTATTATTATTATTTTTTTTTATATCTAGTTTTTCATTCGCACGGCATGTAAGCCAATAGTCTTTACTTACAATATTTAATTTATCAGTAATCTAAATCAGAAACTGTGAAACCTATGAAATGTCACCACAAAGTCTCTTCTGAAAACATGGAATAATTAGATTTTATAAAAAAGGACTTCTTTTGTTTTTACAAAACCCATTTTTAGGTTGGGTAACGATGTAGGCAGCAGCATGTGACCACATTACACCCGATCTGATTCAGAGCTCCGCTTAAGGAGGGAGGAAATCATCTGAGCTTTAGAGAAATGCTCCATCACTTACAGAAAGTGGAAGATGGAGAAGTTTATATTGTAGGCTTGATGCATCGGTTATGTAGCAACATTTAGAGACTAGATGCTCGGGAGTTCATTTTTAGTCAGTGATCTGTAACTGGAATAACCGTGCCGTACAGAACAGCATGTCAGCACATAAATCGTGCAGAACCTTTAGGCTACAGCAGCATTCCACTCCTGCCAGCTAAGAACAGGAAGCTGAGGCTACAGTGGGCACAGGCTCAACAGGCTCAACAAAAAAATTAAAGAGCTGAGGAAGCAGAAAATAACGCTTGGCCTTTTTCTAATCTATATTCACACAGTTTTCAGCTGTAATTATTGTTATTGATTATTTTTCAAATAGTAGCATTCCTCTGTTAAATAATGCATCATAAAATACATAAACATCAATACTAAATGAAACAGAAACAAAATAAATAAATAAATAAAAAAGAAGTTTGGATTACAAATATTCGTTCCACAGCCCAAAAAAATAAATACATAAAAATAATTAATGCAAAATATAAAGTAAAAATAAAACAAATTAACCTGCACTTTAAAAAAAAAAGTAAAAATAAATCCAGACAGATAATTGTTTACGTTTATGCGCACAGGCGCTGTGTATGTGTGAAGCTAAAGTAAGAGGAGAGGAGGAATAAGACCCTTCCCTATTCTCGTCTTACACGGTAACCACTTCTTCCTTTCTTATTTGATTACACACACACGCACAGAGAGAAAAACCATTAGGTCAGTTGTGATCACATGACGCTCGGCATCAAAACAAAAAGCGCATGCGTGATACATGATACTCGGTACTCGTAAACTAAGACTTAATCGTTTTTCAAGTCAAAATGTATTAAAAATCTTTGCTCGTCAACACTGCTTATTGGCTGACGGAGAGAGAGAGAGAGAGAGAGAGAGAGAGAGAGAGAGAGAGAGAGAGAGAGAGAGAGCACCTGGTAAGTAAATGCTTTGTGATTGGAAAGGAGATACTCACACATCCATAGGTAGTACATGATCTTAACCGTCTTCTGAAACTCCACCGGGATATCCACAGATATGTCATGGTAGAAACATGGACCCACTGGGAACCTCTCAGGCAGAGGTGGCCAGTTGTTTTTCCTTCCTGAGGAAATGAAAGGAAGGAGAGAGAAACGGGGGAGGGGGGGGACAAGATTAAATTTGGATATCGGTAGCAGTTTTAAGATTATATACCTTAACTGAATTAAAAAGAGATGCGCAACAACTGCCAACATCAAGCATTTTACATGAGTCACGATTATTATTAGTCAAGAACCGATAATTTTTATCTTACAAAACACTTAGTTGACTTTGTTTGGCATTTATATTTACCTCTCCTGTCCATTTAGGTCAATCAGTAAAATAATTACTAATAACAATAAGAAAAAGCAAAACAAAGGGGAAACAAAATACAATCTCGAGTTTGGCAAGTTGTATTTTGAAGAAATTATGGACTTTGCTTATGATACATGATTACAGCACGAGTACAGTAGATGTTTTACAAGTGGTTTTATATGAAGAAGTTTTATATGTGGACCTCCAGATGCATTGAGTGTCTGCATCTCTCTCTCTCTGCGGTCGAGTTCTGCAGCTTTCTTCTCCAGCTCCTCCTGCCTCCTCAGCAACTCAGCTTGGGCCCGTGCCTGATCCTGCAAGACACACAAACACCTCATTAAATTTAAAGTCAGGGTGAATAAGGTGACAATCATAAGGGAGGTTGGTCGATACTCCATACTCCCATAATAATTTGTTTCTCCCTCACACACATGCAAAAAAAAAAAAAAACCCTACCCTAAGCAAACTAGCACACTTTTTTGTTTGCCTGCTTTAGCATTGATTAATTCCTAATCTTTAAAGATCTTGTCATAATGTGCATGTGAAAATTAAATATAGGTATTAAATATAGCTATGAATTCTGGTGATTTTTTTTTATGATGCAACTTTACAGAGTCTTTAAGTGATTATGATTTAGTTTCAAACCCTTTTGTTCCAGGTTTTAATAATGTGTGTTAACAGTTCTTAAAACAATCCCACTGATTTCAAATCTCCTTAGTTTAGGGATGTAGTGATATGTAAAGTGATGGTTGGGTATATACAGTACTATATCCTGGATTTGAAGTTCCCCTTCGGTGTGCTTTCACTTAGGGTTGTTCCGATTCCGATACTGGTATCGGAAATGCTGCCGATACCACAAAAAAATCTGGCATCGGAATCGGCGAGTACTTGAGTCCACGTACCGATCCGATACCATTTTCCTAAACATAACCTATTTATTCCCGCTAGCTTTGCTAGCTTAGCTTACTTACAGAGTGTCACGGCGTGCGCCTGTGATGGGCGTGCGCCCAAATTGATATCGCTCCTCGCTCACTAGTTAGGCGGCCTCCCCCCCCTTTAGGTATGTGAAGTAGCAGGGCCGCAGAATCAGGCTACGGCCCATGAGCTATCGGCGCTATAAAACACAGCGGGGAGTGTAGCTCGGGGTCTGACTGGTGGGAAGCTGGACTTTGTGACGCGGTGGATTTTATGAGAGACAGTGGCACAAGAGCGGGGCGATGTGATGCGACCCAGAGACTTTAAAAAGGGGGGGCGCCTTTGATCTCCGCGAGAGGAGCGCGTGAACTCCAGTGGCACCTTCACTTCCGCATAGAGCCCGCCTTCGCATCTCTGCCGCCGAAGTGGAAAAGACCGCAGAGAGCCTTTAACCCTTTCCTTCCCCATTTTTCTAAATAAATGACCCTTTTTCCTGTAAGACCTCGTGTCCGTGTTTCATGGTGTCGCCCGTGCACTTAGGGACGAACCCGTTACACAGGGCTAGTAGTATTTTACTTAAAAAAAAGAAATTTTATACATATCTATATATATATATATATTTATTATGTATGTATATATTGTGTATGTATGTGTGTGTGTGTGTGTGTGTGTGTATGTATATATATATATATATATATATATATATATATATATATATATATATATATATATATATATATATATACATATATACACACACATACACACACACAGTACAGATACACACCCAGGTATCGGATCAGTACTCGGTATCGGCCGATACCCTGAGCCCAAGTATCAGAATCGGTATCGGGAGGGAAAAAATGGTATCGGAACATCTCTACTTTCAGTGCAGCAAAATATTAAAAAACAATATATTTTTTAATTTCTGAATTTAACTTGTAAACATGTAAACAGTGTTAAACTGCTCATAATGTCCTGAACACATAAGGATTGCATATAAAAGACATAATACCAAATACTTATTTTACCAAAGAATTTACCTATTAATTCATAAAACAAAATTCATTTTTTAAATTATTATTATTATGTCTTTCATACTTGAGGTACACTGTACCTATGACCGGCCTCTCATCTTTTTAAGTGGAAGAACTTACACAATTGGTGGCTGACTAAATCCTCCTCCCCCCCCCCCACTGTACATAAATACACACATACAATCTGATTATTCAAGACAATCACCTTCCAAATAACAGCAAGTGTAACTAGAGAGGTACATTTCCTGAAGAGAATGTGAGTGGTGCTTGCCGTGGCGTGTATATATCGTGCCATGTATTTACACAACAACTGACTGAGCCTAGTAACCCGATGTGCAGGAATGCACGTGTGTAAATACTAAAGGAAACCTTTTATTTGCTGTGAAAATGCAATATTTTCCTGTGGACAAAATTTCTGCCTCCCACCACACACCGCTTCACTGGCGCAGAATGCAGACACCTGAATATAATGTAGGCGATACAAAAATACCCCACATAAGCCGGAGCAGAGACTGGTATCTGGAAATGTGAAGCAGGTTATTAAACCAATGTGTCTCGTCTCCTGCAGGTACAGTAGGGTTTTCTTTTTGTGTGCGTGTGTGTGTGTGCATGTGTGTGCACCCCTTTATGTTGGCTATGCGCCCTGCTGGGACATACTAGTGTCTTTCTGTGCGTTTTTAGTTGCAGTGCAGAATTATAGCAGAAACACATTCTTTCTTGTTTACTGCAACACACTGGAGCTCTGTACTTCACTGAAAACAAATCTATGAATACTGTACATATAATACCACAGAGTAATTAGAAGTAAACTTAATCAACATACAGGGGTTCCTTGTATGTCGATTTCACCGGAAGCTTAGAAAATGAGATTTCCTGATTATTACATTAGTAAAAAACAACATGTTTAGCAGTTTAATATGTAAAAAGTACTGAGAATTACATTTGCAGTGTTGCAACTCGACACCAGTCTGGAATAAAAACAGAACGAGAACCGAGGTCCATGTGTAAAAATGTCTGGTACAGACGATGACATGGGTGTCATTAGGTCTCCTCGAGGACCAGAACTGCCCCCCCTAACCTCTGTACTAGCAAACTGGTTTCTTTCACATGCAATACCTGAACATGTTACCCTCAGGTAATTGTAGCCTTATTATTAATGCTACTACAACTACTGTACAGCTCCATATACTGGCAAGAAACACTCAGTTAAGTAAAGAGAGAAGACATTAACATTACTTAAACAAATGAAGGTCAGTCAGTCCAAAAAGATCTGATGAAGTTTAAACGTATCCCCAAGAGCAGTTACCAAAACCATCAAACGCTATGATGAAAACTAGGTTGTCCCAGGAAAAGAAGACCAAAAGCTTCCTCTACTAAAGAGGAGAAGTTTAGTAGAACTGCCAGTCTCAAGACCTGATGATTTACAGCACCTCAGATTAGTGCCCACGTAAATGCTTTTATAAAGAGGGAGACATATTTCAACATCAACTGTTCAGAGGAGACTGCGTGAGTCAGGCCTTTATGGTCACATTGTGGTAAAGAATCCAGTACTTTGAAAGACCAAAAAGCAGCAGGAAAACTTTCTTTTTGGTCTGATGAGATTTTTGCTTCTAACCATCATGTCTTTGATAGATGTAGAGAGGGAGAAAAGACATTTCCAGAATCTGTGGTTCCCACTGTGAAGCATGAAGGAGGTGGTGTGATTTGCTGGAGACACTTCTTGGTCATAAGAGCACATTTAACCAGCATGTCCACCACAGCATTTTTAATGACATGTCGTCCCATCTGGTCTGCACGTACAGTAGTGGGACTAACATTTGTTTTTCAACAGGACAATGACCTTTGGGCATGTATGAGATATTTGTCCAGGAAGTAAAGTGATGAAGTGCTGCACCAGATGATCTGGTCTCCACAGTCACACAAAACTAAATCCAACCGAGATTGTTTGGGATGAGTTGGACTGGAAAGTGAGCAAGAGTTTAACACCTCTGGGAAATCCATCCAGATTGTTGGAAAGCCATTCCAGGGGATTACCTCATTGAGAATACCAAGAGAGTCCAAAGCTGACATCAAAGCAAAAGGTGCCTAGTTTTTTTTAAGAATCGAAAATATAAAAGCATATTCTGAGTTATTGTCAGTTTTTGTCTCTTGTTCTCTATTAGTTTTGTAGACTATAATTGGTGTAACTGACGATAGATGCGATTTTAGAGATTTTAATACATGAATAAATGAAATAAAACCCCTCGGTCATTCCTTTTTTCAGCAATGCTCAAATCCCCCCTCTGGCCATGTGGAATTAAACATCTAACCGTATGTCTGTAACGGCTAAGGGCTGTACCATGTGCTAGTTGGGATGATGCTCATGCCACGCTGCACTGAAGGGGAAACATCCACACTTTTCTTATTTATACCTACTCTACTCTAATGAAGTCCAACATCACTTGCATCAGTACTGAAATTAAATGTGGCTAAGAAGCATTTTTTTGTTAAACCTTTCTGGTTACATTTTTGGATGGTAAAGTTTTTCACAAAGGGAACGTGAACTTACAAACACTAACACAATGTACACAGTTACAGATAAAAGTGTGCAAGAGCGTGAACACAACGTAGTCTCTTGTGGTATTACACGCTCTCATTATATTATAGGAGGATTAAAGGTTTATGTTCTTCCTGTACTGATCTGGTAAATGGTGAAGGATTTATTTGTTCTCTTTATACCAAACTAGTGAAACAGTCTGGATCATCACTATAAATAATGTACAGTCTCAGTGCAGGTTCACTGTGGTGGATCTTCTACTCATTTTATAAACAGAAAATGTACGACATGCCTTTATACTGCGTATCCGTGCATTTCTGCCTCTCTTTGCCCTGGACATCTCTGTCAAGACATCTTTAAACTCATTTTCAAATTGTTAGGAGATCAGGATATGTTGTCCCAGTAAACACAGCCTGACACACACATGCACACACTCGATCACTCTATTAAGAACAGTATACTAAGACTGATTAGGGCCTGACTTTGTCTTAAATCAGCCTCAGTTATTCATGGCATGGATTTCACAAGACGTTGGAAATAATCCTCTAAGATGATGGTCTATGCAGACATTACAGCATCACATAATTCCCAGGTTTTTACAGGAGCACCTCCATTCCCCAATTACTACCACATCCTGAAAATGTTCAGACTCAATGACGGTCCACACTGAACGCTTTGATCCTGAGTGAAGACAGACGATCTTAAACTATTGCTGAGGGATTTTCTCATTAGCCTGATTAACTCGGATTAATGGAAAAGGCAGCACATCAATTATGATTATCTTCATCACTTCAAAGTGATGGAATTTAAACAGATTTCAAAAGGTCAGATGAATGCATTTATTTAAATTGTAATTCATTCTTCATAGTTAAATTTTAATTTATAATTTGTCAGTCATCATTAATATAATTTATGAGGTCCATTCGAAGGACATGAAATGGGAAACTGGATAGGGTGAGCAATAGATTTTCTTAAAACAATGAACTGTATAGTCACACAGTTATTTGTGTTTAAAAGAACCATTGTCTTACTGTTCATTTATTTAAAGAGGTCCAATTATTCAATGATTTTTCAAATATGATCTTTCATGCAGTGTGTCATGTAGCTGTATGTGAACTAGGGCTGCAACAACTAATCGATAAAATCGATAATGAAATTCGTTGTCAACAAATGCCGTTATCGATCAGTTGGGCTGCTCACGTTACTGAGGAACGCGACCACAAGATGCACAAATACACCAAGACACACACATGGAGGTTACAGAAGCGTTTGCAGGAAAAAGCGCCCCAAGTCCTCCAAGGTATCGGAGCAATTTAGACGCCTCTTATCGGGTGTTTTTTTATTCTGGTGTTCGTAATGTCCGGTGAGGGCGGATGAAGCGCTGAGGGTTTTCTACACATAGGAGTCAGTGAGAGAGTTCACACGGGCTTTGGTGACGTGTGTTTGTCCGACTGCGCGGTTATACGGTGTTAAAAAAACGTTGCATGCAGCTTTTTCTTGCGTTCAATGCTGTACACAGGGAAATGCGGGAAAAGGGCAAAATAAACAGAGTGAACTCAGTAGCGGCGATTTTTTTTTCTCTCCCTACGTATATCTAGTATAGCAAAATATATAATATAAATAAAAATATATAATAATGTATAAACCGTGACAAGGATGTAGCAAGAGACACTTCAATAATAGCATAATAATATAGAAGTCTATTCTTCTTCTTATTAAGTTAAATTAATTTAAGAGAATTTAAAATTGAGGTCATTCTTAACAACTGAATACCTCAGTGTATTTGTTTTAAACTAATATACATACACACACACACACACACACACACACACACACTGTCAACTTGCCATCTGCAATTATTGTTAAAAACAAATGTTGATTTACATAAAATAAAGTTTAAATGTCAAAATTAAAGATAATTAAACTCTATGTGGCTATTGCATTTTTTAAAGTTTACTTTTATACATAAATACCCTGATTTATGGTTTTATATAGTTAAGCAAAAGATCAAATAAAAGCGCTTAGCCGGCATCCGATTAATCGAACAAACAATTGACCAACAAATCGATTATCAAAATAATCGTTAGTCGCAGCCTTGATTCTACGTCGCGAGCAATGTGGAGTAGTAATGGTGGACCAGCAGTTATTTGTTTGGACGAGAGAAGGAGAGATTGCTGTGGATCATTTTCTTTCGAAGATTTTTTAATCGGATTATCTTTGACTGGACTACGTATATGTAAATATTGTTTATATCTTTCTTTGGTTGTGGTGCAGCTTTTTCGTTTACTTTCTTTAGTTTTGTATAATACATGTTTGCTTTATCTACTTGTTTGTCTTTTTTGCTCACCGGCCTTTTAACACAACACCGACACAAAGATAAAAGACCTCTGGATTTTTGTAGCCACAGTTGATATAAAATTAGCTGGTCGTTACACTGTAAAACCGACGCCATCTTTTCTATGTATTGACGCGTCTCCAGAGCCGTCGTTCAGTTATGGTGATGGGCGTTTCGTTTTCCGACACACGCTGTAGCGGTAGACCAATCATAAAGCACCGCGCCATCTGACCAATCACAGCAGTGAGGGGGGCTCACGGAAAGGAGGGGTTTAGACAGACTGAATCTTCGAACTGCTTCACACGAGTCGTTTACGAATCATTTAGAAATGGGGTAAAATTTAATCTATTTTTGGAGAAGTGTTTTTTACCTGGCATACATGTAGAGATTAAGAGACTGTTTTAAGAGACTCATTAAGCAATATTAACAACCTTTAAAATGGCACGTTAATGAAAGAAAGTGTGTGCCTGGATAAAGGTAAAGTGCAGTTTAATTTGTTTTATTTTTACTTTATATTTTGTGTTAATTATTTTTATGTATTTATTTTTTTGGGCTGTAGAACGAATAATTTAAGTTTCCATTCTTTCCTATGGGAAAATTTTATTTGGTTTACAAGTGTTTTGCAATACGACCCGATTCCGGAACGAATTATGCTAGTAATCCGAGGTTCCACTGTATTATTTATTTATTCTAGATGACAAAATTGTACATCAGAAAAATAAATAAATTATTGTTAACATTGAAACTTGACAGTTTAAAGCCTGGATTAAAAAAAAAAAAAAAAAAAAAAAACACATTAAAGAAGGGCCAGGAGTGACAAATGGGATGAGAAGAGACTCACAATCTTCGCTTTCACCTTAATAGGAGTTGCGTTAAAGCAAGTAATGCTTAAGTTATTTGCATATGTGCTACCTATTTTGACTAAACAAACAAGCACTGTCTCTTAAATCGCATATTTAGGTAGTATTTTTGATTATTAGAGATTACTAACAATAATAAACTTTATTAAAGATGTTTTTTTTATACCATTCCGTGTTGCTTCCAGTCTGTTTCTACATTAGTAAATAGGTTTTAATGTAAGATCAGACTTTTAGATTTGAGTCACTGCTTATGATGACAATCACAACAGTACAATGGCTGTGCATGAAACTATACACACACATTACAGTGTGAACTGGAAACGTGGCATAGAGGGATGTTTCACCTTTGACGTGCCACACTTTCGCGCTCATTTGGCCAAAAAGTTCAGACCCTGTATTTTAGGGACTCTAGGTATCTAATGCTACAGCCGTTAGTGATGAAAATAAATGTTTTACAATGCACAAATCTGACAGCGTGCTTACTGATTCCATAGCTTCTCAGTCTACCAGTTCACAAATCCCAGTTCAACATAGGACAAGGTTTGAAGAAAGTGAATGTTCCATCAATTAATGTGTTTCTGATTATAAATTACACTTTATAATAACCATATTTAATTTCAAAATAGATTAGTCAGCTGAATCAGTCTTATTTCTGCAAAACTAAACCTGATTACAGGCAACGCTGTAAGAGTTTAAGCTGTTGCTTTAGGTGTTTTATTTCCTTGTCTACATTAATGATTTATTTCCAGTCAAAGCAGCTGCACTGACAACTGTCCCTAGTACAGGTGGAATGAGAACAGGTTTGCATGTGTGTGTACCTGTGTTTGCTGTGGCTGTGAATAAGCTGGTGGTTCCTCAGTGGGCTTCATGATGGCTGGCTGTGTGTTAGCAGTGGGCGGGACTTTGGGACCTGAGCCAGGCGGAGCCTAACACAAACAATACTGTATTTAAAACTGTACAGTACACCTTTAAAAAATATAACAATGTGTTAAGATTTACAAATGTGATATAAGGAGGCTTACTGGTTTCGTATCTGTAAATGGATTATACTCCTCCAGGCCGGGTGGCGCATTCCGCGTTACTTGTGTGACCGAGGGATCCTGAAAAATACAGAACACGCAGAAGTTTATGTTTAAATAGGGATTAAATAACATGTGCCGCTAAAATCATCAACAGGTGTTAAACTGTGGTTGCATTAGCTCACTGTGATCATCACAGCATATGATTTACATCCTTTTCATATTCAGTAAGTGATGTAATCAGTAGAGCTGAGAATCACAGGAAGACTTCGGTTTCGATTCAACTTTTGGGCATTTCAAATTCTGATTTAATTTAATTCCAAAGCACTAATTCTAATTCTGCATTAAAAACAACTAAAAACATACTTAATAAACAGTGAACTGTGTTGGTTTCTTTTTTTGCTGAGGTCATGTCTCATATAGGGTTGTGTACCGAAAGCCGTTGCCAATACGGTACCGGTACCTATAGAACCGGTATGTACCGGACCGGAACAGAACGCGAATTTCGGTGCCTCATTTCGGTGCCACTTAAATGCCTGAACTGTCGATTGAAATATTTGTTCTCTAGATTCATATATTTTTGTAGATTAATAGTTTATTAGATTAAATAAAAAAAAATTAAAAGCACAAATAATCCGGAAATGAGAGACCATCCGACATGCGCGTGAATGCAGTAACTAACGTTACACTCGCTCTGACGGCAGCAGGCGGTCTACCGATAGCTTAGCATGCTAAATTAAACAACTCTCGTTAAAATGCCTAAAACTAAACAGTCGAAAGTGTGGCTGTATTTCACAAGAAAGGATTCCAGTTGCGTGTAAAGGCGGAAACACGTCAAATCTAATGAAACATTCGAGGGCAGACGGAATAAAGTTAAAAGCAGAGGGAGGCACCGTGTTTGACAGCTTGTGGACAACAGCTGGCGCTATCAGTGTGGACGACCCTCAGTCCCAGTCACACCAACTGTAGCAAAAAGGAGTCACTGATTATGATGACGTCAGCAGACTTTCCGCAGGTTAGTAGTAGGATAATGTAATGTTAATAGCAAAATGCTAATCTTGCATTCATGCTAACAAATAGTCAAACGATTTGTAAAAAACTAATGTAACATGGATTCTGTTTATAATTATGGCTTTCCAGCCTGTACTAGTAGCACTACAACAGTGACCCCATTTACCATTGTAAAGGCTATACATGTCCTGTGCAGAGCAATAAGTCAGGAAAGGAGTCGTATTTTGACAGAAAAGGCAAATATGGTGAAATTTCTGCAAAAGAATTGCTCAAATTTGAAGCTTACATATTCATATATATACTTTAAACTTTTAATATATTGTTCAATAAAAATTCATTCTTGAGTCATCCACTATAATTTTTTGGCTTAAAAGTATCGGTTCAGGCACCGTTTTGGCACCGGTACCGTTTTCAAAGTATCGATTTGGCACCGGTATCGAAAAAAACCCAAACGATACCCAACCCTAGTCTCATACGAAGTGACAAACTTTTTTTCCTGCCAATCCTCTACTCTACAGTCCAGTCCAGTCCAGTCCAGTCCGTGGCAATAATGCACCAACCACTATAAGATCAAAGGAAGAAGAAGCAGCGATAATTGTCTGAAAAAGCTACGGTGTATTCTTAATTACTTTATCAAGTTTTAAAGTGTGAATCGACTCTTGAGTGAGACACTGCTTTCTCTGCACCAAAATATTGCTATATAGGGTTTAATTTTTTGTTTTCTCCGTGGCTAAACATGAACACGGGGCACAATGAATCTCAGTTTACAAATACTGGCACAGCTGCTTGCTATAGGCGGCAGGGAAGTAACACATACAGCAGAATCATAATACAGTACAATAACTAGCTAATCTTTATTGTGAGAACTTCTGAAAATCAACTTCATTCAATCAAAACAACAAAGAAAAAGTGCTCTCCTTCAAGCATGCTTAGCTGCATATATTGCACTTAACACATGTTAGATTAAGTACTAAAAACTTATAATAAGTTCTAAAGAGCTGGAAATGCTGCTAATGGCAATAACCTAAGTGATTACTGACATAATAGGCGAGTGTGAATTGTAACAAAGCCATGAGAAAAGACAACTCTGTGTACAAACTTACCTCACCGGCCAGTGTGAACAAATATTACTGTCCTGAGATAAATCATGAGACTCACAGCAAGTCACACTGGCTTACATACTGTACACTGATCAGACATAATGACGACTAAATAACCAGGTAAAGTGAATAATGTTGATTATCTTGTTACAATGGTGCCTGGAAGTGGATGGGACATAAAAGGCAGCAGGTGAATTTTTTTTACCCAGAAGTTAATGTGTTGGAAGCAAAGAAAAAAAAAAAAAGAAAAAAAAAAAAGAAAAAAAGGTGCAACTACAGTAAGTCCCCAATATATCAACGGGTTTTGTTCCGAGAGCTCATCCATAAGTCCAAGTAAAAGTAGAATTCAGACTACACTTTTCTTCTCTCCCTCTCCTTGTCCCTGTCCATGTCTCCTGAGCTGACAGTAATCCTGATCCCCTCTGCCCTCTGGACCAGTCTGGCTCGTCCTGGTGCCCCACTTCTGCTTGGAGATCTCATCGAATGAAGGGTTCGTGTGATCTGTGTGGGATGCGTGTGGTGACTGGGGACGGTTCCACTTCACCATGAAGACGGTGCTGGCCTCGGCTGATGCGGACGGCTGCTCTTCTAGGACTTGTAAATGCAGTCGCTCAATAGTTCAGGACTGGAATTGCCTACAATTTTGTACCCGAGAGTCCAGTAATGAACTGGACTCCATCTTAACTTAAACACATCTATTATATTGAACTTCCAGCAGGCTAATACACAGTACGACTGAAGATCAATCCCTGCTATCTGATATCATCCAAATGTGGAGGAGTTCCCTGATGATTCTACCTATTGCGATCTCAGGGAGTTTTTCCTTCCCACATCGCGTCTTGCTCATCTGACAATCTGATCATTGTGATTTATACACATTTTCTCAAATTTCATGCACATTTCCATCATTTAATTTAAATTTTGTAAAGTGACAATGACCACGGTCTCAAAGCAGCTATAAAAATTAAAATTTAATTAAACGTAGAACTGTACCTAAAACAAAATCCCTTAAAAAGCACTATTTAATAGTATCATGTAGAATGTACAATACAAATATTACTTGAATTACTATTTAAGTCAATAATCACACCTTAAGTTTTAATTAAATAAGGTTACATTCTGGTTAAAGGGTTAGAGTTTCAGAATGATGGCTGATGCTTCCTACTGTAACACACTAAAGAACGACCTAACTAATTAATGTTGTCTCCTTAAAACTGGTTTCATCTGTATTTGATTAATGCTTAAAATAATTAAACTCATTCAAATGCTATGATAAACAGCATTTAACATAATTTGACCTTCTGACCCAGATGACTTTGTGGCTTTTTATCCTCCATCTAATGTTACTACTTAAGGAGCTTAACTATATGTACAATACTGTACAACACTGTCTTTTCCAACTCAAGGAACTGGTGTGTACATTTAAAAACGCCAGCCATCAGACAATCATGGATGTTTGTGAGCTCATGCATGTGGAAGTGGGCGGATAGCGGTTTCCTGCGATTGTGCAGAAGCAGCTCATCAAAAAGACGCACGTGTGAGAGAGAACACAATGCCTTTGCGCCTTCCTTAGTTGATATATATATATATATATATATATATATATATATATATATATATATATACACACACACACACACACACACACACATACACACACAGTATATACTGCGTATGTGTATTTTTTATATTGTTTTTATAGAGGGGGGGACTTTATAAATGTCTGTTAATTATAAAATCTTACTTTCTTACCTAATTTTTTAATCTTATTAATTCTTTTTTATTTTTGCTTATGATTTTTTATTTATTGGAACGGACTGAAAAAAAAAAAAAAAAAAGAAACAGCACCATCAATATACTGGTGTACATACAGATGTAGATGCCTAATAATTAGGGATGCACCGATACCACTTTTTTGGAAAACGAGTACGAGTACTTGCATTTCAGTACTCGCCGATACCGATACCGAGTACTTAATAAACACACGATTTAACTTGTTGTCGTGTTGGGATTTTAGGTGCTTGATTAAATTACTCGTGTTAAATGCACTTTGAGCCTCCGCTGGACAATTTCACTGAGCACAATTTGCAGTCCGCCTTTGTTTTTTCGTCTTCATTCACTTTGAAATAGTTCCACACGGCTGACATGTCTCGCCTCGCCTCGCCTTGCCTTCTCCCCGCTCTGAGCTGCAGGTGGGCCTGGGGGAGGGCACTCGGGGCCTGTGATTAACCCCTTACACGCCGCTCAAACATAGGCATTTCTCAGACCGTGGTATCGGTCCCCGCTATCGGGGGGTCTTTTAACGAGTACGAGTACTTTAGAAAATGTGATACCGGTATCGGTGTATCCATATTAATAATAATAAAAATTATATAAAAAAAATTATAATAACAATAATAATAATGCATTTTACTTATAAAGCACTTTACATTTGTGGACAAATTTAGACCTGCGTTTTATTTATTTTTTTATATTTACTTATTCTAAGAAAGAAAGGCGTGTGTCTAATGTGTGTATTCCTTATATGCTGAGAGAATTATGGACATTTTGTCACTGTTCACAAGTTTGTACAGGTTTAAATGTTTACAAACTACATTTATAACTAATGTATTTTCTTTTTCACTATTTTTTGTTGTTGTTGTTGTTTACAACAACAATTACAATCCTACTACTATTGTAAATATCAGTTGCACAATCCTGTAATTAAAGGAAAAAGGTTTTATGTTTAGAACAGACTTCATGTCAGGAGTTTTCCCTAGAAATACTGAAAAAGGGAAATAATAAGAACCTACACTTTAAAGAGTGTAAAGCATATATGCACATGAGGGATGATCCATGATAAAACTATCAGCTACCGAGTTTGCCCTATAAATCTCCTGCAAAAGCTCACGCTTTCTCCTGATTAACAGGAATCTCTAGCAGAATTTAAGCTAAAGCTAAATCAAATTATACTGTAACCACTGGTGTGAAAAAGCATGGCTAGACGAAAATTAAGTAATGAAAAATATAACGCCAAAGAGACAAAAAAAGGACGGGGCATAGCGATATTTGAGGGCCTCTCTCTCTCTCTCTCTCTCTCCCGCTTGACTCGCGAGCAGTTGGGGATATTTGATGGAGTCGCAGCCTATAATTTCCATCTGGCAGAGAAACGATGATTCCAATAATTTTCACTGGCTATAAATAGGCAAAAGAAAGAATCTGTCGGACCAAACATAATAAAAGACTTTTTCTTCCCTCCTTTTATTGCAAGACGGCGCAAGAAGAAATGTGAGAACATTTAATTTATACTCTGTCTATCCGTACCTGACAAACTCTATACACGCTGGTGAAGGACGTCTGAAGTACCTGAGGCATCTCTGGTTAGCCATCAAGAGGCCGCCGCTATGAATATTTCACACAGTATAGCCATGAATGTTTCATGAACCAACTGTGTGCGTGCATTCACACACACACACACACACACACAGCTTATCCAAACTCAAGTACTCAGTGTCTTCATGATAAATCAGGTCAGTGATGCCTAACTTTTTAACTGTTAGAGGTTTAACAAAAATCTACTTAAAATAACACATTTGCTTGAACTCACAACACAAATGTCCAGTTTGGGACTTGAAAGATGCCAAAAAGATGCAAACCTGACACCAGTGGTGGCTGATTAGAATCCACAAGTGTGAACTGGATCTGAGCAGCTTTTTGAAAGCCAATTCCTAGACGTGATGATGCAGCACAAGCAGTCGGTTATTATTATAGAGATATACAGAAGGTGCACTAATGATTTCTAATTAGCGGGACATCAGTGAAATCATTTAATGATCTCTCTTAGGAATTTAACGGACGGGAAAATGCAATACTATAACATACAAAGACATCCTATACAATTGTGCATTTTCAGCTTTGTGGAAACGTTTAAAGGAAGTTTAAAGTGTCCAGAACAATAATAATAATAATAACGTCCGACACACTGGTGGATGGAGATGGGCTCGAAAGTACGTGAAAAAAAAGAGGAAATGAAGATCAGGAGAATGCAGATTAATTAAACCATTGTACAACCAATGAGACGTTCAAATTGTTGGTCTTGTGTTGAACAATCATTTTAATTCAAATGAACAAACGAATGAAAGCATGCACTACTACAGTAGGAATACGAGAGGAAATATTAAACTGAAAGCTTATTGCTGTACAGTGAATCCTCGAATGGAACTGAATATGGTGAGTACTGTATGCTGCTTTGCAAATAAATACAAGTTTTCAAAGTAAGATACTTTCTCAGATCTTAATTAGATTTATACACTGCTGTTTTAAATAGTTATTTACTGCTAAAAATAGTAAATAAATAAATACTACACAAACAGAACAGAAGACTCTAAATGGCTCCATCACCCGCACCACTGTTTAAGCTCTACCTCAATATTCTGTCCATATCTGCCTCTCTTTACATTTCTTTCCCCACTCATCTCTTCACAGCTCATTATCCTGCAGCATGAGGAGTCAGACATTTGTGTGTGTGTGTGTGTGTGTGTGTGTGTGTGTCAGGACCCTGCAGGCTCAAACAGCGTAAACACTCTTCACATCCTGGTTCAATCTATTTTTCTCCTGCACACGCTCACGCTTTACTGACTTGATATATCAGTATAATATTTGCTCAGTGTAGCAAAAAAGTCTGGCTGGAGTTCAGGAGTACAACCAAACAACCAAACCCGATTTAAATGTAGCTTCAGTCTCGACAAACCTGGACAAGTGAAACTGCCAATGTGGTGTGCAGCTACTCGGGAACCTAATCGTGTAAAGTATGGAGAGCTACAGTAGCAGGCTGATTAAGTGCATTACTCAAGACAAACTAATACACAAAATCAAGATCACGACTTCATGCAGCTTTGAAAAAAGTTCCTGATGTTGACACACACACACAAAAAAAGCAGTGCTGCTTCTGACATGCCGAAACTCTCAGCATATGCAAAAGTAGGACAACATCTACGTCTGTAGGGCATCGATTTCACTCAACGTGTCTGGACGCGAACAAGCACCGCTCGTTTTCATCAGTGTTCCAACAGACTGCTCTTCTCCCGATTCTGAAACGATCTTCCGCCTCCTGCACCTGACAGTTGTTCTGTCTAGTGAGTCATGCTGCTGACAGCGCCTGCGATCTCCGTCCTCATTGGTAATGCATACAGCATCAAGGCCCATACATTTTTTACATCTTTTTTTATTTCACATATACATAGACTTGGACTTTTATTACCTGTACAAAAAAAAATCTTTTTTTGGAAAACTATACTGATCACCTCAAGATGTTTTTTAAACGCTAAATGAATTTTTTCGACCTTCTTGTGTCAGACAACAAGAATAAACCAATTTTTTGAAAAAAAAAATTCAACAATGATATATATTTTTTTTTTTCAACATTCAATATTTTTGACATGAACGTTTATGAGTTTGGACAATTAGGTTTGTTTTATTATTATTATTATAATAAAAATGTATATAACATTAATATAAATAATATATAAACAAAAATATGCATGAAAGTGGGCCTGAAACAACAGCACAGACACTTAATCAATCTAATTTTTGATAGTTTCACTTCAGTGAATTAAATGCATCCCCCCTGAAAGCATATAACAAATATGCAAAGTTCATTTGCATAAACAAACACACTCTCTTCCCCGTCTGTAACCTCGTATCATATCCCTTAATAATAGAGCGTCCTTTGAGCAAACACAACAGAAAAACTATCTGCGATTATACATGGACAATGTTGCTTCAAACTAATTCAAATCATTCAGATCAGAGATTCCAAGAGAATCAATAATCTAATCAAGAGGTCGAGAGGATCTGCCTGATGTGAAGTGTTTAATCTGCTGCAGAAGAAGTAGCAGTAATTTGTGCAGACGGTGAGGAAATTGTTGATTTAAAACAAATGAACAGGTTAGCTTGGCAGTGCATGAAATGATTTACATAAGGTTCCTTACATCAGGAAATTATTCAAACATTTTGACTGGCAGCAGCAGCGACATATTCATCCAAAAAGTTTTCCATCATGTTTCAGACCACATCATCATTGAAAATCTTGCATGGATCTGTTAAAAGCTCAAACTTTGACTGTCATTCTACAGAAACTGCCTACAGTATATACGCATACATCTTGCTCTCGGATATGGACTACAAGGCAGCAGCCTACATCCTATGCTTGTTTTTATTTTAATGTTGAGTCAGCAGCTGTCACTCGACTCGCTTTGTGCTTCCTCAATACTGCTTGATGAACCCTGTCACAAGAAAATGCTGTCCTGTACACATCAAAAGCACTGAAGCGACTCGGAAGGCGATGGAAAAAAAATTTGATAAAGCCTCAAAAAAAAAAGACAATAAAAAAAAGACAATGCAGAAAGGAGACAATAGTGTTTTTATTTAGGTGACGCAAAAACTTTATTCTGTAATTCTTCAGCACAAAGTGCGGCACAAAGTGCGGCCCCGAGTGTATAACCAACAGCACAGTAGAGGTACCACCACCACGCTAACAGTTAAGGGAGGAGACAGGTTTTTGTCATGATGCACGTTCGATTGCACGCCATGACTGGCCAAAATTATCAAAAAGTGAATTGCGCCACTTGTTTTTGCTTAAGATTTTTAATGACACATTTCAAAAATACTGGAGAAAAAATTATTAAAACATGACTTAACAAAACTGCAGGTTAACACAGATCTCTTTAAACAGCAAGTCTAACAAAATAAAAATCGTTTTTTTATATGTAAATACTAAACGCAATTCAAATCATTGCCCTTTCCTACATGTATTTAATCAGCATGACAAAGTAATAATAAATAAAAAAAAAACCTATCTAAAGTATATCATTTGGTTATTTAATATTTAGCTAGAATAAAAGCAAAGTACTGAACGTGTGTGTGTGTGTGTGTGTGTGTGTGAGAGAGAGAGAGAAAGGATGCCATGATAATGATGGCATGTGCGATGGTGCGGATTGTGAGGCTTTTCATAGGTGGTTTCTGTGTGGGAGGCGTGATTGTGGGGGGTGAGGGGCAGCCGGTGATTAAAGTGATGATAAACACATGCATGGCTTTATTACTGAGACAGATGAAAAGAAAAAAAAACAAAGACGTTTCAATCCGAATGCATTACGTCATCACGTTAGACGGGGTTCTAGGACGAATGTTAGGGAAAGAAGAAATACTGATTAACTTTCGTTACCTGAAAGATTTAGCTGATTTAGCAACAATACACACCAAGTAAGGAATAAAGCATGGTGAGGTGTGCTGATCTAGGAAAACAATCAATGACCGAGTACTACAATGCAATCTGACCCAAAGCTGATCCTGAAGCCGATAATTTCCATATTACAGCATTTAATCCTTCTTACGATACGGGGCTGCACAAAAAAAAAATTTATTAATTGATTTAAAAAATAAATTAATTAATTAAAAAAAAAAAAAAAAAAAAAAAAAAAAAAAAGAACTGTTGCTTGGTTATCAGTCCATAAATCTCACACACTCATCCCTATTTCCAATAGCTGTTTACCAAATAAATGGCTGCTTTGCAGCATGAGTCACTTGGTGCATTTTAAATGATGTACTTCTACTAGGCAGTACGAGCGCCAGCATTGTGCTGAAAGCAGAGGAAAAAAACAACCGCTATTAATGCTTGAGTTATGTAAAAACAAAGACTGGACACTTTCATACTCAGTGATGTAGCAGGAGGAGGAAGCCATCAAAGACCACATCCGGGCGATTAATCATAAACGACTTCATAATCAACGTAATCTTGTATATTCTCAGTTATTTCTTATTCTTAAATTCTCCTAGTACTTCTTTTTTAAATTCTCTTTCTACTTTCTCCACTATGTGTTCATGTACTCTCCTGGTGACCCTTAAAACTCAGAGCATTTTATCCGTTTTTCTTTTCCTAATCAATATATATATATATATATATATATATATATATATATATATATATATATATATATATATATATATATAGGGCTCAGGATTGTGCATTATAAAGTGACATGATTACGAATATTTCTGGCTGTTTTCGGTTGTTTCTACGACCTAAAAAATACTAATAAAATGCTTATCTTGTGACTGCTACATTTTGGCGACGTCATTCCCGTATTCACTGGCAAGGCTTCCATATAGGTACTTTTTTTAATCGTCATTGACCTATGCTGTGTTGCCAGCAAAGATCTGTACCACTTGGGTTTAGGAGTTTTAAAAATATACCACCACATGTGTAGTGCCCTGTCCAGTCTGCATAGAGGAGAAACTCTTATGTTCGAAAACATATCCCAGCTGTGACCGTTGATAATATTAGGCATTGAGCAAAAGTTAACTTCCTCATTATTTTCTTCTCTCATGTTTAATAGGTTCCAAATCAGGTATGTGCATACAAGCTGCTTGCTGTATTGGGGCATATAAATAAGCTAGAGTACTTTTGTGAACGCTGGCTAGCGGGGATGTGGGAGGGGCATGACAAAAATCAATTGTGTGTGTACGCAGTCTGTAGTCTGATCACCTTCCTTCAGTTAAATCATGTGAATGTTTAAGCCACTTCCGCATTCAAGTACGATGTCCTAGAAGCTGCATGTTTTGAAAAGTTCGAGTACAGAAAGATTTCCCCATACACTGAATTACTTTTGTAAATTTGCTTCACTTCAGTTCTTGCTCGGTCCACATCTGGATCCCTCATACGACAGCTGTTCGGGACTCTGGAGTGATTCAGTTACAGCGACTCAGGGTGCGGTGTGATCTCGTATCTCCATCCACACAGTACCAAAACATTGTGGTTTGCATGAGAGATCTCATTCATGGTACAAGTATTTCGTGTAAATACATTACATTGTAAACTAAAGAATGTGGAACTGAATAAGGATGCAAGAGTATGAATATTGCTTTGGATGTTCATCATGCAGGAGCTTGTTGCTCTGATGAGCTGATTCTTAAATCTGCAGTATGAATGTGAAACCCACTCAAAGAAAGGTTTTATTTTTAAATATTGTGAAATAAAATATGATTAACCTATTTTCCACGTGTCCTATTCATCAAGACAAGACAATGAGACTCCACGCACAGCAGTCACAGCTCTTTAAGTAGACTTGGCTGCTCCTTCTCTGTAAACATGATCAGAAAAGCTCAGGAACAGATGGCTACGTTACAATCCCCCGTCCCTGTGGAATCTCTGTGCACTCCGCTGAGCAAATAAACCGGCCTACCTAGGGCACCTACCGAGGGAGCACTGAGCTTT
Organism: Channallabes apus; assembly: GCA_030522415.1. Taxonomy (NCBI): domain Eukaryota; kingdom Metazoa; phylum Chordata; class Actinopteri; order Siluriformes; family Clariidae; genus Channallabes; species Channallabes apus. The sequence goes on along the minus strand of CM060111.1, from coordinate 474,577 downwards.
TTGGAACACAGCCTGCGGATACGGTTTATGGAAGGACGAAATAAGACAGAATTTCATCTGGAAAACCTGCTAATAACGAGCATACATTCTAATGATGTAGTATATCTGTTAAAACGACTTATTTACACCATAATCTAAAAAAAGGTAATATTTTAGTAATAACCCAGAACATCTTGCTTACATGAGCATTAGCAATATGTCAACTGTATTAAGAGAATGATTAAAAGCCAAAGATAGAAGACACGAAACCCGTGATAAAACATGTATACAGAGCAAATTATACGATTTAAATAATTTACCATATATATTTCCAGTCAGTGCACTTGCCCAGCAGGGCTGGGTGCGTTAGCCGTTAGCATTAGCCGTTAGCTACCTAGCGAGCTGTCTCACTAACTGACACTGCTGGAAGAAAACGGCTGTTTTTTCTCTTTACCTGAAATGGGTTGCTGAAATCCGGATCTGCGAAAGGGTTGCTGTCGAAATCCGACATCTTGTCAATTAGCTGTTTTCAATCCTTAAGAACAATAAACCTGTAACGTTAACGCTGTTCTCCACAGCAGCAGCGCCGCTCTCCACCGATCCGCAGCTGCAAAATGGCAGGACCGGAAGTGACGTATGCGTGCCGTTTGCCCAACTTCAGACTTTTGCGCGTGGCGTGTTTTATTCCAGAAACTGTAACACCGTATGTTATAATTATATATTTCGATGTTTTTTTTTTTCATTTTCACTTAACTGTAAACTATATTACGTAAACTAATTACATTTTAGTTTTATTGAATGAAATGAAAGTATCATGTTCCAATAATTTTAATAATTTGATGGTTATTTTGGTTTATAATTAATAATTAATTTCTCGTTCTCAAAGTTATTTTAAAAAATATACGTAACAGAACGTTTAATGAATGATGAGTGTGTATGTGACAGCAGCTCGGAAGAAAAACACATCCACAGTAGATGCAAAATGTAAGTGCTGCCATCTAGTGACTAAATAGTTAAATTAATTACCTATTTAATTAAGTTAAATTCACCCTCTATACATCCGACTTTAGATATAACTCAGAGTCATGCCACCTGCAGAAGTTCTCTGACGACTCTGTGGTTGTTGGGTGTATAGAGGAGGGTGACACCTCGGAGTACCAGTCTGTTGTGGATGACTTCGTTTCCTGGTGTGAGCGTAATCACCTACAACTCAACATCAGGAAAACAAAGGAGATGGTGGTGACTTTAGGAGAAGCCAGACCCCTGTGACTCCTATATCTGTCAAGGGGGAGATAGTGGACATTGTCTCCGATTACAAATATCTGGGAGTTTATCTGGACAACAAACTTGACTGGTCACTCAACACAACGGCACTCTACAAGAAAGGTCAGAGTCGATTGTACTTTCTTCGAAGGCTCAGGTCTTTTAACGTCTGTAATACCATTCTACAGATGTTCTATGAGACCGTTGTGGCGAGTGTCATTTTTTACGCTGTGGTCTGTTGGGGTGGTAACATTAAGGTGTCTGATAAGAACAAACTGGACAAGTCAATTAAAAAGGCCGGATCTGTGCTCGGCCTGGAGCTCGACTCTGTGGATGTAGTAGCGAAGAGGAGGATTCTGTCCAAAGTACAATCCATTGTGAACAATCCTTCTCACCCGCTATACAGTGTTTTGGCTGAACAGAGGAGCAGCTTCAGCCAGAGACTGATTACTATCAAGTGTTCCACCGAGCGTCACAGGAGATCCTTTTCTCCCTACGGCCATAAAACTCTACAACTCTTCTCTGTAACTCATACACACATGTATGGGGATTTTTTCACTGACTGTTACACAACAGGACATTAATACTTACCCATATTAATAATATGATAACTGCAATACTACCTCCCAATAGAATGTGTAATACAAGATTGCATATAATAATACAATATTACATACATATACTAGATTACTGTGCAATACTTAAGTGGTCTTGAGTCATATTTTGTTGGTACTTAATGTTTTAGGAAATTTTTTATTTATTTATTAATTTTTATATTATTATTATTTATTACCTTTATTACCTTTCCTTAGTTAACAACTGTGAGCACCTGTAACCGAGCATAAGCAATTTCCCTTTGAGATTAATAAAGTTCTTTGAATCTTGAATTGAATTAATACGATGAGTGCCAACAGTTGTAGTCACAGCAGTACTTCCAGTAGAATAAATACACTCACTCATCGTCTATAACGCTTTATCCTGTATACAGCGTCGCTGGGACAACCAGCCTATCCCAGGAGACTTAGGGCATGAGGCAGGGGACACCCTGGACAGGATGCCAAGACATCACAGGGTGCACGCACGCACACACACACACACACACATTCCTTCACACACTACGGTCAATTTGGGAACTCCAATTAGCCTACTCTGCACGTCTTTGGACTGTGGAAGGAAACTGGAGCACCCAGAGGAAACCCACCAAGCACAGGAAGAATGTGCAAACTCCAAACACCTAGACCAGAGGCGGGAATCAAACCCAGACCCTGGAGGTGCAAGGCAACAATGCTGACCACTAATTTATTAATGTCCTTTTTATTATTACTTGTGACCTGTAGTGTTTATCATTGCACTAACCCTAGTTCTCACATTACTTTATGTCTACTGACTATATGTAACATACACAGTGTGCAATAACATCTACAAATCTGTCTTGAATTAATGTCTCCATTTGTGCTTCAATGGCTGGAATTTCCTTTACGATCAATAAAGTATCTATCTATCTATCTATCTATCTATCTATCTATCATCATCATCATCATCATCATCATCATTAGTAGTAATTGTAGCAGTATATCAAAACACTGCTTTTGATTAACTCAGGAGAATTGTACACAAATAAATCATTTTAAAAAGCCAAAAGGAACTAATAAAGCTCATTAGACATCATAGTTACTTCTTTAAGCATACAGCAAAACCTTGGACTCTGTTAGTGTGTGCTTTGAAATACGAGTGCTTTGATATACGAGTGATTTGATATACAACCACACTTCTGAATGAATTATGTTCACAATCCATTGTTAAACTGTACTGTCTTTTTTTTAATGTAAAAAAAAAATGCTCTTTATGATCTAAAGCTTGGAGACACATGACTATAGTGCCTCTTTTCCACTGCATAGTAACGGCACGAGACGGTTCAGTACAGCTCACTTCGGTTCGGCTCGGTTTGCGCTTCCACTGCAGTGTAGTAACGCTTTAGAGTGGGCGGGATTATTCACGTGTTGTTTAGTTGCGGCGCCTTTACTGCCGTGACATCATCGTAAACACGCCACAAACAAACACACAACAATGGAGCATATCGACGGCATGGTGTTCTTCATTCTCGGCATGTGGATGTTTTTCACAGCGAGACGAAGGAGTTTGTTTCAAAAGAGGCTGATGGCAGCCAAAGAACATTTTTGGTTAATACAAAAAGGTGCGTCCGATCCTTCTCTGGCTGTTTCTAAATATAGCGCTTCTGTTGTGTTTCTCGTGTCGCAAGTTCGGTGACGCAGTAATGACGATTTTCTCCAGCCAATCAGTGACCAGCAGAGTTTACACGTCACGTTTTGGTAACGGTTCGGCGCGCTCGGAACCTCGGCTGAGGTGGTACTAAAAAACGGACCAGGTACCAGGTACTGTTCCCAGTGGAAAACCCCCCAAAAGTGAGCTGAACTGAACCGTGTCGTGCCGTAACTATGCAGTGGAAAAGCACCATAACACTCATGTATATTTGCTCAGCATCCCATTCCAGGTTTAGTCCTTCTGCTGTCTTCTGGAAATACTTTCCACTAGATTGTGGAGCATAGCTGTGGGGATTTTTGCCACAAGAGCATTAATGAGATGGTGGGTGACAAGAACTGGGGTGTAGTTGGCGTTCCAGTTCATCCCAAAGGCATTCAGTGGGGTATTTATTTCATAGCTCCTAATTGCCTTACAGAGGTTATAGAAGTGTTTGAGATATCATTTATACAGTTATATAATATTGTGCCAGATAAACACATTACAATGAAACTGCTGTGAACTATTAGCGTATAGAAACTCTTAGAGAATTGAATCCTCTTCATCACCATCTGGCGTTGATTTGATGCAACTTGGAAATGGTAGACATGATTGACCTTTAAAAGATCTACTGTACAATGGTGTCCAAAATATTGAGACAAAAGTGAAATGAATGTTTTAATAACATGACAATCAAGATCATTTGAATAATTTATTTTGTGCACTGAAATTGTGATACAACAACTAATATTTGATATGAAGTCCTTTATTCTTCAAAACATGCCGTATCCAGCTGGGTTAAAAAGACGTCTGCAGTAATCCATGTCTGCTCGGTGTCTTCCTGAAGATCATGTACAGGAACTCACCACAGAAGTTCACAATTTCCTAGTTTTTGTCATATTTTTATGCAGCCTTGTGGAAAACCTTCCCAGAAAAGTTGAAGTTGTTATAGCTGCCAAGGGGATGCCAACATTATATTAAACCCTATGGATTAAGAACTGGATATTAATCAAGTTCATATGCATGTGAAGGAAGGCGAGCAAATACTTTTAACAATATAGTGTAGATTGAGGTTATCAATGTAAACCAAAATTTTATTGTGTGATTTTTTTTCTTCTTACAATATTTTAAAGAAAAGAAGTACATACAAAGCTCAAAAATATGCTTTTTCTGAATCTTATTTTAGAAAGATTAAAAAATCTCCAATATACTGTAATGACGAGGGGCAGTGGTGGCTCAAAATCTATAGGGCAATAAATCGCCATGTCCGCACTGTGAGACGCCTAAGACGGCGCTACAGGGAGACAGGAAGGACAGCTGATCATCCTCGCAGTGGAAGACCACGTGTAACAACACCTGCACAGGATGGGTACATCCGAATATCACACCTGCGTGACAGGTACAGGATGGCCACAACAACTGCCCGAGTCACACCAGGAACACACAATCCCTCCATCTCACAGCAAGAACTGACAAATCTGGTCCAGTCCATGAGGAGGAGATGCACTGCAGTCCTGTTTTTCCACTCTTTTGAATATGTGTTAGATAAACACTACCAGTTTTCATGTTTATCTATATTTTGTTTTGTCATTTTTCAAATGTCTCTTTCTATGTGTAAGCATTTTTGTTATTGTAAAGCGACCTTGAGTCTCTTGAAAGGCGCTATATAAAATAAACTTATTATTATTATTATTATTATTACTTCAAGCAGCTGGTGGCCACCAGATACTGACTGGTACTGACTGATTTTCAGCCTCCCTTCATTCAGGGACACATTGGGAAACATTTTTACTTCATGTCTTATGGTGTCGACTCTTTTAGTGTTCATACAAATATTTACACATTAAGTTTACTGAAAGTAAAAACAGTTGAAAGTCAGAGGACGTGTGCTGAGTATATATATATATACAGTACCGTTCAAAAGTTTTGGGTCACTTGCAAATTTCTTTGTTTTTGTTTAGTGATTTATTTTCTACATTCTACAACAATACTGTGGATTTCAAAAACATAAAATAGCACATATGGAATTAGGTAATTACGTAACAACAAGAAAAACACCAGTTAGTTGTTATTGTAAGACACAGAGGTCGGCCTTTCTGTAATAGTTCCTGCAAGAACAGTATTGTGTCAAGTGCATTTGCAAAATCCGTCCAGCACCATAATGAAACTGTCTCTCATGAAGGCCGTCCCAGGAGGACGAGACCAAAACCTCCCTCTGCTGCAGACGAGAAGTTCATTTAGAGTTATCAGCCTGAAAAATGACCAATTAACAGCAGCTCAGATTAGAGGCGTTATGAAGTCTTTACAGAGCAGAAGTAGCAGAAACATCTCAATATCAACTGTTCAAAGGAGATTCATGCAGTTTCTGGACGCCTTCAGCTTTACAATGTAGAAAGAAATAAACATCAGGAACCATCATGGAGTTAGAAAGTGACCACAAACTTTTGAACGTGCAACAAAAAGAATGTACAAGGGCATAGAGGGAAATTGGGCCGTGCAGAAACAGCTGAAAAAAGTCTACAGTGTAGACTCTAGACAGTAAGTGACTGTGAGGGAGAGAGAGAGAGAGAGAGAGCTTTAGGGTGCTTTATTGGTACTGTACAATGACAAATATGAAGAATCGTATTGCAAAAGCTTAGAATCACAAAATAAGAATAGAAATAAAAATAAACAAATAACAAACAAAATAAAATAAACAAATATACATGTTAATTAACTGTGCAGTCAAAAATACAGTAACACTAGGAAAGCAAAAAGCAAAGGTACTATTATTACTACTACTATTTCTGATAATAATAATAATAATAACCACAGCATTACTACTAATAATAATAATAAAGAAAGAAAGAAAATACAATCAAAGAAGTATCATTATTGATACAAAAGAAGGGAAGAAGAAAAGAGCAGCTATAAAGAGGGACTGTGTGTTTGATGAATGATTGTGAAACTCTTGATCATGTTTGTGTATATTTTGGTATTTGAAATTATCGTTTAAAAAAAGAAAACAAAAAAATAAAAATACACACTCATTTGACTTTTAATTAAAATAAAACAATAATGGAAAATGAAAACGGTTATTTTTCCATGTTTCCTTTTGTGTATCAGAAAGAAATAATACAAGAAAACAAAAACCAGAACCGAATCGTTATTTAATTAGTAAGAAGCCGGAAGTTGTTAGAGTGATGTGTGCACACGGCACCTCACCTGCAGCTAACGCCAGTCCGGCCGGTGTTCCCGGGAAATTCAGTTTCCCTATGTTTCCCATGACGTCACTCACTACCTAACACTGAGAAGGTGAACGAGGATGTTAACAGTTATTCTCTCGTTTTAAAGTGTTTAATCTTTGTTCGATCTTTGTGAATTAAACAAATAACCTATGCAAAACAATCGAGTGTCTTTTCGCTTTTTGGGGTATATTTGAAGATAATTCGGATGTTTTAATCCTCTGCAAAAGGCTGGTTTTCTGGGCGAGTCCTGACATCACGACTACTTTTATTACACCTACATTAGCTGTGTGATGATGTGATCCTGATTTATTCTAAATATATATTAAGGTTATACTTTGTAATTTATTAGAGCATGTAACTCAAGGGTAGAGAGAGTGTATACTCGTGATAACCAAGAAACTCTCTTTTTTTTAACCCACTCAAACATCTGGTTTTATGGTGTACATATCAAACACACAGGTACAGCGATTATAGGACACCACACTCATGGTTATTCATGTCTATCTATCTATCTATCTATCTATCTATCTATCTATCTATCTATCTATCTATCTAAGCACCCGCATATGATGGGGAAACACAATATCCTGAAGTCCATGATACATATATGTATACTGTATGGATATCCATGATAAAACAGACATACATAATTGGCACAGCACATATTATAATAGCACTTTTACAATTAAATAATGTATCTGAATTGGTTATTTTTCTTTAATTTCACAAAGTATGGAAACTTGTTACAAATGTTAACTGGGTGAATTAATTTCCAGGAGTCTCTTGTTAAAAATAGTGTTTACAAAACATCATGTCACTGTATTACCTAAGCACACGTGTCTCTGAGTCAGTTTCAGACATCCCTGATACTTCCACAGCCAGGAGGGAAACAGATCTTCCTGATCATCAACAGAAGAAGAGATACTTCCGGTTTTAGAGAACGAAAATGCAGCTATTTTTTCGTTTCTAAGCTCTAGAACTTTCTTTATTCAAAGTATAAACGGGAAAAGAAAATCAAGTCTAATTTTAAAAAGGTGTCTGACATTTTAAAATAAAAAACAAATATAACTCTCATTTTCATTTTTGGATTTTTGTTTATAAAAAGAAACTACAAATACCAAAAAGTACACGGACCATGTTTGTTAGCTTTTAATTGTTGTTATAAGTAAAAGCGCCACATGATTAAAGCCGCCGTTGCCGCCCTCTGCTGGAGCTCACGCGCACGGCACTAGGTGAAAGGTGACAGGTGTGAAGTCCGCATTAGTAACTGTGTTTCCCGCACAATGACATGAACGCGGCTGTTCAGCATTACGTCATCAGGGGTATTTAATGGTAAACTTTGGTGTAAAATTAGTGAAGGTCTTTTCTTGCGTAATAATCCTACAAACAGCGGAATTCTGGAAACCTCGCGATATTATCCGAAATCTCAAACAATCACCAGGTTCCGTTATTGCGCTGAACCCAGAGGAGAGAGAGAGAGAGAGAGAGAGAGAGAGAACCACACAGCACAGCACCGACACTCTGTACTGGACCCTCAGCAGAAGCGATGCGGCTCAGGTGGATGTTTATTCCGCTTCTGTTCTCTCAGTGGACTTTCCTCATGCTGACGGCGGAGGCGGTGGAGCCGGTCAGCACCGGGGTGTCTGTGGGCATCGCTGCTGCTGTCACCGGCTTTCTGGCCCGGTACCGAAACGTGCTGTATTACTTCCAGGAGTTCTACAGTCCAGACCGGATCTCCTACAATAGAACAGGTGTGAAGTGAATCTGTGGAGGTTCTGCTGTAGGAGGAGCAACACACACACACACACACACACACCTACACACACACACAGAGAGAACGTTCTCTACTTCCTCAAGTGTGTTTTGGATGTAACAATTGCAAGTGTTTATTGTATCTAAATATCTAACACCAACTATCTGTTTATTCTATATAAATATATAAATATAAATATGCTAAAATAGGGAGAAGATGGTTAGCAATGTCTAATTTAGTTTTTATTGAAGTCTGGCATTCGAGAAACTCATTCTTAAATCAATTGTATAGGACGCTTTTAGCAATCAATAAAAAATTCTAAATTGAAAAAATATATTTATTTATTAATAATTTAATAACTAATCTTGATTGTCTTCGCTGTTTTGCTTTAACTTTTTGTGACGCAGAAATATTGCGTCACTGCGTTTGGCGGAATTGTGTCGCGTGTAAATGACGTGTGTCCTGGGCAACGCGGAACTACATGATGTGGTTGGAGCCAATTCACTTTTCAAGCGGATCTCGTTTCGTATACCGGGTGTTTATTTATTTTTATTTTTAAATCTATGAGTTAATTAAAGATGAAAGCTCCAGCCTCGTCGGTGTTGCACTTTGTTTTAATAACCAGCGTCGCCGTTCAGGCGTTTGAACCTGTAACTATGTCGTTTCTGCTCGGCGGCGGCGCGATTCTGACCAACAAACTGTACAAATATTTATTTGAAAACTGTAATGAACACTGGATCAACTTCAACTCGACAGGTAAACACAAACACCATGTACACATCTCATTTAATATCAAGTCACTGTGTGAGGGTGTTTAAACTGCATTCATTAGCTCGATGACCAGCTTTAGGCTGTTAGTTTCTGATTGTTGCTTCAGGTTTCATTTTACCAAAACAGAAAGTGATCAGAACAAACACCACCTGAACCTCAACACCACCTGAACCTCAACACCACCTGAACCTCAGCTCTGGGACTCATGTGGGGTTTTAATTTGTTCCTGATCTGCACATGTAATGTTTTATAGTTTGATGAGTAAAACAAAGGATGGATGTAAATGATTGTGCAGAAAATAACCTGTAATGAGACGCCACTGCAGTTTTACACCAGAAAAGTGTTTGTCATTAACGTCCGTAATCATGAGGCAGAATTCTGGACAGATTGGTCTGTTTACTGTAAAACCTACATTATAGGCTGTTTTTGAATCGTACTACATATTTACTGCTTGTTTCCTGTTCAGGTTTTCTGAGGTACTTTTTTATTTAGTTTACGACGTATTATTGAGTATTTTCTTTACTGAGATGGTAAATTATACCACAGCAAACAGGTCAAATGTTGATTAAATTCTATATCAGCAACTCTGATGTTAGTGTCAACTGCAGGGCAAATCACATGTTTTTATGTTCATGCCTTGATTTATTGCTCTTTATCATTTTTAGAGTAACTGCTTACACAGGTATATGTATAATGATTGTCCCCATAAACAGATTTCATTATCGGTATCATAAGGAGTTGTGTGAGGTGACACTTGTTTATTGTCTATTGAGTTTCCAGAGCATAAACTGTAACTAAATGTTTTAAAACTCTTTTGTTCTCAACTGACTTAATAATGAAGTTTTTAAATTAAAATGTATAACAAAGTTTGTTCTTAAAAAACAAACAAACATGGTGCCAAGACTTTTGCACAGTATTGTATGACAGTACTTTAGGACCACTCTTTAAAATAAAAAAAATAAAAAAAAAATTAAAAGAAGGCAAAAAATAGCACGTTGCAAAAAGGCGAAAGAAGGTCATTATATCATGAATAAAGTCATAATTGAGAATAAAAACTGGCGATATAATACACTGCCTGGCCAAAACCGTCGCTGTTTCAGAAGGACCTGCACAGAAAACAACTAAGGAGGTTATGGAAAAATGTCCGCTGAAAAAGAAATGATGAATGACTCTTGGTGAAGCTGCATTCTAAGCAAAGGACATTAAATTCATGAGGATTACGGCACACACATTTCTTTTTCAACATAACTTTTCAACATATTCTCACAGTCTCTGATTTTTAACACACAAACATCATGTGTATAATTTTTTCATAGTATTACAAATTTACTCTCAGCTGAATCTATAGGAGATATAGTGGATTGAACTGTGGGTTCTTTGCCCAGTACATTAAGGAAGACATTTGAAGCTTTAATGATGATGATGGTCATTTTTATCTTCATATATATAGTATGTTGTTGCATAATGGCTTATAATTGTCTTGTTTGAAGGTCTGGAAGTGGATCTGCAGCGTAAGCTGTTTGGCCAGCATGTAGCATCTCGTGTCATCCTCAAAGCTGTGACTGGTTTCATGACCAACAAAGACCCAAAGAAGCCCCTTGTCCTGTCGCTGCACGGCTGGACCGGCACCGGCAAAAACTTCGTCAGTCAGCTGATTGCAAAAAATATTTACAAACGTGGAATGTCGAGCGGCTTTGTGCACTTGTTTACTGCCACGGCGCACTTCCCACACGAAGCGGAGCTGGGAGTCTACAAGGTACCGTGTAAACACCAGAAACAATACTTAAAGCTATAACTGGACCAAAAGTGTTTATTTATTTTTATTTTTTGGTATCTCAGATAAACATGAAAAACTCTACAATAATTTTCTATCTGCAATTTGACAGATGGACATACTGTATATAATGTCTAAAAGCCTTCTTTGACATTTTGAACAATAAGAAATGTAAGGTCTGGGGCTTGGGAGCAATAAGACAGTTTGTACAGGAATCTAATTCTCTGTCTTATGCAGAGATGATTGTTATGCCTATATATTCCAAATATACACACTAGGCTTAAGATCCAGAAACGGCACAGACCAGTGGTGATCTATTATCATGCAGGAGGTGTTTGTTTACTTTGTCTTTGAACAGATTAGCCAGGGATAGACACATAAACTTTTTCACCAGTAGTACTTCGATTTGGCTTCTGTGGGCATCAGGGCAATAATGTGTGCCAGGAAAACCTGTAGCATTTGCATTGAAACTTTATACACATGATCTCGTGCCACTGCCACGTGACATACAGTAAATATACAGTAGCAGTCAAAAGTCTGGGCACACCCTCTAATTCAGTGGATTTTATTGTACGTTTTTTTTTTTTTACATTCTAGTACAATACTCGAGATTTCCAAACTGTGAAACAACACATACGAGTTAGGTAATAAAATAATAACTGGCTGTTATTACTTAGACATTTAGGTCCGCTGTTCTGGATTATTTCTTGTAAGAACAGTCTTGTCAAGTATGTTTCCAAAAATCCAGCAAACTCCATGTTGAATCAAGAAAAACTACCTCTGCTGCAGAGGAGAAGTTCATTTATAGTTACCAGCCTAGAAAAATAACCAATATTACATAACTAGCACCTAATATTAGATAATATAATTTTTTTCATAGCACCGTGGGTCTCAAGAATGTTCAATAGGGTTAATTTTGTCAGATATTTGCAATGTTGGTCTTAGTCCCGGGATAAATGTCCCTGTTGGGTTTTATCATGTTCAGTCTTCTTATCCTGTTTTTGTTCAGTCTGGTATTTTAGTCTTGGTTTAGTCAAGGAGAAGATTGGAATTTAAACTTTATTGTTTATTTATGTTTACTCATTTAACAATTTAAATGAAATGTTAAAAAAATAAAGATTTAAAAAAGTTAATAAGATGAATTTATATACTTGGGCTGTTGTAGCTCCTATGGGTCACAATCATTTGCTAGCTGATTAGCTTAATGGTATAAAAGAAAAGAAAACGCCTCACATATAACAAAACATAATTACCACAAAAAGGCTGTAAAACTACCTTAACATTTTAATGGTGTGCCTTGATGTGTCTGTTCAGGTTTGTGGTATTTGTCCCAGTAATTGTGTTCACACTGTTTCCCCTCCGACATTATTACACATCGACTTTTTCCCCTCTGGTTCAATATGTGGAAAACGGGCCCAAATATCGGCTCTTCTCTTTCGCCCGAGTGATACCGCTGTCATGACGGAGAGTTAAAGATGACTCGGCTTGTAACATCACGTCACTGCCGCGCGCCAGGACCCGGGAAACACTGCAGCTCGTGTTAACCGTTAAACGACAAAACCAGGAACTATTCAATAACACCTTTATTACCTACAGACGTCAGGCTTCTTACACACATACAACAAGTTCAACTTACATCCATAGAACATTCTCTTTACGACCCCTCTTCACAATAAGATTTAAGGTTAAGTGATGTTTAAGGTCAAATATTTAATATTTTACTTCATTTACATGTCTTTTCTAAAGTTAAAAATTTCGCCATAAGAACCCGCCTCGAGAACGGATTATATTTGTATACCGAGGTACCACTGTATACTGTCTTCCCAATATTTTTGAGTCATGCAGACTAATCTTTCTTCTTTTTGTTTGTTTGTGTGTGTGTGTGTGTGTGTGTGTGTGTGTGTGTGTGTGTGTGTGTGTGTAGTCCCAGCTGCAGCAGTGGATTAAAGGCAACGTGAGTGCTTGTCCTCAGTCCATGTTCATATTCGACGAGATGGATAAGATGCACCCGGGCCTCATCGACAGCATCAAACCCTATTTAGATTATTATGTATCATTAGACGGAGTCTCTTACCGCAAGGCCATCTTTATCTTTCTAAGGTCTCTAACATGATCACTGCATAGAACACATCGTACACCAAGGCTAATGATCATGTCATGTTAGTCTTCATTTTAATAATATAATATAAAGGTCTGAAATTTAACTAAAGAGTCTTAAATATATATTTGTCAAAATTATTAAAAATGCACCAGGTGCTGTGGTGTCAAAACGCCAGTCATGTAAGCAGATGCAGGCGTTCCATTTCATGATATATTTATTGAGGTTGCTTTACTTTATTATACATTATAGTAAAATACATTCAGATTGTTGTTATTCCATATTGTCTGTCTATTAGCATGAACACACACATTGCTTACATCAGAATATCCCATATCAATATTTCTGTATCCAAGCTGTAAATATAAGTAAATGAGTATTGGACAATATTGGACATGTCTCCTAATGTATTACCCATCAGGCTTAGAAAATTTTGCGTTTAAAATGCTTTTAGTAACATGAATATTGTAAAAGTACCTGGTTTATAAGTAACACATAAGTAAATAGATTACGTTTAACATCCCGTATATGTTTGTGTTTTTCCTCCACAGTAACAATGGAGGTGAAAAGATCGTGCAGGTGGCGCTGGATTTTTGGAAAGCAGGAAGGAACAGAGAAGAGATTGAGCTGACTGATTTGGAGACAGCCCTGTCCCTGTCTGTTTTTAACAACAAGAACAGTATGTAGATTCTTGTGAATCGAGATAAACCTACCATCATCCATGGCTAAGAGGCCAAGAAATCTCTGTGCAAAAGTCTTGAGCCGCCCATCAGGTTTTCATATTTAAATAACATTACAGTAACCGTTTGGACACGCCTTCTAAATACATTTTTTTTGTTTAGTTATTTATTTTCTACATTCTAGAGCAATACTGGAGATTTTAAAATCTATGACAGTGTTTCCAAACGTTTGAATGTTACTGTATGTAGATTAATATTAATAAAGTGGGAACACATGCTTTACTGTAACTGATCATCAGCCATCATGAGGAGCTGTTCCTCACCTCCATGGTTCATGCCTCATGTTGGAGGTTTTAATGCTCGAACGGTGTGGCTTCACAAACATAAACATTCCTTTGAACCTGGTCAGGTACAGAGACTGAACTGTAAAGTGTGTAAGCGTCATGTACAGAGCATCAGGAACGTTTTCACAGCATCACGTTTTTCACATTTTGTTATGTCACAGCTTTATTCTATAATGGATTCAATACATTTTTTCCTCAGAATTCTACACACAACATCCCATAATAACATGAAAAAAAGTTTACTTGAGATTTTTGCAAATTTATTTTTAAAAAGCACATGTACATAAGTATTCACAGCCTTTGCCATGAAGCTCAACATTGAACTCCGACGCATCCTGTTTCCCCTGACCATCCTGTTTCCCCTGATCATCCTTGAGATGTTTCTGCAGCTTAATTGGAGTCCACATGTGGACAATACAGTTGATTGGTCATGATTTGGAAAGGCGCGCGCGCGCGCACACACACACACCGGTCTATATAAGATCTCACAGCACAAACCAAGCATGAAGTCAATGGAATTGTCTGTAGACCTCAGAGACAGAATCGTCTCGATGCACAAACCTGGGGAAGGTTCCAGAAACATTTCTGCTGATTTGAAGATCCCAGTGAGGACTGTGGCCTCCATCATCCATAAGTGGAAGAAGTTCGAAACCATTCATTGGGACCTTCAAAGCAGCAGAGATGTTTCTGGAACCTTCCCCAGATTTGTGCATCGAGACAATGAACTGTTAACTGTGAGTCCTTATATAGACCTGTGTGTGTGTGTGTGTGTGTGTGTGCCTTTCCAAATCATGTCCAGTCAACTGTATTGTCCACATGTGGACTCAAGTAAACAAAACTCTCAAAACAAGTAAGAAAAAATCTCAAGTAAGCTTTTTTTCATGTTGTCGTTATGGGTTGTTGTGTGTAGAATTCTGAGGGGAAAAAAAAGATTTAATCCATTTTAGAATAAAACTGTGACATAAGAAAATGTGGAAAAAGTGATGCGCTGTGAAGACGTTCCGGATGCAGAAAGCTATGAGGAATTCAGGCTCTTTGGACACAAAATATGAAGAAAAGACGGGGGTAGCTCAAGACCTCTTAAAAGATCTGAAAAGACCTGCTGTGAAGAGGACAGATGATCCAACCACTTCTTTGGTTCATGACTGTGTTGGTTTATTTCTTTTGAGATGAGATCAAACAAAGAGCGGGTCCTAAGGGAACCTCTTAATTTACTTGCTTCTCATGCTTGGTGGGTTTCCTCCGGGTTCTCCGGTTTCCAGCACAGAAATCCTCCTTCACTCTCCGTCTTCCTCAAATGCAAAATTAAAAAATGTTATTATGTAATTTCCTAACAGTGATCTTAATTCACCAAAATTAATTCATTATTAATGATTATTAATTATACAAGTTGAATAAATTAAGGTTATTACCAGATGAAAGTGCTATGGGTCAGAAAACAAAAACAAAACAACGTTCCTCTCTCTGTTTTTCTAGGTGGCTTTTGGCACACTAGCTTAATAGACAGTAACCTGGTGGACTTCTTCGTTCCTTTTCTCCCCCTGGAGTACAAACACGTGGTTCAGTGCGGCCGAGCCGAAATGATCAGCAGGGATCTGACACCCAACGAGGACGCTATTGAGGACATGGCACACGACATGACCTACTTCCCTCCTGAAGAGCGCGCCTTTTCCACGAAGGGCTGCAAGGTTATCTCCAGCAGACTGGACTTCTTTATCTAAAAATGAAGACAAATAACCACAGATGCTCAACACTGTTGACACTTTCCATGAAGAACTGTGAAGGTTTGAGAGAGAACCATATTTGCAGTATCTGGAAAGGATCCTCAGTTGATAAATCCACGTGAACACTACGGACATCAGTCAGCGCGTGTAGGAGGAGAGAGCAGTTTATTTTTATTGATTTAAAAGGGTTATGATATTTCTGTTTTTAACGTGAATCAGTGAAAAATGACCCAGACTTGACTCCTTGTTTTTTTAAGGAGGATTCAGGTCTGATTATTGATTTGGTGGTAGAATGAATGTGCTGAATCTTCAAGTCATTTTTTTTATGACCTTATATTGTGCATTGTCATGCACTAGCCGAGAACAAAATACTTTGCTTTGGCATCATTTTTTAAAAATATGTTTACATAGAAAGTCAAACCGGGACCTTTGATTGTGCAGAATAACAGAACCCAATTATGAAATTATAAAAACTCCCTTTATTGTTTCTCTATATATAAGGTAGAAATTTTCCTCAGTATTTTGGAGTCACGATCCGTCTGAAACTCTGGCCTCCCAGGAACTCCTTTAAAGTTGATGACAAATTATCAGTCAATTCTACTTGCTGATCGTTCACTGGAACGACTGCAGCGGACTCACACCGGCCGGGATCTTCATTCACAGAAATACGGCCTTCTTTAAAAACATTTACGCCATTCACATGTTTTATTGTGGCGAAGAGTCCCAGCACTGTACGGTACCTTGTGGCCTTCAATTGGTTCATCAGACATTTCATCAGAAGTGCCAGTTTCACTTGGACGCTCCTCATACAATAACCTGCTAATCACATATACATTTTAAAAAAGTTTAATATTTTGGGGCGATAAGAAACCACTAGAAAGAATTGGAGATTTGAAATATTTTTTTAAATCAATTTCCCAGTAAACGAAAAACAAAGAGGCTAATTCTTTTAAGAAAGTGTTGTTTTCTAGACACCACTACAGGAACTGTTTTAACACTCAGCACATTTAACAGGATATAATCATGTGTCATTTTTCATGCATTATTCCAACAAAAGAAATGTTCTGAAGATGGTGTGGAAATGTTTTTGTGTCGCTATTTGTTTGATGTTTGATCCCCGTTTTTCGGTTTGTGTTCGGTTTCATTCGCACGTGTCCAGTGTCAAAAATGGATTATTCCACCTCATCACTTCTTCTAAACCTGATAAACTTGAGCTTCTTTAATCTTGTTCTTGTGGTTTACTGGCTGAATAATTGCTGCCATTGAGACCACATCAGTGTCCAGTAATCGCTTTATGCACATCAGGAATAGAACAGCACAGACGCACCATGGTTCTAATTTAGTAGAAAAGTTACCCACCACTAGTGTGTGTATGTAACTGGAGTCTATGAACCTGAGACAAACAACACGGACATGACGATCTCCAGTTTACTCTCGTGTGCAGTCATACTGCAATCTTCCAATACAGAACCAACAGTATTTGCAAAGAGCTCTAGTGGTACAATCTTAACCCGGATACCACTGATTCCAAACGAGAGGGAATTCTTTTAGTATTCATAAAACCACTGCCACCTTTCTTAACCACTGAGTTGGTGAAAATCCTCTGCTTAATGTGTGTCTTAAGGAACCAACATACCGTAGCGCTAAATGTAAATGTGTTCAGAGCTTAATTTTGGTGATTCCTAATTACAACGCAAGCCTTATTTTTGCCATTTCACCAGCAACCGCTGGAACTGCACACACCTGACAATGACAACTGGCATAATTTCATAACTGGCAACAATGTCAATTGTTAAAAGCGCTATACAAATACAATTAAATTGAATCATAAGGTATTTAATATAACAGCTTTATGCCACTGAGATATGTGAAGTGCTTTGTGTTAGTTATTCATCATTGGGCCAATCACTGAGGAGGGTCGACAGGGTTAATGTCCTGATCTTTAGTGGGGACCAAATTAAAATGTGGATGTATCTCGTTCACTCCGACCCTTAATGACATCATGCTTCTTCTGAACAGGATCTCTGGGTACCATTTAATTTAATAGTTTCAAATTGCTTAATACACTAGAAAAGCAGATTCACCCATAAATATACTGCTCATAAATAAGTATACACTTTGTCCTGGTTTGACTTTAACTATTTGCACAGTTGAGGGATGTTCAAGTTAAAGCAGGACTCAAGTCACAAGAAGCATATTTAACCAAGAATTTAAATCACAACCTGTAAAGTTTGAATTTAAGGGAAATGTGAAGCTCTTGCATTACAATCTTTAACAAAGCCAATACCATAAGTTATTCTATGATTCAGCAGTGTTTACACGACAGTAAAAAGTGATTATTTTGACTTTACAGGGTTCTATAACTTTATATAATATAAGCATGAATCACACAAGGTCAAATTTTCATTTCAAAAGATCTTTAATATAATCCGCGTTTTCTTCTGCATGTGCAGAGCTCAGATTAGTGCTTTCCCTTATTTTACCACAGTCCTGTTAAAGAGCAACTTAGATCAGGAGGGAAAAATCACTAATTGCTCTAGTTGTGGAGCCCTCAAGGTCTGCAGCTGTAACCCCTTTGGTTAGACATGAAACAGCAGTCATTTTATTATTTTTTTCTTTACCCACAGTCATATGCTAAAACGCCAGTCTCCAGCATTTTGAAGAAAAATGTCCGTCATCGTGGTCCAAATCTGCATTGATAGGCGCAGTTCATTCATCACACACCGTTACACCAACAGCACAGCGTTAATGCAGCCATCATTTTCTGGGTTATTCGTCACCTGCGCGTATTTACCTGAAAAAGAAATCATGAGAAATATCAACGCATGAACACTGATTTTCTCATATAGCTTCATGAAGACAGAAACTTCTACCATAAACTAGGGCCACCTGGCATATGTCTTAATACTTTCTTGAACATTCTATACATAAGATTTTTGATTAAACATAGAATACAAATAACACGAAAATCTGTTCCTGCGGTTCCTACACACAGGTTGAAACCTTTTGGTCTATTAAATGATTTCACATTAAAACCAAATTCTAGCTTTATTTAAAAATCAGTGCTGCCTTTCTACAAGAGCATTTCAGTTTAGTAAGCTTATACTAGTTTCGTTTTCTAACAATCCCAGGCATAGAGCGTTCCCCAGTGCAACTGCCCTTTAGATCTTAATGCAAACAAGAAAAGAAACTAATGATGAAGCGCAAACCTGTAACCCCAACCCTAACTGTGTCCTGGAACACATTTGCATTCAAGAATGTTCATTGCTGGACAAAGAGAAAGAGCGCATGAAAAACAGCAGCATAATAATAAACACTCACCCCAGATGACCTTGCCCCCCTGCGTGACCAGACCGAGCTCACTGATGTTGACTTCGATGACTGTTCCCTTGGTAATGACCCCGAGTGTGGTGTAAAGAGGAGAGGAGGGGTTCTTCTTCACACCCAGGATGGGCAGGCAGAAGGTGGCCTTCAGCTCTGGGTGAGTTACGTGCGCCTTTTTGAACCTTAGACCCTGCGAGAAGACGGGAAAAAAAATAGAGGTTTAAAAAAATCTGTAATACGTTATCAGTTATCATTAATTTAACATTGCTGATAATGACATTATTATAACCAACTCAAATTATTTAAAAGTATAACTCAAATTTATTTCGATTTTTTGTTTTTGTTACCATTGGCCTGATGAAGCGTTCGTATTTTGGCGGTTTGCGTGTGAAGCCGTCTCCAACGAAGCACACTTTGGTCACCATTCTCTTCCAGGCTTTCTTTTGCCTCTTTCCGGTGCGGATCACCTTCAGAACCTCGGTCTCGCCCTGAGCCCGCACTTTGGGAAGAGGGACCTCCCACTTTCCCTAGAAACACCAAAAAAAAAAAAAAAAACGTCTTAAAAACAGATCAAAGTGTGCAAATAATAATAATAATACAAACTAGAATACAAACTAGAAGCCCAAGATGAAACAGCATGATGAATTCAATGTAGGAATTTTTATGGTCAAGAAAGGTCACTAGTGCATCACAATTCTCACCATCTCAGAGATTTCTCTGCCATTTTTTAAGCATATGTTTTATTTATTATATAACAAACGGCACGGAGCATGCAGCTTTTCCTTTACCAGTATAACACAACATAAATATTCCAGCTATACTCAGTATTCAAATAAAAATTGTCCATACAGTCATACACAGTCCGATATGCAGAGAAATGCTTAGACAACTGCGCGTGACCTTAAAATAAAAGACTATGAATAGGAAATAAATATGAAAAATAAAATAAAGGGCAAATTTAACTAGGAAAGAATAAAATAAAATATAAAAATTAAAGTTACAAATAAAATAACTGTACAACAATACACAATATAGAAATATTAGTATTATATATAATATATTATATAGAAATATATTCCACCTTACCACTGCAGTCCCACCCCGACTTAAACCGACTAACAGACCCTGACTGGACACGGAGTCATTTCACATCATTCAGAACTTACAGCTTTCTCCTTCCTCTTCTGTTTGATCATGTTGGACAGAACTTTGGCACGAGACTGGCCCTCTCTGTCGAGCAGATACGCTGGAACCGCTCCTTCTGGTGTCTTGTCATCATCTTTCTGTTTGGTTCTTCTTTGTTCATGCATTTTAATTCTGCAGGCAAAACAGAACCGAGAAAGATTAGTTACCATTACCCGTGTACATGCAATGGCTTGCAAAAGTATTCGGCCCCCTTGAACTTTTCCACATTTTGTCACATTACAGCCACAAACATGAATCAATTTTATTGGAATTCCAGGTGAAAGACCAATACAAAGTGGTGTACACGTGAGAAGTGGAACGAAAATCATACACGATACCAAACATTTTTTTTTTTACAAATAAATAACTGCAAAGTGGGGTGTGCGTAATTATTCAGCCCCCTTTGGTCTGAGTGTAGTCAGTTGGCCATAGACATTGCCTGATGAGTGCTAATGACTAAATAAAGTGCACCTGTGTGTAATCTAATGTCAGTACAAATACCGCTGCTCTGTGCCGGCCTCAGAGGTTGTCTAAGAGAATATTGGGAGCAACAACACCATGAAGTCCAAAGAACACACCAGACAGGTCAGGGATAAAGTTATTGAGAAATTTAAAGCAGGCTTAGGCTACAAAAAGATTTCCAAAGCCTTGAACATCCCACGGAGCCACTGTTCAAGCCATCATTCAGAAATGGAAGGAGTATGGCACAACTGTAAACCTACCAAGACAAGGCCGTCCACCTAAACTCACAGGCTGAACAAGGAGAGCGCTGATCAGAAATGCAGCCGAGAGGCCCATGGTGACTCTGGACGAGCTGCAGAGATCTACAGCTCAGGTGGGGGAATCTGTCCATAGGACAACTATTAGTCGTGCACTGCACAAAGTTGGCCTTTATGGAAGAGTGGCAAGAAGAAAGTCATTGTTAACAGAAAACCATAAGAAGTCCCGTTTGCACAGCAAACATGTGGAAGAAGGTGCTCTGGTCAGATGAGACCAAAATGGATCTTTTTGGCCAAAATGCAAAACGCTATGTGTGGCGGAAAACTAACACTGCACATCACTCTGAACACACCATCCCCACTGTCAAATATGGTGGTGGCAGCATCATGCTCTGGGGTGCTTCTCTTCAGCAGGGACAGGGAAGCTGGTCAGAGTTGATGGGAAGATGGATGGAGCCAAATACAGGCCAATCTTGGAGGAAAACCTCTTGGAGTCTGTAAAAGACTTGAGACTGGGGCGGAGGTTCACCTTCCAGCAGGACAACGACCCTAAACATAAAGCCAGGGCAACAATGGAATGGTTTAAAACAAAACATATCCATGTGTTAGAATGGCCCAGTCAAAGTCCAGATCTAAATCCAACTCATTGAGTGAAAATTGCTTCATTACTAGATTTCTGTGCAGCATTAAATTTTTAGAACTTCACATTTTGAAAAAAGATAATAATTAAGTGTTAAGTAACACTGAGTCAGCACCGCCTGATGACATTATCTGGCTGAGAAAATGACAGGAACGTGTTAAGAAGCCTCGTAATGAGGATTACTCAGCTTTCTCTAGCTAAACACACACGAAAAGGGAATTTATCAAGGACACTGTGTGGCAAGTCTACAGAAAAATAATTGCAATGATACAAAGCTGTGAGAGAACATTAAATGTTTAAAGTGTTAGATTTTGTCCAAAACAAATGATTAATATCATTTACAGAATGTTAAACTTGAAAATGCTGAAGTGGGTCACGGCTGCATGGACTGTCTCACACAAAACATTTTTTCACAGAACACTTTATCTCAGGAGGAATTCACTGTCGTCACGGAAACCGAATACGACTAAATATATTTGCTTTAATAGTTTTTTTTTTGTGAAATAATGGTGATTCAAATGTCCATTTAAAATTCCTCATGCATTCCTACTCACGTTTTCTTCATTTGGATCTTCTCAGCATGCCTCTGTTTGTGATACAGTTTGGCTTTCAGACCGATGAGCTTCTTGGCTTTCTGTGAGCGCTCGTGCGCCTCACGGCTCTCCTTCTTCCTCTTCTTCTCATGGTGGTCGAGCCGGTATCCGTGGCGCTTACGGTGCAGCTCAATGTGCTCGTTCTGTGGCTGTGGAAAACAACATAACGGTTGGACACATTTCGTAATTTTTTTTTATCATTATAGGTAAGATCTGTGAGAACTTCTCACTGCAATAGAAGGAGACACCTGTCAAGGTTTTTAGACAGCTTGCTCCTTACTTAACATGATATTTACAGTCTAAAACCATTTTTTATATTGTGGTGATAAAATACACTCATGTTTCTCTTTTGTGGTTTTAGAGAATTCAGCTGCACCAACATCTGTCCGGTTTTCACAAACCTCTTTTTTTTTATTAGTCTTTTGAGATTATTTACTAAGTTTCTGTTTATATTTAAGAGAGATTTAATTCATTCATCAATTCTAAATTATTTAGAATTTATTTTAATTAACTGTTTGAAAAATACAAAATGCTTAATTTTTCTACATAATATTGCTTTTCAATACACTTTGTCCATCTGTGAAGACGTTTTTGTATTCCCTCATGCCAAAATGTTTTAGGCTGAGTTTCGAGCCATGAATGCACCACTGTCTTCACATCTGCATCAGAAGTGAACCTTTGTCCTCATAGGGCTGCTTTTATGGAACTCAACAGGTTCTTGCACTGTTGATTATGGAACCTTTTTCCTGATAATGTTCCAATACTGGCTCTTAAGAATCCCAGAAAGCTCGAAGCATAAATTTAAATACTTTTTCTTGGTTGCCGATTGAGGATGTTTCCATTTCATACTCTGCTGCTTACTTTGAGATTCATAGTGATGAATCCATGTCTTGTCACCAGTAATGATTCTCTTTAAGAAACTTTCACTTTCCTTAGAGAATCTGTCCAAATTTTGTTTGCAAATATCCAAACGCTCTTCTGTGTGGTGTTTCGGCACCAGGTAAGCCCTCAGAACAAAATAAACGTATCACTGTACGCTGTACTGTACTTTTTTTCATGCATATAACTGGAGCAAGGATAATTATTGATGTTGCATTTGAGGTGGTAATATATTGCAATCACTCTATAGTCCTAAAGATGGTGTTGAACTAAACTGTTCACACTAGGGCTGCAACAACTAATCGATAAAATCGATAATTATCAATAATGAAATTCGTTGTCAACGAATGCCGTTATCGATTAGTTGGGCTGCTCACGTTACTGAGAAGCGTGACCACAAGATGCACAAAGACACAAAGTATGGGAGCAATTTACATTAAATGCCTCTTATCGGCCGTTAAAATCAAGTGTTTTTTTAATCGGGCGCTCGTAATGTCCGGTGAGTGCGGATGAAGCGCAGAGGGTTTTCTACACATAGGAGTCAGTGTGTGTGTTCACACTGGCTTTGTTGACGTGCGTTTGTCCGGCTGCGCGGTTATACGGTGTAAGAAAAAAAAAAAAACGTTGCATGCAGCTTTTTCTTTACTTTTAAATCCCAACGAACACAAGGAAAACACTTCTTGTTCATTTGCGTCATGTTCATTTTACACTTTGGAGGACCGGATATATCCCATGATTCTACTGTACAGAGGGAAATGCGGAAAAAGGGCAAAATAAACAATGTTTTTCTCTCCCTACGTCGCCGTATTACGAGAATGTCTAGTATAGCAAAATGGTGTGTGTGTGTATATATATATATATATATATATATATATATATATATATATATATATAAAAAAATCATTATTATTTTTTTAATTGAGACAACAAAAAAAGGATAAAATACATGAGAGGATAGAAATAATGTATAAACCGTGAAAAGGATGTAGCAAGAGACACTTCAATTAAACATATCATAATAATCTAGAAGTCTATTATTCTTCTTAAGTTGAATTAATTTAAGAATTTAAAATTTAGGTGATTCTTAACAACTGAACGTCAGTGTATTAAAATTATATAGATATTATACTGCATATACACAGTCAACTTGCCATCTGCAATTATTGTTAAAAACAAAAATGTTGATTTACATAAAATAAGGTTTAAATGTAAAAATTAAAGATCATTAAACTATGTGGCTATTACATTTTTTTTAAGTTTACTTTTATACATAAATACCCTGATTTATGTTGTTCTATAGTTAAGCAAAACATCAAATTAAAGCGTTTAGTTTTTATCCGATTAATCGGAAATAATAATAATAACAACAACAATCGTCCAACTAATCGATTACCAAAATAATCGTTAATTGCAGCCCTAGTTCACACACTGCAGTGCAGCACAGCATCCTGTGTGGAAGGGGTGAATTATTTCCTAAATATGTTTAAAATTGTAACAAAATATTCGTGGTAAAAATATCGTATCGGGATGTTTATAAAAACCATGATACTAACAGAATCCTAATATAAATCGAATCGGCACACAGGTATCGTGGTTATATCGTATCGGGTGACCTCAAGTAACAGATCAGGTGTAAATACCGTGTAGTGACCGACAGACTGTATACACACAGTACTACACGCTTACGTCATAGATTAGGTGTAATGTCCTGAACCTGGTGAATTACACACATACAGTTTACATTAAACAAAAACAATTTATAAAAAGAAAAGAGTCCACTGCTGTATGCTACAATATTAACCGTAATAACACAAATATACGACATAAAAATGATAATAGTGAGGTGTTTAAAGTTACTCAGGTTAGCATCGCCGCCACTTCACCACCATATGCGCGCGCTAACCATTAGCCAAAAAAAAATAGCTTTATTTCTTCACAACATAATTCAACAAATGTCTTCTTACCATGTTGTTTGTTGATGTTGAATAGTTCAGACAGAAGTACGAAGGCTATGTGGACTGATTGCTGTAGTTAAACAGCTGATACAGAATCTTTATTCGAGCCGTGTTGGGTTTCTGATGGTATTTTCCCAAAGCTCGTGCGAAAAAGGAAGCGCAACCTCTAAATTCGTCCGTCTATAAGACAAAAAAAACAAAAGAAACAACTAACAGGAATTAATTTTATATGTTTTTATACCACGTAAATAATTATTATTTTCTTTTCTTTTTTAGACTTAATGTCTTGAACATTACAAACATTAAAAAATTTATTGTTTTAGTTTTTTTTTGTTTATTTCCGGAACCAAAGATAACACATCCTTGTTCTCTACCGGACAATTTGGAAAAGACACAACAGTGCAGCATGGAAGGTTCAACGCCAAAGAAAAATAAACTGTTTACTGGAGAGGTTTGTTTGTTCTTGTGCGGGTTATGCGGGATACAATTGATTTATAGCTCAGCATTAAGTAGATGTTAATGTTCTTGCAGGTTTAATAGTGATGGGAAGCAACAGTGTAACTGTAGGATCTCCAGAATCCCAGATCATCTTGTATTACTTTAGTGTCTCTGCATCATTGTGTATGAAATATTGGACCTCATACCCTCGATAGTGCGGTATATTGCTTTCAAATGAGCTATTTGGAATTTATCGTCTTACTGTCTATATAGAGCTATTTATGGGACAAGTTTCTGTTATCACAAGTCTTGGAGTTCCTTCTACACCTGCACATTTTATTATTTTCCCAAATCTAAGACACTCCTATGGTCTCCATCAACAAAACTGGACTCTATATTAGCTTAAAACCCCCCTCTGTTATGTTGAACCTGTACAGATCTCTGCAGCGGTGTCAAAACTGTGACCTTTGAGGTGGATCTTCATATTTGGGAACAGGGGGAAATCCACAGGAGCCAAATCTGGCGAGTAGAGCGGATGAGGAATATTATGTTGTCATTTCCAGTGAGAAACTCGCATGTGAGAAGAGATCAGTTACATGATGCATTATTGTCATGAAACCTTCTTCTTCGCGCGGTACAGATCCAAGAGCTAAAAAAAAAAAAAATCACGGCCGTGGTAGGGCACAGGGTTAGTAAAGCACCAGTGGCACAGCTCCTGAAATACACAGAATGATGTCTTTTGGCACACTGACTTATGAAGGTCGGCGCTTCCTGTTACTTTGCATGTAGCTGTGTTTTGCCATCTGTTGGCGTGTTAGAAAACTAGTCTTGAAACCTCATAGTCTTGAAACACAATATATAATATAAAATTCTGTAAAAGCTGCTTTGCGACAATTACTATTGTTAAATATTTATTTAATTTAATTATCTGAATCAGATGAGTTAAAAAAAATGCACAGGACAAAATATGACTTATTAGCCATTACACCTCGTAGTCCACAGTGTGGCAAATATGGAGGAATTTAGTATTTATTTACAAATGACAGATTTTGTCAAAACAAAAGAGCGTCATGTTTTTTTTTTTGTGTCTTTTGTTGTTTAATTTCAGGGTGAAGGAAAAGTCAACTGGAAAAAACGAAAAGCAGAAAGTAGGCAACACTTTGATTTACCTCGTAAATTTTGGCATTTACCCAATAATTGTTTCAATAATTTTGGCCTGGTCTCCATTTATTTGTAATTCAGGTCAACATATAAGTAGTAATCCTGTTTGATTCAGGTTTGAATTTGTACCAAACCAAAACAGAGATGCTGGAAAAGCTGTGTAAGCTTAGTCGTATGAGTTTGTGTTCGTCATTACAGATGATTGTATGTTGTCTGTTTTCTGCATCAGATTTAGAACAGAAAAAGAGATTGAAAGAGGCCAAGTTGATTCAGCAGCTAGAGAAATCAAACAAGGCAAAGGAGGAAGAGGTGAAGCAGCAGACATCTCAGGAGGATGACGAAAAGGCTAAAGGTACTGTATACTCGTATCTCTTATTTTAAAAAAAACATCTGGCTAGTTTCCCAACTTCCAAATTTTAAATGTCTGTCAGGTAAATTTTTTATGGTGCACTTTTCCAATTGTCGCCAAACATACCGACGATATTCGTAACTAAAACGAATTTTCTGAAAGCACATTTGTAGTTCTCATGACTCTTGGAGACGTTCTGACGCTGCATGTTGTGCCTTCTGTTAGGAACAGCTTATTACTTGCAGCACGTTAAAATGGGTTATTGTACTGACTTCAGTATTGACTAAATTCTGCAGTTTCAATCTCACATTTTTGGGCTCCTTATCTTTTCCGTATTTTTTTTTTAATTTATTTAATGCGTTTTTGGACTCCTCCTCAGGTCGTTTGTACACAGTAAGTGTTGCTCTGCCAGGCTCTGTGTTAGATAACGCACAGTCACCTGAGCTCCGCACTTATTTGGCCGGACAGATTGCTCGTGCCTGCGCTGTGTTCTGCGTGGATGAGGTGGTCGTATTTGATGAACAGGGAGAGGACACCAAGTGAGTCACTAGCATTATGATCTAGAGAAAGAAATATTATGATTTTAAATAACATGGATAGCCCATAATGCTTATTAGTCCAGATTGTTATTTGTAACTTTTTAGGAGCTGTTTGACAAAATAAAGGTTTAAAAAAAAATACAAGGGGGCATTTAAGTCAAACAAGAACTTTTGGTAAAGATTTTTTTGTGAATGATGGTGTAAAACCAATTCATGGAAGATTTTAAGGACTAGTGGTATTCAAGCACTAGTGAAATACTCTGATAACATAGTGTAGTGAGGTATTATATAGAGACATAAAGGTTAGTATTTACTCTCATAACTGTGTTGCGTTATTCTGCACAATCAAAAGTCCTGGTTTGACTTGAACACCCTTCATATAATTAAATAACGCTGTTTGTTATTGATAACTCATGAAATAAACAATCGCACTAATGGCATTGTCTGATCAAATCCAAGTGCAGATCATTTACTTTGTCTTCTGTCGTGGGATTTTAGAGGAACCATCGAGGGAGAGTTTAAAGGAGTTGGGAAGAAAGGTCAAGCCTGTGTTCAGCTGGCCAGGATCCTGCAGTTCCTAGAGTGTCCACAGTGAGCGCTGTTTCTCTCCCAGTAACACATTTTTGTAGACAGCACATAAAAAAAATGGTTAAATTTTATTTAGTTAATTTAATCAAGAAAAAAGTATAGATTAAAAAATAAACAGTGAAATAGAATTTCACCATTATGTGTAATAAATAGTTTGGTGTCGTTATATAAACAAGATTGACATGTAGAGTAAAATTCCGCCATGTGCTTCAGTTTACACTGGGACTCTGAGTAAACAAGTTCTTGATGTGTGTAGATATTTGCGGAAGGTTTTCTTCCCCAAACACCACGACCTGCAGTTCGCTGGTAGGTGCTGCCCAGCTTTTCTCTCCACCTTAAATACCATTATTAGTATGCGTTATTTAAATATAGATTGTGTGTTTCAGGTTTGTTGAACCCACTGGACAGCCCGCATCACATGCGCATCGACGAAGAGGCAAAATTCCGAGAGGGTGTGGTTCTGGATCGACCGTGTAAAGCAGGAAAAGGGTCTTTTGTTAACTGTGGGATGAGAAAGGTGTGTGTGTGTGTGTGTGAGAGAGAGAAAAGCACATGTATAAAAATTTTCAAATATTATTTTTCTGTATGCTAAGTGGTTGTAGATCTGAGTTTTAGACTTAAGTTGTTTAGATCATTTATTCTTCAGAAGGAGATGACCTCATAGTATTCCTGTTTTTAGGAAGTTCAGATCGATAAGCAACTTCAGTCTGGTCTGAGGGTGACTGTACACCTTAATAAAAACCAAAATACAGGTAAATATTCTGCAGATATTTAATACATATAAAATTAGAATTTTTCCTTTCTATCACAGGAGGTGTGTGTGTGGCTGGGGGGGGGGGGGTATTGCCTCCTTATTTCACTTGCATGTAAGCATATGAAAGGTCTAGAGATGGTTTCATATGAAACATGAAGTTCAAGAACATCAAATCTCCTGGAAAAATAGATGATGAAAGAAAAATTCTTGTCCTAGTGACGATTAACAACTAACAACATTTGGACAGAGGTGCATCTGGTGTCAAAGTCAGCAAATCCAGATGTTTTACTTCAACTTGAGCTGCTCATGTTCTGATGCACACCGCCTCATCGGATGTCGTGCACATGTACAGCTGAAGGATGATTTCTGTAGGGCGAATATAAAAGGGCTATTCGATTCGGCTCACTGTCCATATTTTTATCCAAACTC
The DNA here is from genome assembly GCA_030522415.1 of Channallabes apus. Lineage (NCBI taxonomy): Eukaryota > Metazoa > Chordata > Actinopteri > Siluriformes > Clariidae > Channallabes > Channallabes apus. Next base: position 445,152 of record CM060111.1, on the reverse strand, counting down.
CCTTAAATTAAAGCTAAAACTCTACACTTTGAGCTCATATTCATTATTGAATTCCAACTCATGCTTATTGTGATAGATAACCAAATAATTATTGGCCCACGGTGACCTGTTGGCTTGGTTTTTGACTGCTCGGTATCTCTGGACTTTGTGTGTTTGGCGTACAGAGAGCAGAGTGTATAAAGGAGTCGTCGTGGCTCCTCATGTTCCCAGGACAGAAGGTGGACTTTACTGGGGCTACAGCGTACGTCTTGCTTCCTGCCTCAGTGAGTTACACTTTTTTTTTAAACCAGCATAAAAGTAAATGAGTTTCAACTAGCAGAACAAAGTTTAGTGTATTTATATTGTGTATTTATATTGTGTATTTATATTGTGTATTTATATTGTGTATTTATATTGGCCCATAATAAGGGGTTGTTCGAATGTAATCCTGGAAGGCTGGTATCCAGCACAGTTTAGGAATTTCTCTGCTCGAACTATTATTATTATTATTATTATTTAATTTTGTCTCATTATAAATATACTGCTGCTCCTGAGCCACTGGATTTGTGTGTGTGTGTTGTTTAGGTTCTGTAATGACCGAGTGTCCATTTAAAGGTGGCTATGATCTGACTATCGGGACATCAGAAAAGGGCAGCGATACTGATACCACCACGCTTCCAGCATTCAGGTGCAGAATAGCCCTGAGATTTGCTTTTTCCCTACTACATGTTAAATAAATAAATCATAAATAAATATTGAGTAATGCACAAGCGGCTTTCTCCGTAACTAAGGGAGCAAAGTTCTGTGTATCTGCACAAGTGTCAGGTTGCTCATTTCTTATCTGACACAAACAGACTTGTGTAATATCACAGACATGTTAAGCACTGGTGTTGTCTAATCGAACTGTTTCTGATGTCGGACACAAACCACAGCAAGACTAATGTCTTGGTTCAGAAATATCGTTCTGCCTCGATACACTTTTTCATTGCTGTTTAGCAAAGATTCAAATATCATTCAAATTAAGAAATGTAAAGTAAACCTCTTTTATTTATCTGCATCTCTCTTTTTTCCTTCCAGGCATTTGTTGGTGGTCTTTGGCGGGCTTCAGGGTCTGGAAGCGAGTGTTGACGCTGACCCACACCTGGCTGTCACTGACCCCAGTGTGCTCTTTGACCTTTACCTCAACACCTGTCCTGGCCAGGGCAGTCGCACCATTCGCACCGAGGTGAGGGCCAGTGCACTGAACTCTCCTTAAATACTGTGTTCAGGCTTCAATCACAGTCTCTGTCTGTCTGTCTCTCTGTCTGTCTGTCTCTCTGTCTGTCTCCAGGAAGCCATATTGATCTCCTTGTCATCATTACGACAAAAAATCACCACTGCTTTATCTGAACAGGTTAAACCGTGATAGCAGGAAGTGACCTCACACATCGGCGAGAAGACGATCACTGGTGCGACCCAGACAAACAAACAAACAAAAAGAAATTAGGAATATTTCGTCTACAGACGTGTTTTAGTCTCAGCCATTAGACTTGCAGAATTACCTGACTGCAGCTTTTTATTCTGTAATAAAGTCAATTTCTTTTTGTCATTCCACACACAGTTATTGCTAATATAAATTAATAGCAAAAAAAGACATTGAGGCTTGCATTGTTGTTTTTTTTAAAGATATATATATTCACAGTATATATAGGGCTTTAAACCTTGTAAAGTACAGAACATTCACTAAAACACAAGAACACAATTTGGTGAAGACACCAAAAAAATTTAAAATAAATCAGTGTCAAGCAAGGATCGTTTTACATTCTTCATGTCATTCCTGTTTTCCAAGTTCACATGCCGTGCATATGGCCAGGTATTGTCTTGTTCGTACCCCCTTAAAAATCACAGCGGGAAACAGAAGGGAAAGCGGTAATTTTTTAAATGTTCTGGCACTCCAGTGGTGGATTTAAAGGGCTACTCCGGCATATCTCCACATAATCTCTATCTGCAGTCTATGTTCAGTTACCACATACTCAGACGAGTGGTGTATAGTGAGTAAAATAGAGACTCGGAGTCTGTGTGCAAATATCGAGAACTTCAGCTAGAGTTCTAGTGCAAATTTGAGTTGCTGTGCATCAAGCAAACTCTGACTGGTTGAAAAGGGAAGGACTGGTGGATTAAATAAAACTGGATCTGCAAGTACCATGTGGACTCAGTACATTCAGGATAGGTTCATTTTCCACATGCCAGTTATATTGGCAGATACTTCTGAGACCATCCGCACACAATGCCTGCACATGTTCAAGGATTTGGAAAGGATTGTTGGTGTCTGTTTTGGCAGAAATAAATACAAGAGAACATGGGCATTACTTTTGAAAAATGCTGGAGGGGAAAAACAAATCTTGTGAAATAAATTACAAAGCCCCTTTTAATTAAAAGCATTTTTTTCACTTGTGTCTATTCTCCTGTAATCAGCAGTGTCAAGTGTTTCATATATAAATATACAGTGCTGTGAAAAGGAACAGTTAAACCTTGGATTGTGAGCATAAATCGTCCCGGAAAGCGAATTTCCCCATAATAATAATAATAATAATGGAAACTCTGGTGATTTGTTCCACAACCCAAAAATATTCATATAAAAATAATTAGTACAAAATATAATGTAATAATAAAACAAATGAACCTGCGTTTTACCTTTGAAAAGAATCATGACTGGTGTTAGACGAGAGACGACTTTCACAAAAACACACACACACACACACACACTAACGGAATCATTACTCTGTCTGCAAACTTCTTTAACAAGAAACCTCTCTAATTGGTAAAGTTCTCGCCCTATCATCGGGAGATGCTGTAACCTCTCACAGCCGGAGGTCTAGAGGGAGCTGATTGGCCGAGCTCTCTCAGAGGGGGCGGGATGAGAGGTACTTGGTGCTCCCACATTAATCACGGCTCTACAGCCAATCAGGGGCGTCTGTGAGCTCACGCAGGCGCAGGGAGAGGATAGTGCTGTCCTCCGAGTGTGTTACGCCGCCTCCAATGGTGCGTGAGCGAGCAGTTCGGAAAAAAAGATGCGGTTGGCTGGCGTCACGTGGTTCAGAAGAAACACGTGATAGTCTTTGGCACTCCCGACTGAGTGGTAGTAGTAGCCTTAATGTGGAGCCCCCTAGTGACGGGGAGGAATTGGACACGACTACATTAGGGAGAAAATTGGTGGGGGGGGGATATATTTATTTTATTTTATTATTTCTTTAAAGAAACCTCTCTGAATGATTCATCCCCTGCACTGCTACAGCTTTTTAAACTTTTTTTGTTCATGGAGGCTGTTGTTGCAGTACAGTTACTAAGGAACAGTCACACACTAAAAAAATGCTTTACGTGAGCACAGATGTTGACCATATGAGTGACGCATGCGCACTAAGACTGAGCATGGGAGACGGTTACTCACAATCTCACAGCATGAGAGAGAGAGAGAGAGAGAAGAACCATTGGCTCCGTTGTAATAACATGATGCTCAGCAGACAAAGCGCATGCATACTCCTCATATTTCAAGACCTCACTTACTTATCAAGTAAACATCTTGCAAAACACTTGCAGACAGAGTTACGCGCAATCCAAGGTTCCACTGTATTTGCACCCTTGCTGCTTACTTTTTTTTTGCATAATTGTCACACTTAAATAATGCATCAACATCATCAAACTAATTTTAATTTTACACAAAGCCAAAGTAATACAAAATGCAGTTAAAATGATTTAATTTATTAATGGAAAAAACTGTCCCAACCTGCCTGACCCTATCTGAAGAAGTGATGCCCCATTGCCAAATCTGGAGTGAACTGTGATTAACCACATTTTTTGGAAAGCAGAGTTGAATTTCACTGCCCACACCCTGGCCTGATTACTGCCAGACCTGCTGAATCAAGAACTCACTTAAACAGAACCTGTTTGACAAAGTAATGGTCTCGGGCTGTTTTAACAAAAAGTTCATGCTTGAAAACCCTCTAATGTTGCTGAATTAAAACAATTCTGAAAAGGCGGCCAAAATCCTTTCACAGCGATATGAAACACTCGTTCCCAGTGTTGCCATAAGCATACGCTTAATTGCAGTTATATATTATATTTACTCTGGTTATCTTTGTGTAACATTAAAATTATTTCGATTATATCTATCATGTATGTAAGTGTGACAAATATGTATAGGTTCATGGAGGCATGGAGCTTGTCCCAGGGAACTTAGTAGCCAAGGTGGGATACACCATGGATGGGGTGCCAACTCATCATAGGCCACAGGCGCACACACACACACACACCCGAACATACACTCCATATCTTTGGGCTAAGGGGGGACCAGAGTACCAAAGAACTCCACTTAGCTACGCAGATCTCCTGTGAGATATTTTACTTATAAGATTATTAGCAGACTATCCAAAATGTTTACACTCTTTTGTGCAATTGCCCACCAACCAATCAGCATGTAGTATACTTGATCCACAGCACCACAGATACTCACAGTGTACAGTTATCACCAGAACTCCAGAGTATCAGAGAGTCTGTACCGCGCATACCCATAAACATCAATGCAGAAGTCCAACCCAAGCCTACAAACATTCCCAATACCGCTAGTCTTAAAGTAAGAGGTGATAAGCAGAACAGGAGCGTCCAGTCAGCGAGGTGGTTAACCAACATCCAGTCAGATCACTGGTAAAGCTAGGGAATAGCAATTCGTTTAGTGCCATGCAAACAAACAGTGTAATAGCATGTATGTAATAAATATGTATAAATATGTATGAACTAAACCAACTGTATATAATGTAAAAGCAGTAGCAGAGGGTTACAATCACTCTCCAAATGTCCCTGTCCTGGTAACATGTTCTTCCTTTTTCTAAACCTTTTTGCATTAGTTTGGCTGTTGATTTCTGTTCCATTTTTGAATATCTTGAGATTACAAACACTCTATTCACGAGCACAATAAAGCTTTTTATGAACAAAATTGGAGTGAGCTGGATGAAACATCTGCCTAGAGTTTTGTTAATAACAGTTCTAATGGTAGAGCATTAGCTACTAAAATTACTACACAATCACCAAATTTAAATACTGAAATATTGTCTTTGCTTGTGTTGCTGGTCCATTAGTTGGGCAGTGATTGCAGTCCATCATAAAATACTGAAACATGAAAAACAGTTATTAATCTAAAACTAAATCATTAAAAATCTAAAAAAAATAATAAAATGTAATAAAAATAAAGTCACATAATGCTTGTGTAATAAAATGAGATAAAGTCTTACAATTGCTTTTGGGAAAAAAAACATGAAATTCTGGTCATTGTGTTAAAATGCGCACTGACGGCCGCTTATCTAAAATTCTCAGCGTCTCTCTTTTTGTTCCTTTTTCTTTCGGTCAGTCTTTCTCTCTGTCTTTTTAAACAGCTTCTATGTAGAAACTTAATACTGTGTGCTTGTGTATTTTCTGAAGTTGCTGCCCACATTGGAATTCTGTATTGTCTTAAAATCCCAGTCATGGGAAGTTGTGAGTTTGGCTTCTTAATGACATTTTTAAAAATATGACATTTTCAGCATCGCTGATTATTGCAATATTGTTAACGCTCACAATTTTCAAAATGTGTAAAATCTGTTTAAATAAAATGAAATAAATAAATAAATTGCTCTATTTGCCAGGTTTTGGAACGACCAAAATGTATAATATAAAGATGACGCCCCAAAAGTCGACCACTATATTCATGCACCATATTTAGCTCAAGACTGAATGATTTATCATCTCACAGACGGTGTGAAACCAGTGGCCAATTCATATCAGGGCTTCAGCACATTATACATATGAAACCAGCAGCCATTTTGGTTTAATCTCTCTTTAGGCTTTGGGCAAAATAAGCAGTCATGTGACTTCATCTCTACAGCTTGGACAGGTGGTCATGTTACTGCAGCTTCTTATTAAACTCACTGTGAAACTGGACACCATTTTGGATCAGTTGGTCAGTATGAGGGAGTATAAATGCTTTTCCTTAGAGGGAGACTGAAGCTATGGGCCATGCTGGACCATACTGTGTTGCACTGAGTGACAGGTTCCCACTGGAACGATATTGTGGCTGGTAGCCATTTTAGATCAGCGTCTCATTGGGCTGGTGGCCATATTGGATCTGCAGGAATGAGCTTTGGCAGCCTTTTGCTATCCATGTCTCACCAAGTGGGGTGTACAAAGCTGATGTTGTAGAGTTTGGCCCAGCGAGCAAACACTTGCTTTTCAGTAATGAAGCGATGGTGATTTCCACGCCGACCCTTCTCATTCTGGAGGTATGTTAAACATTCATCTGGCCCTCGGGGTTTATAGTAGTGATATGGGATCCTTTTGGGCTGAGGATGCCTCCTAAACCAGGAGGAGAAACAATTATTAAACAAAATGAACTTGAGAGAATTGAGACACACTTATGATTAACTTATTCCCAACTACAGCATATCTGAACAAAACACCTGACCCTAGCCCAAAGGATTAAAAGGCTAATTTTCTCAACCTTTATATGGAAGCAATGTCACTGTGGTGTGATGTTTATTCATACTGTAGGTGCAGACACTGTCCACTTCATACCCCCCTTTTCCAACCAGTCCAGTAAGTTTATCGAAGCTGCGCAGACACATCAAGTGATACTTTTCTAAATTGTAAATTAATCACTGTCTGCACTTACATTTAGCCTCTGCCGAAAGTGGAAAATATTTCATCATGATTGGCTATAAATCAAGTTCTTCCGTAGTCCCATCTGGCATCCTTATCTTTAACTGTTCTGTCCACTATTCATCTGTCCATCAATGAAATGTTTACATAGAGGACGCAGAGGACATTATGTTTCCTGCCTGAATGGGTCAATAATGCTTGTTGCAGTTCACTTCTGTTGACCACTAGGTGCAAAAAACAAGAGGTGGAAAGTAATGAGTTATATTTACTCGCGTTACTGTAACTGAGTAGATTTTTTGTGTACTTTTACTTTTTAAAGTAGTTTTTAAAATCTGTAATTTTACTTTTACTTAAGTATGTTTTGTTTGAAGTATTGTACTTCACTACATTTTAATCATATTAGCTCCTGAGTAAAAAAATGAATGAATGAAAATGAAAAATAATACAACGGGGAAGGAAAAAAATTGCACCCCGGAAACCGCTGCACTGATTGATTGATGGACAGGAAGAACAAACGCGCTACATTCACAAGAACGATGGAGACAAAACAGGTGCCAGTGATGCAGACACAGCGGAAAGTGAAATACCAACAAATTCTTATGATGCAAACCCCTAGAGCCATATTTAAGCCACCACTTTGATTTCAAGCACAACAAAGGCAACAGATTTATTATATAAGTGTGTTCCATCTCCCCCCATCCTCCCCCCATCCCCCCCCCCCCCGCTGTTAAATAAAATGTAACTCGGTAACTTTTACTCTGAGTACATTTTTAATGAGCTACTTTTTACTTTTACTTGAGTAGATTTTTATAAGAGTAACTTTACTTGTACTTGAGTACCACATTTGATTACTCTTTCCACCTGTTCGCAGCTAAATGGGAGAAAATTTCTGTCTGTATGTCTTTATATCTGTGAATTAAATGAAACTTTGCCAGTTCTTCGGTATTTGCCTGAAGTTAAATCTTTGCCATAAATTAAATCAAAATGTTGATGAGCTTTGTGACAGATTTCGTCACAGCAGACATAATTTTTTTGGACGTCCCTCAACAGATCTAATCACCACAGTATTTTATCATGTATACGTAGACATATGTGGAAAACACAGAAACTACCGTAATGCAGCTACAAAGCGAAACACAAACAAGCGCATGACTTACTGCATGACTTACTGCAAAAAAAGTTGAAAACTAAAAGTATGAAAACTGAACCTTCAAAGATGAATGGACAGATCAGTGTATGTTTATTGTTCCTGCGTGAAGTTTAAACCAGATGTTTCATATGTCCCGAGACTATGGCGGTAATAGAGAGCAATAATGTGGAACATAATATAAAATACCTAAACTGAGAGCCCAGTTTTGTCCTAAAATCAAAATGTTGAATAAAAGCAATGTTATGAACAGTTATGTGCCAAATTTAATAATGTAAAATAAGCTACTTTGAAAATAAATCCTTTTCCGGTCAACAACGGGTCCTAATGCTAGTACGGTATATCATACTTTAGACATTTGAAAGAAAGGAAGGTTTTCCTCACCCACAGTGGCTAGGAGGCACCATCCCGTAAACCTTAATCTGGTCACAGATCTCGATAGCGATGACCATAGTGAACCAGCCGGTGCTCAGCCATGACTGAGACTTCTGTCTAACCACACAGAAATACAATTCAGAGTTACACAGATGTAGCAGCTGGAGCGATGTTTTAAGTTAAAATATAACTAATATATATTGTAGTATTATAATGGAGACACAAGTCTAAAGTTGTAGCAGGCAGATTAAGATGATTAGCATGAAAGAATCAATTAACAGTTAAAGAAAAGAAAACAGTTACAGTTACAGCACTTATGATTCAGATACATTATTCACTGCATGAAATGGAAACTTCCTGAAGTAAGGCTTCTAACTTGATGCCAATTTTGGACCGTACTGTAATATCTATTAACCAACAAAAAAATTATACTTTTGCCATTCGCTATACCGTTGCTTTGATTTGTAATAATGACCTCTTTTTTTTATTATTCAACTGGGATTTTAATTAGATTTTAGATATTTTAGTCTCCCAGACATAGATGGCTACGACCATGATTCAAACTCACGTTTCTAAATGACCTGGTGCTAAAGAGACGTGTCAGGCTTTGCTATGAATCAGAACAGAAATGTTAAGAGTGTGATAATAAGGGTACCTGTCTCGGCCAGTCTCTTTATGAAAGAGAGTGTCAAACTTGTGCATTTTGCTAGGTGTGACGGCGAAGGTCGTGAGCTTGGTGTTTGTGGAGGCGACATGATGGATCAGCCTGTAGAGAGCTCCCTTGGCATCGCGTCCTATCTTCGTGGGTGGACCCCAGAAGATGACAGATGGGCAGTCAGTACAGTTGAAGAACTCATGGGATTTTCGAACGACACGGATGACGCTGGAGTGAGCGACAACACGAAGGCTGGTTTTATTACCCACATCGGCCTCATACCCGGATGTTGGTGCATCGTTCATGCGGATCACACACTCGGCACGGTCAATCTCTGGTCCAGCTCCGGTGCCCAGTACATGGCTTGAGCTTGTCACCAGGACACACTGGCCACAGTGCAGGTTCAGGCTCTGACACACACACACACACACACACACAAACACACGTTTAGTATTATTCTATTTAAAACAAATTCTCCCTAGCAATGTTGAGCAATACATCAACTAGACATGTTCATAGACCCAGGTATGTTGTTTACACTGGCACACTTTACATCGATCTGACAAAAACATTTTCGCATTTTATCAATCCATCGTAAAATGTGAATTGTTTAGATTTTATTAATCTATCATTTTTAATATAAGCAATTTCACCTTTTTCGCCTTTTTATTATTTGATAATAAGTTTCCTTTTAATTCATTCATCTTATAAAATTAATTTACAGAAGCCTTTATAAATGGTCTGGAAACTTGTTTTACATTTTCCCCAAGTTGACTGACTTAAATACTTTGGGAGGATACATGAAATTCTATTAATGTGAGAGATTCTCATTTTATTGCACTAATACAACAATGTCTGAGTGGTGACCCTTAAGCCTTACCTTGTTGCCAAAAATTGGAATATATCCATCTTTTCCAGCCCATTTCTTCAGATTAGTGCTTTTGGTGGCACTGTTATATGCTGCCACTTTAAAAATCTCATATGAGTCGTTTGCACTGGTGGAGTTGTATAGAATGAAGAGGGTTGTGATGAGAAAGATCGCCACAAATACAACCATCCGCTTGCTGTGGTGGCCCTGTTTTGGAAACAGAATTTTAAAAAGTGAACATTAGAGTTCATTATAAACTATAGCGTATACTTTGTTAAATGAAGTTTTTAAAATGTTTTTTGAGTATAGACAGAGATTAGAGTAACTTGGTCTATGAGCGTTTTGATAAACGAGCGAGGTCTTGACATACGAGTACTACGCATGCACTTTGTCTGCCAAGCGCCACGTGATCACGACTGAGCGTGCTTGTTACTCGTGCGCTGCGGGATTGTGGGTAATCATCTCCCATGCTCGGTCTCTGGTGTGACATCCTGAAGATGCTATGCTAATAACCAATCCTGACTTGCTTTTGATTCATCTCACTGCAAGGATGTGACTGGGGCTCCCTGGATTCGCCATCAAGACAGTTTGCACTGTAGTATAAAAGAAATCCGAAAATTGAAAGTGGTGGAATACATGGAAGGTTATTATCAGAGGTGGAAAGTAACGAATTACGTTTACTTGCATTAATGTAAATTAGTAATTTTTTTTGTATTTCTACTTTTTGAAGTAGTTTTTAAAATCTGTAATTTAACTTTTACTTAAGTATGTTTTGTTTTAAATATTGTACTTCTTTACATTTGAAATCATATCCATTACTGAGTAAAAAAATCTTTTTTTAAATTTAAAATAATAAAAATAATACAACGAGGAAGGAAAAAAATTGCACCCCTTAAACCAATGCACTGATTGATTGATGGGCTTGGAGAACAAATGCGCTAAATTCACAAGAATGATGGAGACGGACAAAAATAATTTTATGAAGCAAACCCCTGGCCATTCTAACGGCCACTACTATGGTGTATACCACATTAAGAGTCGCCGCCCCTCCTCCAGTGTGTGCGCAAGAAGAAGAGAACGGAGTAGAAGCTCAGGTGTGCTGCTCACCCCCGAAACGCTCTATTCTTTTATCCTTTACTTTTACTATATGTTTTGTATTATAATTTTGTGAGGCCGATAAAGGTTTTGTGTTAAATATTATTCTTGGCTCTGAGCTCTTCTTTCCTTCGGCTATCCGCCGCAAATCGTCACGACATATTTAAGCGACCACTTTGATTTCAAGCACAAGAAAGGCAACAGCTTTATCATGCAAAGGTGTTCATTAAATTAAAGGCAACTAATTTGAGATGTATATCCTCTTGTCTTTTTTGAACTACACTAGAATCCCCCGTCCCACCTCCACTGTTAAAAAAAGTAACTCGGTAAATTTTTAATGAGCTTCTTTTTACTTTTACTTAAGAAGATTTTTATAATGGTAACTTTACTTGTACTTCAGTAACAATGTCACTGAAGTAACAGGACTTTTACTTGAGTACAAAAGTTTATTATTGTTTCTACCTCTGGTTATTATAAGCCTGGAAGTATCTCCACCTGTAATCCATAGTGTCATTATGCTCATCTGATGAGGGGCGATAAGAATCACCACTGACCACTGATCTATGCAAATGACTCTATAAGACGTGTAAAACTCTCTCATCTCTGGAATCATGGAGGTTATCTCAGGCCAACGTTACTGACTGACTCTGTCTGAGCCAGGACTCAAATCTGCCATTCAAACGTACTGTGTCTACTATTAGTCTGACCAAAAATGGACATTTGTCTCAAGTGCTACCTCGCTCCAACACAACGGGCTGCAAATGAGCAGGACTGCAAATAGATGTTCAAGGTTGTAAAGGTAAATACAGAGCAAATGTACAACACTAGCCACATCCTTACTAACTAGATAAAAGGGATGTAAAGCAGATCAACATACAGAGAGATGAAAAATAAAAAGCCTGCAATAAATCTCAGGCAACAGTGAGGTTAACATGTGCTACAGAACCAAGTACCAGTCTATTAATTAGGACAGTAATATAGTTGGCGGCAAGGTGGCGTAGTGGTTAGCACTGTGGTCCTGCACCTGCAGGGTCTGGGTTCTCCCTGTGCTTGGTGGGTTTCCTCCGGGTACTCCTCTTTGCTCCCACAGTCCAATGACATGCAGATTAGACTAACTGGTGTTCCGAAATTACCCCTAGAGTGTGAATGGGTGTGTGAATTGTTGACCAGTGGCTCCGCCATAGTCGTAAAATGGGAATAAATACAATGGTAATCACCATTAGCCTCCATTGTCCCTAGCTGGACTTAGATGAATGGATGGCAACATAGGTAGATGAAAAGAAAATTGTATTTACAGCAAATGCTGGTAGTTAGGAATTAATAGAAATCCTGATTTATACTGCATTATTATAGAAGAAATAGTCCCCCTTTTCCATAACTTCAGATCATCTGTACATTTGTTTATTTCCATACACCTGAATTTCTCATCTTTTAGAATGAGAAATTCTTTTCCCGAAAGATGAAAATCCATTAATATACAATACTCAGCAAAAAAAGAAACGCCCCTTTTTCAGGACTGTATTTCAACAATAATGTTGTACAAATCCAAATAACTTTACAGATCTTTAATTAACCATAATCAATTAATTAACATGCACCTGTGGAATGGTCGTTAAGACCTTAACAGCTTACAGAAAGTAGACATTTAAGGTCACAGTTGTAAAAACGCAGGACACTAAAGAGACTCGTCTACCGACTGTGAAAAACACCCAAAGAAAGACACCCAGGGTCGCTGCTCATCTGCGTGAACGTGCATTAGGCATGCTGCAGGGGGGCATGAGGACTGCTGATGTGGCTATAGGGCAATAAATCGCCATGTCCGCACCGTGAGACGCCCAAGACGGCGCTACAGGGAGACAGGAAGGACAGCTGATCATCCTCGCAGTGGAAGACCATGTATAACAACACCTGCACAGGATGGGTACATCCGAATATCACACCTGCGTGACAGGTACAGGATGGCCACAACAACTGCCCGAGTCACACCAGGAACACACAATCCCTCCATCTCACAGCAAGAACTGACAAATCTGGTCCAGTCCATGAGGAGGAGATGCACTGCAGTACTTCAAGCAGCTGGTGGCCACCAGATACTGACTGCTACTGACTGATATTCAGCCTCTCTTCATTCAGGGACACATTGGGAAACATTTTTACTTTATGTCTTATGGTGTCGACTCTTTTAGTGTTCATACAAATATTTAAACATTAAGTTTACTGAAAGTAAAAACAGTTGAAAGTCAGAGGACGTTTCTCTTTTTGCTGAGTATATATTTGTATTTGTTTAATAAAGTAACAAATTAGACCTTTTTAAAGCTAAATTCCACTTACCTTGTCCACCGACCGCAGCCCCATTCTCCTGCCTCTGCTTGTCTATCACATGATTTGTCTTTATACCTAGAAAAAGAGGGAAAGACACAGTATATAATTTACGAACAGTTGTGAGGTTGTACAGCAGGACTTCTGGAGATAACTGAAAATACGCAATGCCAAAATGCTAAATTATTATTTTTTTCACTCAAACTACATCCTGCAAAAAGCATTTTTTTAAGTTATTTGCTGTAAATCTTACAGTATATAGAAGAAAATAACACACATTAATTTTCACTTGGCTGCTGCAGGACACAAGTTAACTGGTAAAGGTTTTACTCAACCACCGAGCTGTAGGAGTTTCAGCAACGCCCTGATCTAAACTACAACTAGTTTTAGTTACTTTAATACTAAAGTGTTGTGGACTTGATGGCTGATTTTCCTTCACTTTGCTGATGGTTTCATCTCAAACCAACTCAATTAGTTTTAGATCAGGTGATTGTGGAGAGAAGCTCATCTGATGCAGCACTCCATCACTCTCCTTCTGTCTCTCCATCACTCTCCTTCTGTCTCTCCATCACTCTCCTTCTGTCTCTCCATCACTCTCCTTCTGTCTCTCCATCACTCTCCTTCTGTCTCTCCATCACTCTCCTTCTGTCTCTCCATCTCTCCTTCTGTCTCTCCATCACTCTCCTTCTGTCTCTCCATCACTCTCCTTCTGTCTCTCCATCACTCTCCTTCTGTCTCTCCATCACTCTCCTTCTGTCTCTCCATCTCTCCTTCTGTCTCTCCATCTCTCCTTCTGTCTCTCCATCACTCTCCTTCTGTCTCTCCATCTCTCCTTCTGTCTCTCCATCACTCTCCTTCTGTCTCTCCATCACTCTCCTTCTGTCTCTCCATCACTCTCCTTCTGTCTCTCCATCACTCTCCTTCTGTCTCTCCATCACTCTCCTTCTGTCTCTCCATCACTCTCCTTCTGTCTCTCCATCTCTCCTTCTGTCTCTCCATCTCTCCTTCTGTCTCTCCATCACTCTCCTTCTGTCTCTCCATCTCTCCTTCTGTCTCTCCATCACTCTCCTTCTGTCTCTCCATCACTCTCCTTCTGTCTCTCCATCACTCTCCTTCTGTCTCTCCATCACTCTCCTTCTGTCTCTCCATCACTCTCCTTCTGTCTCTCCATCTCTCCTTCTGTCTCTCCATCTCTCCTTCTGTCTCTCCATCTCTCCTTCTGTCTCTCCATCACTCTCCTTCTGTCTCTCCATCTCTCTCCTTCTGTCTCTCCATCTCTCCTTCTGTCTCTCCATCTCTCCTTCTGTCTCTCCATCACTCTCCTTCTGTCTCTCCATCACTCTCCTTCTGTCTCTCCATCACTCTCCTTCTGTCTCTCCATCTCTCCTTCTGTCTCTCCATCACTCTCCTTCTGTCTCTCCATCACTCTCCTTCTGTCTCTCCATCTCTCCTTCTGTCTCTCCATCACTCTCCTTCTGTCTCTCCATCTCTCCTTCTGTCTCTCCATCACTCTCCTTCTGTCTCTCCATCTCTCCTTCTGTCTCTCCATCACTCTCCTTCTGTCTCTCCATCTCTCCTTCTGTCTCTCCATCTCTCCTTCTGTCTCTCCATCTCTCCTTCTGTCTCTCCATCACTCTCCTTCTGTCTCTCCATCTCTCCTTCTGTCTCTCCATCACTCTCCTTCTGTCTCTCCATCTCTCCTTCTGTCTCTCCATCACTCTCCTTCTGTCTCTCCATCTCTCCTTCTGTCTCTCCATCACTCTCCTTCTGTCTCTCCATCACTCTCCTTCTGTCTCTCCATCTCTCTCCTTCTGTCTCTCCATCTCTCCTTCTGTCTCTCCATCACTCTCCTTCTGTCTCTCCATCTCTCCTTCTGTCTCTCCATCTCTCCTTCTGTCTCTCCATCACTCTCCTTCTGTCTCTCCATCTCTCTCCTTCTGTCTCTCCATCACTCTCCTTCTGTCTCTCCATCTCTCCTTCTGTCTCTCCATCACTCTCCTTCTGTCTCTCCATCTCTCCTTCTGTCTCTCCATCACTCTCCTTCTGTCTCTCCATCTCTCTCCTTCTGTCTCTCCATCTCTCCTTCTGTCTCTCCATCACTCTCCTTCTGTCTCTCCATCTCTCCTTCTGTCTCTCCATCACTCTCCTTCTGTCTCTCCATCTCTCTCCTTCTGTCTCTCCATCTCTCCTTCTGTCTCTCCATCTCTCCTTCTGTCTCTCCATCACTCTCCTTCTGTCTCTCCATCTCTCCTTCTGTCTCTCCATCTCTCCTTCTGTCTCTCCATCACTCTCCTTCTGTCTCTCCATCACTCTCCTTCTGTCTCTCCATCTCTCCTTCTGTCTCTCCATCACTCTCCTTCTGTCTCTCCATCTCTCCTTCTGTCTCTCCATCACTCTCCTTCTGTCTCTCCATCACTCTCCTTCTGTCTCTCCATCTCTCCTTCTGTCACACCCTACAGTAGGTGTCAACACTTCCACATTCCACTCCTGGTTATCGCTCTTCCTCTCTGGTTCATTCTACTACTAAAGACGTGTCTCCACTTCACCTCTCAGCTTCTAGATTTAAAAGGTCGGCATCAACCTTCGTTTCTTGCCAGATTCTTTTGTGCCTCATGACAAGTTTCGTAAGATATTTCAAAGCTCATGTGTCCCGCTGGTGTCTCGCTGGTGTCTCGGTGACAGAATCTCAAACTTCTGTTGAATGTCATCTGTCAACGTTTCTTCCCTTTGATATCTCTGTGTTTTTTCTTGCCGCTGTCGCCCTCGGCTTTATCATCAGGGTCGATCTAATCATTTTAATTCATACACATTCACATTTCATACAAACTTCCATTTTTTAAATGTTTATCGCTGCTTTGCGACAATTGTTAAAAGCGCTATACAAATAAAAAATTTTTGCCTTTCAGGTGAGTATCTCGTAAATCTGATGAGAAAACACTGTGCCAAGTGTGTCGAGCTCTCATCAAAGCTAAAGGTAGCTACTTTGGACAATCTAAAATATAAAACATATTAGGGGATGTTTAACACTTTTTTTTTACTAAATAATTCCTACATGTTCTTTTATATTATTTCATAGTTTGGATGTCTTTAGTATGAATGTTGAACATAATAAAAATAATAAAAATAAAGACAAAACAGGCCTCCGAGTGGCGCAGTGGTAAAGTTCTCGCCCTATCATCCGGTGGTCGCTGGTTCGGTTCCCGGGTGATGCTGTAACCTCTCACAGCCGGACGTCTCTCAGCGGCGAGGATGAGAGGTACTTAATGCTCCCACATAAATCACGGCTTTACGCCATTCGGAGTGTGTGTGAGCTCGTGCACACGGAGGGAGCGGATAACACTGTCCTCCGAGTGTGTTACGCCGCCCCAACGGTGTGTGAGCGAGCAGTTCGAAAAAAAGAGGTCGGCTGGTGTCACGTGGTTCAGAGGAAACACATGACAACACTCGGCCCTCCTTCCTGAATGGTAGTAAGTAACCTTAATGTGGGAGTCTCCCTAGTGACGGGACGGAATTGGACACGACTAAATTAGGGAGAAAATCTGGAAAAAAAATAAATAAACAAAGAAAGAAAAACCAGTGAAGGCGAAGGCGTGTCCAAATCAATGCGACTTACATGTTTATCAAATTCCAAATTATGCATGAACATTTAGCTTTTTTATATTAATCATTTAGCATACTCTGACACTTGACAAGCATACTACATAAATAAGTATGTACACTACCGTTCAAAAGTTTGGGGTCACTTGCAAAGTTCTTTGTTTTTGTTTAGTGATTTATTTTCTACATTCTACAACAATATTGTGTTTTTCAAAACTATAAAATAACACATATGGAATTAGGTAATTACATAACAACAACAGAAACACCAGTTAGTTGTTATTGTAAGACACAGAGGTCGGCCTTTCTGTAATAGTTCCTGCGAGAACAGTATTGTGTCAAGTGCATTTGCAAAATCCGTCCAGCACCATAATGAAACTGTCTCTCATGAAGGCCGTCCCAGGAGGACGAGACCAAAACCTCCCTCTGCTGCAGACGAGAAGTTCATTTAGAGTTATCAGCCTGAAAAATGACCAATTAACAGCAGCTCAGATTAGAGGCGTTATGAAGTCTTTACAGAGCAGAAGTAGCAGAAACATCTCAATATCAACTGTTCAAAGGAGATTCATGCAGTTACTGGACGCCTTCAGCAAAACTTTACAATGTAGAAAGAAATAAACATCAGGAACCATCATGGAGTTAGAAAGTGACCACAAACTTTTGAACGGTAGTGTGTGTATGAAATTGCACAGATGTGTCATTGATGTATAAAATTTGACAAATGGGTTAAATTACATATTAATACCAGGATACCAAATGGCAAATTCAAAAGGAAATATTAAACTGCATATGACAAAGTGACATGAATGAGGAGGAAATTCATAAATATACAAACATCGACATGTGTGTGTGATGTACAGAGGGTGCAGGGTGAGAATATTAAATAAATAAGGTAATTGTACCCATTAAGCTCATGTGCTATTTAAGGTCACTTAATAATAATAATAATAATAATAATAATAATATATTAACAATGCATGAACTGTTGTTATTTATATTTAAAAATATTATAATAATACAAATAATAATACTATAGAAACTATGCATGAACTGTTGCTGTTGTTTATATGTAAAATATGTAATAATAATAATAATAATAATAATAAACACCATACACAAAAACACTGCTATATGATAATAACATTAAATAACCACGTATTAAATAATACAGAGTAAGAATATGTTGTTCAAGACCATTTTTCTATTTCTAGTTTCTGTAGTTAGTTATTGTTTACTGTAATATATTATTATTCTATATTTCTATATTTGGTGTAAAGTGCAGCAGGAATCACCGGCCTTTCCGCAGCGAATAACCGAATAACCGAATAACCGGAGACGCTGCTAATCATCATCATCATCATCATCATAAACAGATAATAAACTCAGCTGTTCTTGTCCGCTTCTCCTGAAGACACACAGTTACACCGAGCTGAAGATTAGCGGCTTCATTACTCGGGCGGTGACGTCATGCAGCTGAATATAAACACAGAGGAAGAGGAGGAGGAGGAGGGGGGGGGAGGGGGGTCTTCAGCACATCCAGCCCTGTTATACAATACAGCAATATAACATTACACACACACACACACACACCCACACACTAACACCCACACACCCCCACACACACACACACACACACTCACCCATATACCGCGTTTTCGCTCTACGTTTGTCGCAGCGCCGCTGAGTTCTGCGCGTGCACAGGCAGGATAAAGGCGTAAATACGAGCGAGGACGCGCGAGGGGTGATGGGAGGGGGGGGGGAGGGGGGGAGGGAGGAGGAGGGGTGCTCCATGGGGTCAGTCTGCGTCATCAGTTTGGGGAACACGGAGGGTCAAACAGTATGGACGAGTGTGTTTGACGAAACCTCTAATGGGTTTGTATCCAAATCCACATGTACATTAATATATACATTATTATATACATTATTATATACATTAATATTGTAGCGTTTTTCGACACTAGCAGGGATCTTGAAGGACGAGTGAGCTTACTTGCTTCCCAATGCAAATGGCTGGGGAGTAGTTTATTACTCTCAGCACAAGCACACACACACACACACACCCAACTTGGCCGAAGCCACTAACCTAAACACCCTTCTCTCTCATGGTAGACACAGAGAAAACCCCCGCAAGGCATGACGGTCGTCAGCCGCCGCCCCGCCCACGCCACACTGCCCCCACCCGAGCTGTGACCATCCCCGGTCACCATGACTCTCAGTCTTGGAGGCGTGAAGGCGGTCGGCCGCTGTGCACGCCGGGGTCCTGTTGTAGTGCACATTGTCCCGAAGGCGGTCCGGCCTCCGCAGATTTCGATGTCTCGCCGGCGTGCGGCTGGTACTGCACAAGACGGACTCGGTGGAGCAAAACTCGCGCCCGCCCCGCCAACCGCACCTGGTAGATAAACTCAGAGAGCTGGGCGAGTACTGTACAGGGGCCCACCCAGTGAGACATGAGCTTGGGTGAAAGCCCTCTCTTCCTTCCGGACGAACACACCCACACCTGCTCACCAGCAGCAAAGCCTCGCCCCTGGCTGTGAGTGTCCACGCCCACACGCTCCACAGGTGCCCCCACCCGCAAGTCCTGCAGCGGTGCTCGCGAGCACTGGGTGGTGCCCTTCTTTGCCGTGTAGTGGACAAAGCGTTCACTAACCAGCTGTGGCGCAGGCGAGACCACTGCAGGCGATGCTCTCGGCGAGGGAGTAACTCGGTACACGCGCTCTTCACCTCGCTCGCAGTACCGACGACGCGCTTTGCAGCACGGATAGTCACCTGGCACGACCACCGGCGCGCGTTCGACGGCTGCTAGGGTACGCTGTCCCTCAGTCCTAGGTCTAACGGTGCCATGGTAGCCTCGAGGTCCCGTGCCTCGGCATCGCCGCGAAACCCCGGAGACTAGTTCGTGGCCTAGCCATGACGGGTAGCCCTGTTCCCGGCTAGAGTCACCTACCGAGTGCCCCCGAGCTGCGGGCGGTCGCTCGGCTCTTTCGCCGTTATGCACCGCAGTTATGGGTTCAGCGCGCTGTGCTGCGCGTAGCACCTCGGTAAGGGAAGCTGGTGCTGCTAACCTGATGTGCTCACGGAGCCGCGGCGGTCGGAGTCCTCGAAGAAAAGCGCGATAAGCTAACTCTTCCTGCTTATTGGGCTCGCACTCGGGATAGCCCCGGCGCGCCAGGCCTCTTATGTCCATGGCGAACGCGCCCAATGGATCAGACACGCGCCGCTCACGGACCGCCAGCTCCTCGCACGCTGCCTCTTGACGGTCACCGGCGCCGAACTGGAGGTGAAGCGACTCTCGGAGCTTTGCCCAATTCTTTCTTCTCATCGGCCCGGAGGTCTTCCAGTGCCCGAAGCGCGTCGCCCTTCAGCGAGAGTGCTACCCTTACGGCCGTTTCCGCCAGAGACCAGCATGCAAAGTCGGCGGTTAGCTCCACTTGGGCGAAGAACGCGTAGGGTTCGACGGCGCCGTTGTAGGAGGGAAGGCGCAGCTGCAGCGCACATCGCCGGCACGGAGCTGTAGCTTGCTCCGGCACTTGCGCAGCGTCAACGTTGGGCTCTGCTCCGAGATCCAGTGCCGGGATCCTCATCTTGCCGCTTCTTCTTCCGGAGTTGTGCTGCCACTCGGCGGCCCTCCTGAATCTTCCGCATGTCCTCCGCGGTTCGCTCCAACTCGAAACTCTCCATCCCACTTCTGACACCAATGTAGCGTTTTTCGACACTAGCAGGGATCTTGGAGTACGAGTGAGCTTACTTGCTCCCCAATGCAAATGGCTGGGGAGTAGTTTATTACTCTCAGCACAAGCACACATATACAGGTCAAGCACACACACATACACACGCCCAACTTGGCCGAAGCCACTAACCTAAACATCCTTCTCTCTCATGGTAGACACAGAGAAAACCCCCGCAAGGCATGACGGTCGTCAGCCGCCGCCCCGCCCACGCCACAATATATACATTAATATGGTGCTGGTTCCCCCATTACAGCTAAAACAGTCTTCACTCTTCCACAAGATCTTGGAGCGCTTCTCGGCACATTCGTTCTGTAGAGCATTTATGAGGTCAGGCACTGATGTTGGGCGAGAAGGCCTGGCCCGCAATCTCCATTCCAGTTCATCCCAAACGTGCTCGATGGAGCTGAGGTCAGGGCTCTGTCCGGGCCTGTCAAGTTCTTCCACACCGAACTCATTAAACCAGGTCTTTTCCTTGCTTTGTGCACTGGGACCAGAGGTGTCAAGTAACGAAGTACAAATACTTCGTTACCTTTCTTAAGTAGATTTTGGGTATCTATACTTTACTGGAGTAATTATTTTTCAGCCGACTTTTTACTTCTACTCCTTACATTTTTAAGCAATTATCTGTACTTTCTACTCCTTAATTTTAAAAAATAGCCTCGTTACTCTATTTTTATGATCAGAACGCGCAACCCCTCCGGTCGCATGATAAGAACGCGCACAACGCCCCCCCCCCCCCGTCACATGATAAGAACGCGCACAACGCCCCCGCCCCCCCGTCACATGATCAGAACGCGCACAACGCCACCCCTCACCCTCCCACTGCATGATAAGAAAGCGAGACCTTAATGCGTTTGTCGCCCCTCACGGTACTTTTACTTTTATACTTTAAGTAGTTTTGAAACCAGTACTTTTAAACTTTTACTTAAGTAAAAAGCTTGGGTTGATACTTCAACTTCTAAAGAAGTATTTTTGAACCCTAGTATCTATACTTCTACTCAAGTAATGAATGTGAATACTTTTGACACCACTGACTGGGACACATCCCAGGTTCAAACCCCACAACCACCAAGTTGCCACTGTTGGGCCCTTGAGCAAGACCCTTAACCCTCAACTGCTAAGATGTATAATGAGATAAAAATGTAAGTCGCTCTGGATAAGACCGTCTGCCAAATGCCTAAATGTAATGTAAATGTCATAGAAAACAACTGTCCCCAAGTTGGAAGCATAGCATTGTCCAACATATGTCTTGGTATGCAGAAGCATTACAATTGCTGGGGATAAGCTGCCTAATTGAAGCACCTGAATTCAATATTTAACAGGTTTGGCCTAATACTTTTGGCCATATAGTGCATCTTTGGCAAAAGAAGTATAAGATGTCTCCTGAAATACTGATTTATGTTCATGGCTGTTCATATTTACATTTACATTTATGTATTTGGCAAACGCTCTTATCCAGAGCGACTTACATTTTTATTCTCATTATACATCTGAGCAGTTGAGGGTTAAGGGCCTTGCTCAAGGGCCCAACAGTGGCAACTTGGTGGTTGTGGGGTTTGAACCTGGGATCTTCCGAACTGTAGTCCAATGCCTTAACCACTGAGCTACACCTGGCCCCATATGTTCATGTCACCTCATAACTCGGGCCAGATTTTTTTAATGAAAGTCCCCGCTGGCCTCATTCAACTAGTAAGGAGTCATCTGTAGAAGTTGTGATGACTGAACATCACCAGACTCAATTCCGATTTTTTACTTTCACTTTTTTGGTATCTTTACGACTGCATGAGCCTTTCATTCAAACAGGTAAAGTGATGCGTCTACACATCTCAACACACACAGCTGACTAACTGTTATTGTGTGTTAACCCAGATGGCGCGAGCAATCAATACATACAATAAAAATACACAATAAATATGTGAACATGTGCTGTTGCAGAGGACAGACATGTTCACATTAGAGTCAGATAAAATACACTTCTGTATAGGAACCAAATCTAACCTGACCAAAAATGTAGAATTCAGGAATGTGGTTTATTGTGGGAACATAGTGGGGACTCGTTTATGCAGTTCATAGTTCCAATCATGTAGCAGCAGGGCATCATGAGAGCATCAGTAAACATCAAACATCAGAATGGGGAAAAAAGTAGCCTATACTCTGTTACCTTATCTAGGACATGGTTATTGGTTCCAGTTTGGATGGTTTGAGTATTTCACAAACTGCTCATCTCCTGGGATTTTCAAAATTTTCTCGATTTTCCTCAGAATAGTATGAAAAGGAAAAAAAAACCTCCCAGTGATCAGAAGGCTGGTCAGGCTGAAACATCATAACAAGATCAGAGAACAATGTCCAAAGTAGTCTGACCTGACAGGAAATCTATAGTAATTGGACAGCTGAAGACTGGAAAAAGGAACAGATGATTTCGCCGCCACAATCTCATTTTTCCTCTTTGGAAAGTCAGCGTCCATATCAGATTTCTGTTCTTGGCGGACAGGAGTGGAACCCAGTGTGGTTTTCTGCTAGCCCAAGCCCAAATGCTTCTAGAGTCAAGTCCATGACAACGAATGTGAAAGTGACACAACTGTCACAAATTCCCCCCAGTACACCAATACAATGAATGTGAAATGAAGCAAACAAGATGTGATCCAAAATCAAAGATATTGACATTAGTTTTTATGTTTTTATACAGCCTTCCATTGTCACAGTTTCAAAGGTACACTAATTGGTCAGCAAGTACAGTAAGTAAGTAGGTCTTTGTGCATTTAGATTAGTCTTTAGGAAGTGTAAAGCAGCCCAGTTTGGCTGACGATTGAATTATCTTTACAAACATTACATTTATTTTCATTGGGTTACATCTTTGGTGATAATGTTTCTGTATAACATGAACATTCATTGCCTTCTCCATATTCATTAAACCTTGTATCTGAACTGGCCAGGCTTTTTTAAAAATGTTTTTTAAATGTGCTCTGTGATGGATTGGCACCCTGTCCAGGGAGTACCCTGCTTCGTCCCCTAAGTCTCCTGCAGTCCCTCTATGCAGGATAAAGTGGTATAGATGTGAAGTTTCAATAATATTTTGATTGCTTAATTAATTTGAAAACCACTGTGGTTCTTGTAAATTGCAGATTACAAAAAAATATGTCTCTGTTATTGTTAAAAACCCAGGATGCAAAATCTGGAATTCTGACACAACGCTCCTATTCTATCTGGGCTTGGGACCAGCACTGACGATGCAGCCAATGGCTGGCCATCAAACCCAGAAAAAGACACTGGAAAATATAGTAAAAAGAAATTTCTATATGACTTTTGCAAAAATGATTACTCAAAAAAAAACCTTGCTGTTTTTTACATTTATTTTCAGAGCTGAGTCGGTAATATGCAGTTCAAAGACATAAATGACTCTTCTGTCAAAGTCTTGGCCAAACAGTTACTTTATTTGAAAGATTTTACAAAAAGATGTTTGATGAAGCAGTTTTATTCGTCCTAAGTGGTTTACCTGGAATTTGAATAAATTATAAATACAATACATTGAGCTAGCATTTAGTGTACAGATATTTTCATGAGCTAAAACATGTGCTGTGAAAAAGTTACAGTATAAAAGCAGGAATGTGAGATTCTGTGCTGCAATGATGCACAAGCGATGAACACTGAGTCCAGTACAGTTTCATATCGCTGAGCCAAACTGATGCTGAATCAGTAATCAGGGCGGCCCTGCTATAGAGCTTGAAATGTACGTACACAAACAACATTCATTAGAAAGCTAATCTTGTTGTGGTGAATTAAACAAACCAAATCTATTTAACAGTTAAAAGATAAAATAAAAGAATGCAGAAAAACAAACCAACCACAATTGGTTCAGTGGCAAAATTATATAATTATATTACTGTAGCTTTACATTTAATGAAAGGCAGATTTTTAGTTATTAATATCAAAAGACTTTGATAACTTAATGCATTATGGTAAGAAATTAGACAATAGATTTACAGATTAAAGTACGATATAGGTTTCATCACATTGGTGAAAATATTTTGGACCAAATGACAAATACAAACAATATTATAGCTTCAAAAATTAAAACCAGAGAAAATAAAATACATTGGTTTGACATTAATAAAAGACAAAACAACAACAACAACAACAACAACAACCCTGAAGCAATTATTTTTGTATTAACATAATTGAAGATTTACAGATAAATATTAAATCAGATTAATTTTAATAGAGGTATAATTTTCATTAAAAAAAAGTTTTTGAAGTTTATAAAGTTTATTAATTTGAGCGTGT
The DNA here is from genome assembly GCA_030522415.1 of Channallabes apus. Taxonomy (NCBI): domain Eukaryota; kingdom Metazoa; phylum Chordata; class Actinopteri; order Siluriformes; family Clariidae; genus Channallabes; species Channallabes apus. The sequence continues at coordinate 420,445 of CM060111.1, read as the reverse complement.
GAAGGCATTTCCCAAGCCAAAACAATCATAAAAAGTTTTCCTATATTTTCCAGCAAATACAAACTCAGCGGACGTCCGGTACTACATAATTAAAAGTGCAATGGACAGTTTAAAAATAAAAAGTACATGCATAATTCCCAAATCCCTAAAGCCTAGATCATAATCAGAAAACTATTTAGAAACCACATAAAGTGCAAATAAAGAAGGAATAGAATTGTTCTGTAGTTTGTAACACAATACGTATTCAATATGCTTGAAATGGTAAATAATATGACAACCAGTGCTTTAAAAGTTTCATGTAATTTGTTTAGTTAAGAAATCTGAAAAAAGACAAGGATTAAAAAAACACATTCTAGAACACGAGTTAAATGTAACCGTAGTATCAATTTATCCTACAGCTTTTGCATTACATCCACATTGTATCTGTATAGGTAAACATTTTAGCTAGCACGTTTGCTGTTGAGAATTTCATATGTGCACTCGACAAGGATGAAGCAGCATGTTCATAGTTTCCTTTGGCTTGACTACAATGTTTATGCCAATATTAGATTTTCATATTTGCACGATTATCACAATGTATTGAAAATGTTGTGGTTTTATTTTCTGCTCCAGTCAAATCAGACAACACTTCAATTCAAAAGAACCTCGGCATCTCATTTCACATTTCATGTTTTAAATAGGCGGCTTGGGTTCATACAGTGAAATGAACAAATTTCAACAGGAGACAGAGGTTATGAATAAGTGCAGCTAACTTTTGTAAACATATTCCTTTATGTTTTATTCCTAACCCTGAAAGTATATAATACAAAGCTTTCAAAATGGAACACTTTTACTTTTAATAAGACTAATGTTGAAGTTGACAGAAAATAAAAATTAAAGCAGCAGTGCGTTGTACTAAAATTCTACGATCAACATTGTGACCAGTTTATGTTGAGTTCTGCTTTCGTAATTTACACCACTGACCAGTCGCAAGGCTGCTTTGATGCACGTCATAGTTGCAGGGTGGTGGAAGTTTTTTTCTTAAAACATGGTTTGAAAATGTTGTTGTTGGTCTTTTGGCTGCTCACGGCAAGGGGTCGCCAAGGGGTCGCCACAGCGGACCATCCAGTCCACACATACAAGTTTGGCACAGGTTTTACACCGGATGCTCTTCCTGACGCAACCCTCCCATTTATCCGGGCTTGGGACCGGCACTGCATCCAGTGGCTGGGATTTGGGTACTGGCTGGGATTCGAACCCGGGCCTTACGTATGGATGGAGAAGTATGGAGAAGTGGACTTGCGGGGCGTGGCCACTTCTCTAAGGTGCCACCCTTTTATGGCTGTTGTCACATGTCTAGACATGATTGGAAAGGGCTACAACTACATTAGCTGGGGAAAAACAAACATTCCAGTCATCGAATATTTGTAAAGTGTTTAGCTTTTGAACCCGATATCAACTACAGTACTGTGCAAAAGTTTTGAGCCATCCGTCATTTCTTCATACTTTGCTTCCAAAGAGCAAGACTTTCTTGCATTATTTTAATGTAGTCTTGAGGAATAGTTCTCTAGACTTCCTAAAGTACTTTTTTGTTTCTCATTTTTAGTCCAGTCTCATTTTATTAATGATAGAGTTGATGTAATGATTCAATTACTTATCACATGTACTTTCCAGCACAGTGAATTTTTTTCCCGGATATCCCAGTTAGAGCCGGGGTCAGAGCGCAGGGTGAGCCAGGTTACAGCACCTTAGGAGTAGAAAGGGTTAAGGGCATTGCTCAAGGGCTCAACTGTGGCAACTTGGTGGTGCTGGGGCTCAAACACCGACCCTGTGATCAGTAACCGATTGACCCCAAACTGGCCCAGTACCTGTTTTTTCCCGTTTGTTTAAGCCACACAGTGACCTATGAACCATTCCAGCATTAAAATATCTAACTTAATGCATGAACCAGTGAGAAACAAGTGCAGAAGGTGAATGCTGAGTGGTTGGAACAGACGAGAGGAGAAATGAGGTTGCTGCTGAGGTTGTTACATAAACAACCGAATTTTTAAATGGTATCTTTAGACACAGTAAAACACCTTTTTTTTGTATTTCATTAATTCAATCTGTGTAATATGAAGAAATGAAGGGTGCCTCGAGATTGTTTTCCACAGTGCTGTTTATATCTACTGTCATACATCATCACCCCGCATTCAACAGAGAATATTCATGATTAGAGATTTGAAACACTGAGGGATCCGACACGGACACATCTGGATACAGATTATTAACTATAGTACTTGACAGAAAAGTCATATAACCTCAGACAGCCTCATGATACTCTCAAGCACTTAGTCTTACGTAACCTCACATAACAACACTGTGTAACATGATGTAGCCTCATGTGACAACACATGATCTAACAACAGCCTTAAAAATAATATTATGCAAAGGAAAACAGAGAATAAACTAAAATCCAGAACAAAACAGAACAAATAATATGAAAACACACCTGCTGCTGTAAAGTAATCATCTCTAAACCAAACGTTTAAGTAAATGAAATAGATAAATATTGAATAGATTGAATGTACTGTAACATGAGCACCAGTTCTAAGTTGGTTTCAATTTCACTTTTCTTTTCTTCTCTTAAAGCAGTTTGAGGAGGAACTGGAAGCTATTTCTAAGCACAGAGGTGTCCAGGTTCCTGCTCAGCTCACCATATTGGATATTGGAATTTTAGTTTCCCCTGTGATGCCCAGTGTCTGTAGATCTGTTTCTCCGTGATGAAGCGATGGCCGCCTCTCCGCGCACGCTCGTGCACTCTGTACATGCCGCACTCATCCAGACGATTCAACTCGTAGTAGTGATACGGCACCGACGAATAATTGGTGAGACTATATACATACACACGTACATATACACACTTTAAAGACTATGCACAGTAACATTTTCATTTTTATCAAAAAAAAAAAAAGTTTCCAAATATTATATTATATGTTATAATAATAATAATTATAAAGTGTATTCAATAATTATAATATAATAATATATTATATGTTCCATTTTTCTGTTGACTTTTTGACCATTTTACTGTATAATCTCAAATTGTTCTATATTCCTATGGACTGCTCAATTGAAGGATTTTGTCTTAGTCTCAATGTTGTAACAGTTACCTTAATTTCTTGGTGATCTTTGTAAAAATATATTAACAAACATAAGAAGAAAATTTTTGTTTTGTTCTTTTATATAATGTACACGTGAGAAGTGGAACGAAAATCATACATGATTCCAAACATTTTTTACAAATAAATAACTGCAAAGTGGGGTGTGCGTAATTATTCAGCCCCCTGAGTCAATACTTTGTAGAACCACCTTTTGCTGTAATTCCAGCTGCCAGTCTTTTAGGGTATGTCTCTACCAGCTTTGCACATCTAGAGACTGAAATCCTCGTCCATTCTTCTTTACAAAACAGCTCCAGCTCAGTCAGATTAGATGGACAGCGTTTGTGAACAGCAGTTTTCAGATCTTGCCACAGATTCTCGATTGGATTTAGATCTGGACTTTGACTGGGCCATTCTAACACATGGATATGTTTTGTTTTAAACCATTCCATTGTTGCTCTGGCTTTATGTTTAGGGTTGTTGTCCTGCTGGAAGGTGAACCTCCACCCCAGTCTCAAGTCTTTTGCAGACTCCAAGAGGTTTTCCTCCAAGATTGCCCTGTATTTGGCTCTATCCATCTTCCCATTAACTCTGACCAGCTTCCCTGTCCCTGCTGAAGAGAAGCACCCCCAGAGCATGATGCTGCCACCACCATATTTGACAGTGGGGATGGTGTGTTCAGAGTGATGTGCAGTGGTAGTTTTCCGCCACACATAGCGTTTTGCATTTTGGCCAAAAAGTTCCATTTTGGTCTCATCTGACCAGAGCACCTTCTTCCACATGTTTGCTGTGCAAACGGGACTTCTTATGGTTTTCTGTTAACAATGGCTTTCTTCTTGCCACTCTTCCATAAAGGCCAACTTTGTGCAGTGCACGACTAATAGTTGTCCTATGGACAGATTCCCCCACCTGAGCTGTAGATCTCTGCAGCTCGTCCAGAGTCACCATGGGCCTCTCGGCTGCATTTCTGATCAGCGCTCTCCTTGTTCGGCCTGTGAGTTTAGGTGGACGGCCTTGTCTTGGTAGGTTTACAGTTGTGCCATACTCCTTCCATTTCTGAAGGATCACTTGAACAGTGGCTCCGTGGGATGTTCAAGGCTTTGGAAATCTTTGTGTAGCCTAAGTCTGCTTTAAATTTCTCAATAACTTTATCCCTGACCTGTCTGGTGTGTTCTTTGGACTTCATGGTGTTGTTGCTCCCAATATTCTCTTAGACAACCTCTGAGGCCGTCACAGAGCAGCTGTATTTGTACTGACATTAGATTACACACAGGTGCACTCTATTTAGTCATTAGCACTCATCAGGCAATGTCTATGGCCAACTGACTGCACTCAGACCAAAGGAGGCTGAATAATTACGCACACCCCACTTTGCAGTCATTTATTTGTAAAAAATGTTTTGAGATGTCAGAAACAGCTCAATATCAACTGTTCAAAGGAGATTAATGCATTTTTTGGACGCCTTCAGCAAAACTTTACAATGTAGAAAGAAATAAAAATCAGGAACCATCATGGAGTTAGAAAGTGACCCCAACGGTAGTGTATATATATATAAATCAGATTGACTCACCTATTGGAGATAAACTTCACAAATCGTACTGTACTCACCTGCAATAAGAGCCATCTGTCATGCCATAAACGTTAATACTGTCGCACACGTCCAGTGCAAAAATCATAGTGAAAAATCCAGTGCTGAGGAATGACCGTGACTTCATTCTGAAAGAGAGAGAGAGAGAGAGAGAGAGAGAAAGGGAGAGAGAGAGAAAGGGAGAGAGATCATCAGCTCTTCATAACTGCCCAAATGATTAACCTTAAAGGTGCAAAATTCAGTTATGAAATGTGATTCTTTTATGTGGCGATTCACAAATCGCCATCTCCACTCCAAAATCAGTTTTTAAATTATTAATAACATTTATAATCGAGATGTCAGCCAGTGACCGGAATTGCCTGGTTTTCAGTTTGATTGGTTCTGACAGATCCCACCGGACTTCAAAAAGCACTTCAAAGCACTTCTATAAGCGCATTTATCAAAAGTGTTATTAGCATTGTGCGTTGTTCAAAGTTGGTATGAATGTTCTGACTCCAAACAGGATTTCGTCTGGATCACTGTTAGGTGGCGAGTCTGGGCTTTAGTTCTCTAAAAACTTTTTCTTTATCTATTGGTCCAATCTATAGCATAAGAGCTTTAGTGTTGCGCTTCCCTGACTACTGCCATCACAACCCTGTAAAGCAGTGGTTCTCAAAGTGTGGCGCCCACTAGTGGGGAATACAGACATGACAGGTGGGGCGCAATGATCGGGAGGAAATTAATGAAAAATAATAGGAAAGTAGCTATTCTAATTCATGCTTTTCTTTATTGATAATGAAGAGCGTACGCTCAAAACTAAACAATCACACACAAATAAATGGATCATTAATACAAGCTGATTTAAAACAACATCAGTTGTGGGCCGGGAGAAAAAGTGGAACCATATAGTGCATCAATAATGGTGTAACGTCGGACCAACTTGAGCAGCGCTGCTCGAATCACAAACCTGCTCGACTCTGATAGAAATAAACCGCTCTGACCGTCAAATTACATTTTACCCCGCTGTGATGCGCGCGTACAAACCAGGCATGGCAAGGCGGAAACAATATTAAACAGTCCTGACATTTTAAATAAAACACAGTGGGTCGCGCAGGTTTGTGATTCGAGCGGCGCTGCGCGATCCACCGGGCTGCGCGAATAAACCAGATCATCACTGCGCTATCCAGATAGTCGCGCTGCGCTGTATTTGCGCAGATATTTGGTTCAATCGGGTGCCGCGGTTTCGTCCCACTTTTGAGGTGTTTGGCTTCACATACACTTCGACAATGGAAGAAGACGAGCAGTGAGCTTGCTTATATGTGACAAAACCAACAACGAGGAGATTGTAAAGAAAAAAGGTGCCTCGTCTGTGGTGTGGAATTGGTTTGGGTAGAAGAAAAGTGATACGAATGAGACGAACGTGATTTGCAAGGTACACAAGTGCACTGTTTTAACAAGTGGTGGAAACACGTCAAACCTTTTCTATCATCTGAAATACAAACATCCAAACGAATATGGCCAAAGTAAAAAAGTGCAGCAAACCTCAGCAATTCACAGTTTAAATAAAATGACATTATGTAAAACAGTTTCTTTGTGTTTGAATTTTTATTTATGCATTTTCAGATACAAATTGCTATATTGTGATATATATCGTTATCGAGGTAGAAATTCGCTTCTACCGTGATAGAAGATTTTGGTTATATCGCCCCCCCTAATGAAGCCTATCTTGAGCTTGGATTGATGGTGGTGATGGTGGGGGCAGAAGAGAGACCCGTGTGTGTTTTGTGTCTTAAACCGCTGGCAGCAGACCGCATGAGACCCAACAAATTAGGAAGACACTTAGAGACAACACACTCCAGTCACGTTAATAAGCCACTGGGCGTCTTTGAAAGAAAGCTGGCAGAATACAGACAGCAGGAGAATCACATGGTAACATCTGAATCAGTGGACAGCAAAGCACAAATGGCTTCATTCAAAGTTGCATACAGAATTGGCCAGTGCAAAAAAAACTACAAATGATTGTTGAGCAGCTAATAAACATGAGGTCAATTATGCAAAGATAAGTGACAATGTAAGCCTTTTATAACAATTGCATGTGTATTTTATCTATTTTGAACTTGGTGTGGCGGCACGGTGGTGTAGTGGTTAGCACCGTCGCCTTGCACCTCCAGGGTCTGGGTTCGATTCCCCGGCCAGGCTCGATTCCCGTCTCTGTGTGCATGGAGTTTGCATGTTCTCCCCGTGCTTGGTGGGTTTCCTCCGGGTACTCCGGTTTCCTCCCACAGTCCAAAGATATGCAGGTTAGGCTAATTGGCGTTCCCAAATTGACCGTAGTGTGTGAATGAGTGTGTGAATGTGCGTATGAGTGTGTGCCCTGCGATGGATTGGCACCCTGTCCAGGGTGTACCCCGCCTTGTGCCCGAAGTCTCCTGGGATAGGCTCCAGGTCCCCCGCGACCCTGAATAGAGGATAAAGCGGTACAGAAGATGAATGAATGAATGAATGAATGAACTTGGTGTTGTTTGATCTTATTGGTTTAGAAATTGATATTTCAATAAACAGTAAACTTGGCCGATTTCGTTATTATTTTGTTGACAAGTGGGGCTTGAAAATTCGCTCACCCCCTTAACTGGGGAATGACAGAAAAAGTTTGAGAACCACTGCTCTAGTGTTTAACAACAGGATGTACAAAAAAAATCCTCTATAGAAGAGCATTCAGAAAAAACACACTCCCATTTCTTTGACCATGCTGACACACACCACCACATTGGTCCATTCCATTTGTTTTATTCGTCTTGTACACTACATCAGTGGTCACAACTAGTGTGGAATAGGGGGACATCAAGGTACAGAAAGTGAACAAAGAAAATGTTTCCAATACCTGTTCTTGCCAGTCTCGTCCTGGAAGATGCGATCACACTTCTTCATCTTCTCTCTGCTCATAGCATAGACGGGTGTGCCCGGGTATTTCCATGCGAGCTTCACTAACACATTAAACACTCGCCCCTGGCCATCGTGCCTCATGTTCCGCTCAGGACCCCAAACCACATAGCGTGTGTTTGCTTCTTGCTTGAAGAAAAAGCCCTCGTGCTGTACCAGGCGTCGCACGCTGGTGTGCGACACGACACGGACGGTCGTCCTGTTCCCCACATCGGCCTCGAAGCCATGCGTCGGTGCAGCATTCATGCGTATCACACAGTCATGCCCATCAATCTCGTGTGCGCACCTGCTGCCGAGCATCTGGCCCGAGCTGGAGACCACGGCACAGCGGGCACAGTGCAGCACCAGGTACTGATGCAAGGAATTTAAACAGTTAATATTGTGTATTAATGGTTTAAAAGGTTGATTCTTAAGACCTGTTCCACTATAAAAGTAGGATTTAATGTTAACTTTTTACAGTCATGAAACCGTTTAAATTAAAAACATTTACAGACCAACTCAGAAATTATTATCCTGACATAGTATTAAAAAATTTGAAACATGTTTTTAATTAAAACTGTAATTATATTTCATTTGACATTTTATAAATGAAGCATAACTTTAATGATGGTGAGAAGAAATTTCCATTACAGAAACAATTAAAAAAAAGAATTAGAAATTTAGAAACCTACATGTGAAATTGACCTGGAGCCGGCCGAAATCCTCACATAGCTACGAAGTCCCAGATCTACGTCTTTTTTGGTTATGTGACTGTACCAGAGCAGCAGCGAGACGGTGATGAGGAGGAGGACAAGCCACCAAAACCTCTGTATGTGGAGACAGAAAGTGGAAACATATTTTTGAGTAATTAAAAAAAAAAACTACATTTTGGATCTTCACAGCGTGACATGAGGTATTGTCCACATTCAATTAAAAGCACATCGTTAAAAATTAATTGGAAAAAACCCCACATAAGGTTAGTAGATGCACATCACAAGACAATCATATGACTCGTATGAAGATGTTTATATCGTGCATTTGATCACAATTTCATACCAGAGACTTCATATCCTGGTGACGCCAGAGGCTCTTCCAGCAACCAGGTCACAAATTACTGTCACTCAAGTCATCCTTTAATAAGACAAGAGGAATAAACAGTAATTAATGTACAGTAGCTAATATCATATCATTCCAAAATAAGGCATTAGTGGGTTTGGTCATCATTTCATAATCAGGATTTAATACCAAATGCATCCCTTTTGAATATATACTGTATATAGTACACAGCTTTGATTGTAAGAGGTATTATTCCAAACCCTAAGTTCTGTAGTGCACCTTTATAGGGAGCACATGGAGTTTAGAACACACTCGGTGTAGCGCGTGCCAGCAACACGAGAAGCAATTTCGAAAGAATCTGAACAAATTCGCAAGTCATCATCGTTTTAGTATGATTTTTTATATGATGCAATACACTTTAGCAAAGCGTCATATGTGTACTGTTATCAATTACAGGGGAAATGTTTTTACTCATAAACATGAAAAACTAGCTAAGGAAATTAGCAGTCTTACATTTTATCTGCACGCGCATGTTTATGTTCCGGAGTGAAACAGTCATCGAGATACTTAGTTCCGACATCATTATCCTTTAATTGTAGGGTAATTAAAATAGTTAGAATTTGAATAACAGGCGACACCAACAAACTTGAAAAGAATACACTGGAATGTAAAGTCATAAAGCCATATTTGTATGTGATGTTATGGAAATCGTTTTTTATTAACTTAACACTGGCACCGTTTTTTTTACTGCACGTGTAAACAATTGACTTTAACAGTTAAATACAGCATTGGATAACATTATGATTAAAAATATAATATAGGATGACATTAAATAAAAAAAACTACATTTATTTAAAAAAAGTACAGATGCAGTACAGACCCTTGTACAATTTCACAAATTTAGCCCTTTTTTGGTATTTATATATTTTTTGTGCTGTAAGGAGGAAGTTAAAGTCACAATGAAAATGATGTAATTTTGGGAATGTTGAATATGTAAATATATAATATTTTTCTAATAAATTGAATACATTTCTTATATATATAAAATAATTGTAAGAAATCCCATATGAACACCTGGGAAATTTTATTTAAACAAAAATAACGGTAAGAATAAAGAATTTCCCTTGTGGATCAAGTACATCACAAAGATTAATAATTAATACCTTTATTATGGCTGATCTTAGTGCAGGTTGTAAACGGACAGGAGCAGCACTCAGCCCGTAGCGTTGGACAGTTAAACGACAGTTCACGCGCGCATCGATTCCTGCATTCGATTGGCCAACGCTCACCAAGCCTCTGCGCCTATTGGTAGATCTGCTTGTCATTCTGATTCTGGTAGCCCCGCCCTTGGTGACGCACGTTAGTGTGCGTGAACTGCGGCGTCGAGGATGTCCTTCTGCAGACCTGAGAAGTGAGTATAGTTATGTTTTAAGTTTTCTTTCCAACAACCTTGCGCTTCCAAAACAATCACTATTTATACATTGTGTTATTTGTTATAACATATAATACAGTATATAAATATTGTTACCTTTGGCAGCTCGAGGTCCTGGTAATGCTAACTGGCTAGCGTGTTGTGGGATGTCAGTCTAACTGCCTCAGAGTGAGAGACAGAAATGTTCTAAAAGGGACACGAAGGGTCGCTACAAACTCTCTCTTTTACCCCTTTTTGTTTGACAAATCGTTCCCCATATCTGCTAATGAGAACAGCCAAGCCGTTACTGATGTTTAAAGTCAGTGGAGACCCGATAGAGGTTTATTTCCTGTTTGCACCATTTGTTATTCTCACCTGTTCACATGTGTCTAATGCATTTAATGTGTTTTTCTGTCCAGTCTAGAAGTCTAATGTTTAAAAAGTACATTGTGGCAATAAGATTTTGTCTGTCAATACTTGTCTATGTGATATCAAGGGTTTTGTGCATATCTCTGGAAAAGTATGTGCTTTCTCTTGTTTTCATTCACTCAGCATCAGTAAGTGTTTTATGGTGAAACAGTGGGCATGAGGTAGAGATATACCCGAAATCTGGACACCTGGACGTAGGAGTGCTCCATGCCCAGGTATTAGGGAAGGGAATCAGATTTCGATTTTGTTCCAATTTTAAGATCTTGAACCTTGTACTCGATAGGTTTTATACCAGGTAACACTAAATGGCGGACCGAATGACAGTTCTATCTGGACCCTGATGTTTTTCTGATGAATGAGATTAATATACCAGTAATCAAGTGCTTTTCTCCTCGAGGTGGGCGTGGCTATACACGTCACTCAAGAGAGCCAATGAACATGACAGTTTACCATGTATTTGCAGAATGTGTGAAAGAAACAGAAACAAAAGCGCAACAGCATGATTTACTATAAGAAAAGGAAAGTAGACTATGAAAACTGCACCTTCAAAGATGAATATTGACAGATCAATATATGTTTATTCTGTCTGCAGGAAGTTTAAAACCAGTTTGTTTAATATGTTTTGAGAACCATGCCCATAATCTAGGGTTGGGCGATATACCGGTAGACACGATTAACTGGTAGAAATTTGTCTATCGTCTTAATCGTGATTGAGATCATGTGACGTTGCACGTTGCGTAACCATACAATACACATTCACTTCCATGGGAAGCCAAATACATCTAAAGTTGCACCAGATGATCTGGTTTATTTGCGCAGCCCGGTTGATCACGCAGCGCGGACCAACTTGAGCAGCGCAGGTTTGTTATTCGAGCGGCGCTGCTCAAGTTGGTCTGCGCTGCGTGATCAACCGGGCTGCGCAAATAAACCAGATAATTTCTGCGCTATCCAGATAGTCGCGCTGCGCTGTCCACTGGGCTGTGCAGATATTTGGTTCAATCGGGTGCCGCGGTTTCGTCCCATTTTTGATGTGTTTGGCTTCACATACACTTCGACAATGGAAGAAGACGCTGCAGCAGCAGTGAGTTTACTTACATGTGACGAAACCAACAACGAGGAGATTGTAAAGAGAAAAGCTGCCTCGTCTGTGGTGTGGAATTGGTTTGGGTAGAAGAAAAGTGATACGAATGAGATGAACGTGATTTGGAAGGTACACAAGTGCACTGTTTTAGCAAGCGGTGGAAACACGTCAAACCTTTTCTATCATCTGAAATCCAAACGAATATGGCCAAAGTAAAAAAATGCGGCAAACCTCAGGAATTCACAGTTTACATAAAATTACATTATGTAAAACAGTTTTTGTTTTTGATTTTTTTTTTATTTATGCATTTTCAGATAAAAATTACTATATTGTGATGTATATCGTTATCGAGGTAGAAAATAGCTTCTACCGTGATAGAAGATTTTGGTTATATCGCCCACCCCTACCATAATCAAAAGCAGTCACGTGAAGCGCCACTGTGCGATAAAACACTTTAGAGCAAACATATTCCAAGCTAACTGAGGTGAGGGCATATAAACACCTGAACTGAGAGCCCAGGATGACACAGCAACCAGAATCTTCTTAATTAAGATTAATTATTATTTGTTGTTTGTATTCCATATAAATACAAGAAAATATATACAAAAGTTTCAATTGTCTACATGTTTACTGAAAATTGACAGTAAATATTATTGAAATGCTTTGGAAATTAAAATTTATTTTTTTAAATTCAGTACTCCTGTTTTATACCTTAGCTTTATTCACCAACTTCACAATTGAATTGTACATGAGTAATTAAGAGAGCTTTCACATTAGGGCCCTAGGATTATTTCCAACAACACTAGACCCTAAAGTCTGGTTCATTTTGATGAATGAGAACGATACAGCATACAATCTGTAGCCACAGATTGAATTAGATGTAAAAGCCAATCATATCTAAGAATGGAAACAGATCGCTGTTTGGAGATGATGTTATCAGTGTTGTCGGCCTCCTCCGAAATAGCTGTGTGTGTTTGTGCAGCATGCTCCAATCTCATCTTCTGACCTACACAGCCATAGCAGATAAAGCAGTAAAGCATGTGAGAGAGTTGCTCTTGAAATTTTTTTAGGCATAGCTTGTAGATTAAATTCCTTGTTCTATTTCTCTCGTGTTTAATGGCTGCTCACAAGCCAAGTAGGTGTATACGCAAGTGTACCTGAGAATGAAGGGCACAGTACAAATCATGAAGGTGAAAATGCCCTTAATGTAGCCCATTCCTTATATTAGTTTTTTTTTTTTTTCATTTAAGAAGCAAGAACAGCATTTAAACAATGCAAGTTTAACATTTAACTTCAAATTAAATTAAACAAAATGATTTCTTAACAAACTTGGCAAATAATTCCCTCCTACCACAAGGAATGCCATTGTTGGAAGAGGTTAGAGCGCCACCTGTAGCATTATAAAGAAATGGTGACAGTTTACCGCCTCAAATGCCTCCAAATTTTTAAGTGCGTGTTGAGAAGTTGTGAGAATGCAGCAGTGTGTTTCTTCTAACTCGCATGTTTTGTGAATAATTAGCTCACGTGGTATTTTGAGACTGGTGTAAGGTGTGTAATGAGTGTAACGTTTTTATAAGACCCTTCTAACAGGAAAGTAACGACATGAAGTGCTGTATTTATGGTTGTATACCTAAAACCAGCAAGTATTTCCCTATAATGGCACAGCTGTGAAAGCAATGTCAATCAGCTTTCTTTTAAACAGTTTTACTAGTAACAAAAAAACCCACGGATTTGTATAGCAGATGATAAAAGGATTTTTATACTGTTTTGTTATAGGAAATTCATCAAGAATGTTTCATCTCAGGCCATGACACACCATGAAGTGTTTCATTCATTATCTATTACGCACTAAAAATGTATCCTGGATCTGTTACTTAATCAAGATTGAGTCGTAATCTGGGGAAAATCGTTATAGCCTCATGGTAAAAGATGTGCTTGAAGTGACTTGACCAATTTCCAGTAGCCCGGACTGAATCCATATTTCTAGATTGTAAAATAGTTTTTGTTTAATATCTACACAGCTTTTAATTGCTGTGATGGTTAAGCATGATCTTAATCAACCCTATCTTGTTTATCATTTGTTGTCAAGTAAAAATCTCCAAGAACACATGGCATCTCACAATTCCCGATGTGCAAGTCCCTCTGTGTGTTGAAATCCACATTGTATTGTGTAACTGCAGTAACACTGAGATCTGTTTATTTAACCAAACTGTTTTCTCGTCTCCCAGGCAACTGAAGTGAAGAGCCATGGCCATGAGAAGTATAAAAGCTGATCCTCGATCAGCTGCACTCCTGAGATATTAGGAAAAGGTCAGATTGGTTTGAAGACAGAGTCGTTGGCTGAGCCAGACTCAGGAAGCCAGGGTCCGGGTGTGAAGGCTTGAAAGAACGGGGTGGAGCTAAGATGTCATTCAGGCAGGCAGAAGGCGTGTCCATCATGCAGGCTTTAGCCATGACTGTGGCTGAGATACCGGTTTTCCTGTACTCTACGTTTGGGCAGGTACACGTACATTTTCTCACACACTTCCATGCATACTTATCATAGCACACACACAATCAGTTTTATATCTGATATTATCAGTATCCTATTATCTATGCAGTATATATATTCTAACTAACACACGCTTGCAAATAACTCTTAGCACTCGCATGAGAGCTAACCATTACACAATTTATTGCGACAGTATTGCCTTGCTGTATGACATCCTTTATTATATCAGACTTTATTATTTTATATATATATATATATATATATATATATATATAGTGATGGGCATTTTTGTTGATATTTCATTTCGAGTAATACACAGGTTTGAGAACGAGTACTCGATTAATTGGGGGTGGAGTTTAAGCAAAGTGCGGGGCGTTTGCGTCACAGTATACAGTAAACATTTAAAAGAAATAACATTATATGTAATACCGCAGTATGAACGGCACATTACGGTATTTATTGAATCATTTACAGGAAAAACAAAACTAATGAAGAGACTCGAAAAAAGTGCCAGAAGTGTTTATTAAACAGTTTACATGAACACTGAACATACTGTATCAATGGCAGACAAATTAGCCGTCTATCTGTAAACTTTGAAACAAAACTTAAATTTTTTAATTTTAATAACAAAAAATTATTAAACCATGTAAAAAAAAAAAGTTTAAATTTAGTATTCTTGAAAACTAAAAATAGCAGCCTACTTATTGCAGCTGGTCCGTGTGCTGAATGAGTATTTGAGAGACTCACCTCATTCACTCACTTATTCAGATGGAGACAGAATTTTTTTTCCTTTCTCGTTTCTTTTCAGAGAGAAACCGAAATGACTCGATAAAACTACAGGTCTTCTGAGAAAAGTTTGCTCAGGCGAATGGAGCGAATGGGAGGTAGCGGGAACTACAATTCCCATCAGCCCCGGCGTGACCATCATCCTTTGCGGTCTGTTGTCGCTACAGACCCAGTAATGCGGAAATGGCGGTGCTGCTATTAGCGGCCAAGGAAAAGAGATGGAAAGAGTAATTAATCATTACGGAGTAAGCGGGTTTTAAATCTGATGTGCGCATTACTGGATCTGTAGCGATAACAGACCGCAAAGGATGATGGTCTCGCCGGGGCTGATGGGAATTGTAGTTCCCGCTACCTCTCGTTCGCTCCATTCGCCTCAGCAAACCTGTAGTTTTATCGTCATGCGGGCACGGTATTATCGAAATAAAGTGTTATTGCGGTACGACGGTATTTACAATATCGTTACATCCCATATATATATAGATATGTGTGTGTGTATATGTATGTATATGTGGTTTCAATACAGGTCGCTTTTGTATTTTGTATTCACTCATAAATGTTAATATTATTTCCTGCAAATTGTTCAGAGCTAGATATTTTTTTTGTGAGCCTGCAAAGCAAATCATGTTGGAAGTAATTTACATAAGCTGTGGCACCATTCCCGTAGTTTTACCACTTAAAAAAAAAAAACAGTTTTACATTCGATTTGGTAATATTATATTTCATGACAAATGTATAGTAGTTCAAAGTGCTCTCTCTTTATTTTTTTTTTTTTTATGCTCTTTAACGTGACAGTGCAGATAGACCACTAATTATGATGTCCATGATCCTAATGATTTCTCTCCTCCTCACAGTCAGTTTTCTCCCAGCTGAGGCTGAGCCCGAGCCTGAAGAAGGTGCTGTTTGCGACAGCACTGGGCTCTGTGGCCCTGGCACTCACAGCACATCACCTAAAAAGACGCAGCAGGAAGAGGAAGCAGATAGCAGAGAAGGCGGTGCCAAAGGCGGTAAAGAAAGGTCAGAAACAAGACTGAAAAGCGTATACATGTATACGCACTATTTTAAAAAAATGCTTACCGAATTGCTTCAGTAAGTCAGCAGTGTTACAGGCAGTTTAAATAAAGCACCTTATTTAGTGTATAGTGTGGGATTTGGTATAAGAATTATTATTATTTTTTTTTGTTTGTTTTCTTTTATTATTTTTTTTTATGAATGTATGGATACATTTTCTTGTCTTATGTACAGAGCCAGGCAGATGATTGAATAACTTTCCCACTTGTTAAGTAAGAGCTCCAATGTGTGCTACCCAGACATGTGTTTTTCCTGAAAATCCCATTAATTTCCCTAAAAAGTGACTTCTGTAATAACGTCTAGCGAACTTAAGTGCATGAATATGGAATACAGGAAACAAATTAGTTCATGATCCTGTAGCATATTACATCTGCTACCCTGTTCTTGCGGTGATATCTGAGTTTTCTTTCTTTAGATAAGTTTAACTGTGAGGTCAAGAGATACACACCTGTTTTTCTTTTATGACAAGTCATTGTGTTTTATGTTTATCATGTTTTGTCATATTTCATATTTTTAATTTGGTAATGTTTGCCTCTTTTTGGTAGCTCCATTACTTGGGCGACAGATGATGAGCCCGAGTACTCGCAGCAATGACACCATGAGTGGAATCTCCTCACTAGCTGCCAGCAAACACTCAAGCTCTTCACACACATCTGTATGAGAGACACAAACGCACACAAAATACAGTTTCTCACATAAACTTTCTACATGCTTTATTCTCTGCTGTTCTTCTGAGGCTACATTACATCATCGTCTGACTGTTACTTCCTGTGTTTCTGATTTCAAGGCACGAATCCCTACATCTCCTAACCAATCAGCTGCCACAGCAACACCGTGGGAGGCGGAGCCTGTGGCTGAGGAGCCAGGGGCAATGGAAGATGCAAATGCCGAAAGCTTGTACCTCATGGGTAACTAATTCTATTGATGTTTAAGTGAATCTGCAGGTGAATTATGCAGCATTGTCTGTTTGTAAAGTTCTTGGGCTGATAAGATTTCCTGATATTTGTACATGAGCTATGAAACAGACAACTTTAAGCACAATATGGTGATGACAAACGTATGAATAAGGCAAAGGTTTTAAAGAACGTTGGACGTCCGTAAAGGGCGATGCCTGAGATGGCTCGTAGCTCACTGCAGTCATTTACGTAGACATTCAGCTAGTGGAAAGCCTGATCCTGGAACATTGACAAGTTGATCGCTGATTTGCTAAAGAGACTTGTCTTTCATTCACGAACACCACTTGCATATTACAGGAACTCGCCTGTGAATTATTGCCACGTCCCCAGTACAGTCCTCACTTCTCTCCAAGGCATTTCCACATGTTTGAGTTTCAGACATGAAGCATCCTGGTTCCGGCGTACTGAAAAACCTTTCTACCTTGATGGTATCCAAGCACTAATGAAACTCTGGGATAAGTGCATTAGTGTAGCAGGGGATTACGTGTGTTCTCTGTCTCCCCAGTCACTGCTTGTGATTTGGACAAACAGCATTTATTCAGTTTTTTTGTGGTCTGAAGGTGTATTTATCAGACTTGGACAGTATGGAGAAATAATTTTTCTTTGAAGATGTTTGTATAGTGTTGGCTATCAAGAAGGAGCTGGACACCTGTCCATGTCCACGGCTGATGACAACATTGCATCCTCCCTAAAGTCCTGATCTCGCTCCATCAGATTTCCACTGTTTGGTCCCCTGAAAGCAGTTCTACGAGGACCAAGATTCACTTCTGATGAACAAGTGAACACATCTGTAAATTCGTGGCTTACATCTCAGCCTATAACATTTTTAATGATGGAATACAGAAGTTTGTTGACGGATGGACAAAGTGCATTGAAAAATTAGACTTTTTTAAAATTAATATAAATTCTACAGCCAGAGTGCAGATAATTTTTGACTTATCCTCATAATGTTTTCAAATTAGACAGACTGATATTTTGAAATTGAAGGTTAAATATTGCTACACGTAGCCACTAGAGGGAGTCAGAGCCATTCTGGCATCACTTTTCATATTTCATTAAATTTTCAAGTGGCTGGTGATGAAGCCGGTCTTTTGCCTGTAGGTATGGAGCTGTTTGAGGAAGCGCTGCAGAAATGGGAGCAAGCGCTGAACATCAGACACCAGACTCCACCCAACTCCTCTGCTGCTAACAGCCTCGCCCAGCAGGGGGCGGCACTCACGGTAAAATACATTCGTCACACCATTACCTGGTTTTAACTACGTCATATGAATGTGTGTAATGCAGAGTTGAGGTTTTGGCTAGAAAACTTTCAACTGTCGTGTATCAGCTTGTTAACAAAGTAGCAAAGCTCCTGATGTAACTGAAATGTTACATTTGTGGAATGTTAAGTACTTTTACTGCTTTTGTTTATCTGCATTTTGGGAAGCAATAGTTCATATGCAGAAATAGAAATCTAATCAGCTAATTTAAACTAGTGTTTAGGAATACTTTTCATGCTGTGTACAGTAATCAAGATTCTATAATATTTGGTTTTGTATAACGGTAGTGTAAACATGATTAAGTAAACGTGTGTGTTGTGATCATAACAGCCAGAAGCTCGTACTCCAAAATTCGCAGAAAAGCTGGAGACCCTTCTGCACCGGGCGTATCATCTGCAAGAAGATTTTGGCAGCACGATACCAGCAGAGAGCCTGCTAGCTGACCTTGGTAAATCCCCCCCCCCCCCACACACACACACACACACACACATATGCACACACACTAGGCATGAGAACTTGTTCACAATAAATAGTTTAGTTTTGTTTTAATCTTCAGGTCTTTACTGTGTAGTGTGTGTGTGTGTTTTTTTTTTGTGTGTGTGTGTGTGTGTGGTGTGTGTGTGTGTGTGTGTGTGATGCAGAAAGTGAAGGCACATTAATTCTGCCCCACGTGAAAAGCTTCAACAGGCTTCAGGAGCTTGACGCCATGACCATCACCTCAGACGACTCCTTTTTCTCTGCAGCTGAGGTTGAGAGAAACTCACACACGCGAACATGCACACACCCCTTCCTGTACACACCCCTTCCTGTACACACCCCTTCCTGTACACACCCCTTCCTGTACACACCCCTTCCTGCACACACCCCTACCTGTACACACCCCTACCTGTACACACCCCTTCCTGTACACACCCCTTCCTGCACACACCCCTACCTGTACACACCCCTTCCTGCACACACCCCTACACGCTGTGGCTTTTCTAATAATAATTCTGGACATCAGAAAAATATAGTAAATTATAAAAAGCATTTTATTAATTGACAAAGATGACAAGATAGTTTTCCAAAATAAACACAGTCAAGTGGAAATGTCTGAGACCAGCATTAAAAAAAAATTCTATTCAGTTAATCAAGTCAATTCTAGTGATTCTTTGGTGTAACGATTCGTATATGACTCCATTATCGAATTTTTTTATTTTAATTAAATCTTTACATTTATAATTGAGATGAACCAGTCGATAGACCAGTGATCAGAATTTACTTGTTTCGGTTTGATCGGCTCTGACCGGTGATCAGCCAATGAACCTCAAATATAAACGATTCTATCAAATATAAACATTATCAAAAATTTTGTGCATTAAAAGCCCTAATTAACCTTTTTCTCCAAAGTCTGTGAGCGAACAATTATATGGATTAAACAAATTGGGATATTTATAAAATCGTAATACTTGCAGAATCGCAATTTTAATCAAATTGGCATCTAGGTATAAAGACGGCTGCCTATATAACCGCATCAGAAAGAACATTCCGGTGCCTCACTTCGATGGCACTAAAATGCCTGTGCGATCGATTGAAAGATTTGTCTTCTGGTTCTCTGAAACGGCCGTAAGCAGCAGCATCAACCTCAACACACGTGAAAAATAATTTCCCGACTGAGAAATTGCCTGCAAGCGCGAGTTGGAAAGCTATAATAATACAAATCCAACTATTCTAGTAACATCAGTGTCCATGTCCTCCTTCACATTCTGACTCCTAAAGTGAGGCTGTATTTCACATCGTGACAAATATCTTTAAACAACTGCATGTAAAGAGGGAAACACATCAAACCTAATGCAGCATTTGAGGGCACATGGGATGAAGTTAAAAGCAGAGGGATGCACTTAGTTTAACAGCTTGAGGACATCAGTAGTCAGTGTGGGTGTCGCCGGCCCCTCGTCAGACCCTAGCAATGTCGACAAACATGTTATTACAAAAGAATTGCTGATATTTGAAGCTAATCGTGTGTTAATGTTCAATCACATGAATAAACCGTTTCCGGATTTCATGTCGTTTTCACTGTTTCATGACGAGCTGGAAAAAGTAATTTAAATTTAACAGAAACCCGTACAAATGTTTTTAGATGAAAATAAATTCAAATGACTCAAATTTTCCAAAGTGACTACTAATCACAAAAACTAAATCTAAGACACTAAGTGTGTGTGTCTCCTCGTGCTGTAGCTGTTCGACACGTTCACGCCCGATGAGGCGTATCAGACGCTAAAGCCTGCGGCTCTGTATGAAGAGGCGCTGAGTTTAGTGAGAGACGGCAAAGTGGAATGCAGATCACTCAGGTACAAACTGTACACGTTAGTAGCCTAAACACACCTTCTCTCTCTCTCTCTCTCTCTCTCTCTCACCTTATCTCACCTTCTCTCTCTCTCTCTCTCTCTCTCTCTCTCACCTTATCTCTCTCTCTCTCACCTTCTCTCTCTCTCTCTCACCTTCTCTCTCTCTCTCTCACCTTCTCTCTCTCTCTCTCACCTTCTCTCTCTCTCTCTCTCTCTCTCTCTCTCACCTTATCTCTCTCTCTCTCTCTCTCTCTCTCTCTCTCTCACCTTCTCTCTCTCTCTCTCTCTGTCTCTCTCTCTCACCTTCTCTCTGTCTCTCTGCGCATGATGAGGTGCAGCTCTAAACAGTTAACATTTAGTGAAAATGTTTAGTGCGTGTGCGTGCGTATGTGTGTGTGTGTGTGTGTGTAATTATTTGTCTGCTTTTCAGAACAGAGTTGCTGGAGTGTTACAGTGATCAGGACTTCCTGGCTAAACTGCACTGTGTCCGACAGGCTTTCCACGTCAGTATACAAGCTCACACACACACACACACACACACACACACACACACACACACACACACACACACACTCTCCCACACAAGCCTTTTTTTATCTCTTCTGTTTTTTCTTTGTGGTTTCCTCTCGTTCTGTTCCTTTCATGCTTCACTTACTCTGTCTTATGTTTGTTGTAGTCTGTAGGTTTTATTGTGTGTGTGTGTGTGTGTGTGTGTGTGTGTAGGTGTTACTGCTCGATGAGACTCACAAGACTTTCTTCATGGAAACGGGCAGACAGATGATCACCGGACTCTTGGTCAAAGCCAGTAAGGTAATATCAGTGGCTCTGCCTTATTTAAACTTTTCCCCCCTAAAAACCAGAACGATATGTCTTAAATTAATCCCGACTGTAAGTCCTGTAAGTCATTGTAGCCGGATGTGCACATTAGTGGCTTCACCATCACATTCAGCTGGTAAAACAGAATTAATATTAATGACTCCGTGTGCAGTTAGTCATGGAAAGCACTTAGAAGACTCGTTATAGCGCTTCAAATTTCCTTTGGGATCGATAAAGTGTCTATCGATAGATACACAGATAGATACACAGATCTATCTATCTCTCTATCTATCTATCTATCTATCTATCTCTCTATCTATCTATCTATCTATCTCTCTATCATTATTATAGGTACAGAAAATGTTAGTTGATCTCCGTAAGGCCGTATAGTTTGAGCAGCAGGTTCACTCAGGACAAATTATGAGCAGAAATGTGGGATTAGAATAATAACCACAGCACCATAATTAGTGGTTAGAAATGCAAACATATCATAGTTCTTTTTTTTTATTTTTTATAATTTGTTCTTTTTTAGACACTCCTTCTTGGTGCACGTCCTGTCCTGAAAAATTCCCTAATCTCGTCAGTTTAGGAAACAATCAAGATGGAGTAATGTTGAGGAAAATGAGACGTATTATCTGAGGAGGATTTCAGCTAGAGGATTAAAATACATACTCTAATGGACCTCTGAGATTTACAGTACAAGCCGTACTTGATTTCTTCATATTAACTGAAATAAAATTATACAGATTAATTAAAGAAGTGGAAACAAATGTTCAACTGAGACAACCTGCAAAGTGCCTAAAGTTACAATGTGAAGAAATGGTTGTTTACGTAACTTCATTTCCCCTCTCGTCTGTTTCAGCCACTCAGCATTCAGTGTAAACTAATCCAGCCAGTTTAATAATCACCGGCCGAATCATTTTCTCATCATCTGCACCTGTTTCTCACTAGTTTATGCCTAAAGTAAGATGGTTTTATGCTTGAATGATTCATATGGGGCTTAACAGTCAAACATTCTTCTGAAATTGATCAGAACTGGACAGAAAATTAAAGCCAAAAAAGTCTTTCAAGAAACTTGGAGAACTATTCCTTAAGACTACAGTAAAAAAAGTCTATCTCTTTGGAAGCATCTGAATGAATGAGGGGTGGATCAAGACGTTTGCACAGTACAGTACTGTATGTGACTGCTTGTGTGTGTGTGTGTGTGTGTGTGTGTGTGTGTGTAGAGTCCAAAGGCATTTTTGGAGAGCTACCAGGACATGTTGCTGTATACTCAACGAGAGGAGACGTGGCCAACCACTCAGATGGAACTGGAAGGACGAGGGGTGTGTCTGTCTGTCTGCCCCTCTCTCTCTCTCTCTCTCTCTCTCTCTCTCTCTCTCTCTGTGGTATGCTCAGTTTCCATGTCCATGCCTGTATGTCTGCATGTCTCAGTTAATTGTGGCATGTGCTTTTGTTAAAAATAATTGATGGGACTAAAATAACTAAAATTAACCGATGACTATAAATGAATATTCTTCTATGTACTTTTTTTCGGTCTGCGGTTACCCCGTGAAGCCATTGCTCGTATTAGTAGCTGGTGATAAGTTGTACGCGGCTGATTGTAATCTCTGGCGTTTGACTTCTGCACAGGTGATCTGTATGAACTTCTTCGACATAGTTTTGGACTTCATCCTCATGGATGCCTTTGAGGACCTGGAGAACCCACCCACCTCTGTAGTCGCTGTCTTGCGCAACAGATGGCTCTCGGACAGTTTCAAAGAGACGGTAATTTCATTCTTGCAAACTGTTAAAAGTTGTTTGCGTTACACAGTTGTGCTTGTTTCTGAAGCATAACCACAGAATTGTGTTTTAGTCAGCAGTGTAAAAGACCAGTGCTTCAGACGGGGTGATGTAGGTTTTTGCTGGGATCTACTTGATTCAAATTTTAAGCATAATTGCAAGGTTGAGTCAAAAATATCCACTCTGACTGTAGAATTAATTGTAATTAACTTTTATAATTTTTTGTTTTGCGCTAATGTCCTTGCTTTCCAATACACTTAACATCAAGAAGCTTTTAATGTTCCTTCATTAAAAAATGTTGTAGTCTGAGCTGCGAGTCACAACTGTACTGCTGTCTTCATGTCTTTGTCAGAAGTCAATATTTGTCCGACTGTGAAACAGATGAAAGTCAGATGAAGCAGAAACGTACATGTATAGGGAGGATGTGGACAGTGTGGGCAGAAGTGTGCTGACGTGCATCATCTTGCAAGATCGCGACACCCTTCGATATCAGTCCCTTGTGTTTAATCTGAGGTTTGGGCTTCAGCTCTTCAATAAGCATCTCACTGCACTGTTGAACATTTTTCCTGACGATGCTCCGGTTTCTCTCCCTTGGGAATCAAAACTGGGATTAAAGTAATTATAGCTAATGATTGACTTTTGCCAAGTTTTTCTTGGTCAGCCGATTGAGGATGTTTCCGTTTCCATACTTGGCCATTTATTCTCCGGATCAGAGTGATGAATCCATGTCTCGTTACCAGTAATGATTCTCTTTAAGAAACTTTCAAAAGGATCGATGCAAATTTAGTTTGAATTCCGTCGTCCAGACGCTTCCGATTGCGCTCTTCTGTGAGTTTTTTTTGGGCGCCAGGTACACCAAAGACCTGCACTCTGCTCTT
This sequence comes from Channallabes apus, assembly GCA_030522415.1. Classification (NCBI taxonomy): domain Eukaryota; kingdom Metazoa; phylum Chordata; class Actinopteri; order Siluriformes; family Clariidae; genus Channallabes; species Channallabes apus. The sequence goes on along the minus strand of CM060111.1, from coordinate 396,500 downwards.
CTTTTGTGCAAATCACAAGTGCGGCATCACCGCAGTTACAAATGAACTGATTTAACACGTTTAAACCTGCACAGCCGTGACTGGGGAGACAGTAGCCTTGAACAGAAAGTGCTGATAAGACAGGAATTTTAATATAACATATGCAGAGCATTTTCGACTTGGTCTCTCATAAGATGTCCAGATTTAGGCATTAATTTGGTTGCAAATCCATTCATGCATTTGAGACCATACACAGGGTTTACCTGTTTACTGTAGATGTAGCATCATCACCCTACAACTTACTTAATGAGACCTTCCCATCTTCTAAGCCTGTCTGGAGTTTAATCAGTCAATATCCTAAATGTCCAAACATTCTTTATTTGTCTGCCTTTTCATCTTTTAAACTATATGTATCTATATGTTTATGTATCCAGTGCATATAGTTTCATGACTGTATTTTCTGCTTTATATGATATTCTGTTTGCCACTGAGGTCATATTACAAAACCCCTCCTATGTGTCTCAGGCTTTAGCTACAGCGTGTTGGTCTGTGCTGAAAGCCAAAAGAAGATTACTGATGGTAAGTTCTTGTAAAATGACAGAATTGTCCTCAGGTTCTATACACGTTTATTTGTAATCTTGCTGTCGTCTGCTCACAAAAATCAAAAACTGAAAAATAAATTTCTGGTATCAGTTTACCCGTATTGTTAACGTTAAAGCTGTTGAGCTTTGCATAAATGTATGTTAAAAAAAAAAAAAAAATATATATATATATATATATATATGTGTGTGTATGTATACCACTTTGTATTAAACTTATTAAGCTAATTATTAAATCTGGAGAGCTTACACACGTTTACTGTACCACACTCACAGGCTAATTAAATAAGCAAATAAATTGAGAGATAAATGAAAAATATGAATAATATAAATCAATAAAATAATTAAAAAAAAAACACTTGGTGCTTTGTTTAGGTTCCAGATGGGTTCATATCTCATTTCTATGCCATCTCGGAGCATGTGAGTCCAGTTCTGGCGTTTGGCTTCATGGGTCCCAGACAGAATCTAACTGAAGTGTGCAATACTTTTAAGGTAGGATCAAGTCTATCACTAATGTTTTTGTGCAACTGAAACCTTTTCACCTTAAACATCTTTGGGGTATCTTTTGTAATGTCACAGCTGTCCGTGGCCAGTAGTCAAGGAGAAAGAACTTGTCCTGCACTTGGGGTGTGTGGGAACTAAGGCATGCTGTCTTGCGTATACTCCAGAGGGAATATGCTCCTTGCAATGCTTTCTAATCATGGATGTTTGTAAGATGATGTATGTGGACGAGGGCAGATAAACACCTACCTCCCTGTGTGTTATACTGCCCCGTGAGACAGCCGGATCAGCAGTGTTAAGCAATGTGTTTGCCTAGCTTCATGTGTCTTGGAGGAAGCAGGTTCTAGCTTTTAGGAAAATAAACTCTGAATATTTACATTTTTAACCGAACACTGCTGTGCACTGCTAAGTTTTCTGCTATAATGTTGATGAGAGAACATAGAACAAAGAGTTTAAACGATTCCTCAAGTCTTTCCAGATACTTCAGTGATCTTGTCTTTTTCAGTTGTTTCATTGGTCTTGTGATCACTGAACTATTATTTTGTGCTTTTGAATACGTTTTCGATCTTAGCTTATGTTCTGGTGCGAGATCCAACCGTGACCGAATGGAAACTTTTTGCTAAAAGCTGCCAGATTTGAAATTCCCTGGTACTCCATTAAGTTTGCATTAACTTGAGTCCTACTAGAATTCCAGTATCTTTGGAAGAAGCGGAATCCCACAACACCACAGATCCTCCACCGTTCCCTGGAGTGTGGTGGAATTTCGGAAAACTCAATCCTTCTTTTAATGCCACTTTTATTGTGCTTGTTGCCAATGAGATTTATTTCTTTATTTATATCACTGAACCTACAGTCAAGTGTGAAAGTTACTGCCCTCTCATGTAATTCTGTTTGTGTTTCCGGTGGAAAGATAATCGAAAATGATCTGTCTCAGTGTTAGTAATACAACCTCAGACGAACAACAAATTGTAACTTTTTTTCTCTGTGTTATTATTTATTTAACAAAAATGAAGGACAAAAAACATGTTGGAAATACCAAGTACCACCTGATTTAGAGGATAAATTGTATGCAGGAGATTTCAGGCTCCTAACACAGGATTTAGAGGATAAATTGCTTCTAATCCACAGCTCTTGGTTAACTAACGTTAGCAGGTGTGCAGACTTCTGAATGCTCCAGACCAGCAAAACACCAAAACGTCTGCTTTTGTAGGAGTGTGTTAACACGATGCCAAGAAGGAACGACATAAAAAGTGGTTTTAGAGAAGCAACTGTTGTTGCACATCAATCTGGAAAGAGTACCTTTTGCAAATAGTCTGGAGTGCAAAGTTGTATAGTGAGGGATTATACAGCATTTAAAGGCCGTTACCAGGAGTGGACATTGCAGCACATTCACCCCAAATGTGGAGCGTGCAATGCTCTGAGAAATAGAAAAAGAGTAAGAGCTACATCTCAGATCCTACAGGCCTCACGGAGCATGTTAAATGTTGAAGTCCATGACGGCACAATTTGTAAGTGTTGCCTGAACATGTTAGCATGACTGGGGTTTGCAAAACTGCAGCTGAACCAAACCACATGGCTTCTGGAACAATACCCTATGGACAGAAAGTGCAAAACCAAATAGCATTTCAGCAGAAACACATCATATCCGCTGTCAAGCATGGCACTGGATGGGTGATGATTTGGGCTTTTTGCAGTCACTCAGTCATCCATGACCTCCTCTGTATACCTGAGTATTGTAGAGACAAATGTCAGTCCATCTGTCCCACAGCTAAAGCTTGGTCGAAATCGGGTTATTCAACAAGACAATGATCTGAAGCGCACACACACACACACACACACACGATGTAAATATACATTGAAAGTTGCGCGCGCACACACACACACACACACACACACACACACACACACACACACACACACAAATAAATAAAAGAGGAGGCACTAATTTTACAAAAGACTGTAGATTCAGTCATGTCTAGAGAACTTCAGACACAAATTTTTGTATTGAAATAATAGTGAAGGTTTTCTTTTGGCATGTTTACTGTATAATCTGATGGCGTGGTGATGCTGTCTAATTGTAGATTTGGGGATTTGGAGACTCCGAAATGTCTCCAATCAGGATCTTTGGAAAAATCTTGCCTCTCTAACCTTTCACTCAATTTTTCATTCATAATTTTGCATATTATTTTCATAAAGTTCATTTGTGTTTTCTGTGTAATGGTGTCTTGTATAACTCATAAGCAGTCATACATCACTTCCTGTTTCAGAGTTTTGAAATGTTCGTGTGAACTTGTACAACTTTCAGTGTATATTAAAAAAAAGTTTATCAGGTACATTTTGAAATATTTTGGTATGGGTTTAATATTAATATTAATATCCATAAAAGTCTTGATATGTATCATTATAACTGTTAATATATGCTTGACCCAAACATGTTGAATATAAAACTGGTTTATCTTTTATAATGCTAAATAATGTTTGTTCTTCTCTTATGTTTTAACAGCACCAAATCGTGCAGTACTTGAAAGACATGTTTGACTACGACAAAGTGCGTTTCACATCAACTCAGTCGCTAGCTGAAGATATTTTGAGTTTGTCTCACAGGCGCACCGACATCCTGCTGGGCTCCCTGGGCATCGACAGTCTGCCGGAAGCTAACGGGGCACTGCGTGCTAGCACAGGCGAACAAGATTGATGATACTACATATGGAAGTTTCTGTAAAAGACACAACTAGAACATTTTTAATCACAGATCCACAGGCTCATGTATGTTTATTATGAGTAGGTGACTGAAATATCAATAACCTCAGCAGAACCGAGCATAATGGACCTGTGGCATTTGTCTTATTGTGTCTCTCGGCACTCGGTCTGGGTTCTGTGACTCAAATAGCCGTCAGTGGTGCCGCCTGCATCTGCTACAATTAATCTAATCAGCTAGTTGAAATGGACGTTTCGACCCGCAACTTGCCAACCAGCACGACAACGATTAACGTTTCTGTAGGAGCCTGAGTGACAGAAGCGTGTAAATGAAATGACGTCCAGATCTACAATGTATAGTTGAACATCTCTGCAGGATGTTCTGGTAGTGTCTCTGTTTGGCTTGTCTTAAATATTCCATTCGAAATTTCAGATCATGACTGTAAAAGCCACCTTGCGTCACCTTTATCTGACAGAACAGTAACAGTGAAACATTAAGACATTCATCTGTCAGATCTCCATGTATCTCCTTCGACATTATTCAGGTACACAGTCTGGATACATCACAGAGAATCGCTGCTTTTTTCAGTCTAATTTAATCCCACCACCATCAGCACTGAAGGAACATGAACAAGAACAACACTGATCCCAAAATAACACTAAACTATGGATTCAAGGTTGTGTTCGCTGCTGGGGTACATGTTATTGTTGAGTTATTGTTTTTGGTGTATGCCTACTGTACTGTACCTTGGAAGGAAAAGTAGAGGAATGTATACTGTATGTACTCCCCAAAGGCGTATTGTGGCCCAGCCAGATTGAGATTTTAAGCAGGAGGGTATTACAGTATACTCAAGATCAGCAGTGTAATTTGTGTAATTGTAACTTGTGGACAGGTTATAATAGTCATTCAGGACGGTTAAACGGGTGTTCGGGCCACTGCAGGATGTCAAGTGTGTTGGTTAACACTTAGTTCCATTTAAAGTCAAAATTACGGTTTGTTAATAAGTTAAAGGTTTTGTACTGTGAATGAACTGCAGATTACAAACATAAAAATTATAATAAATTCCCAATATATATATAGTTAAGATAATGTTTCCCCAATCCTGCTCGTATAATTCCCAGTGTACTGCTGATTAATTTTTTTCTGTGTTAAGCTGCTGCTTTTTTGTTTTGTTTTTTGTTTTAAACTACAGCAGGATAAATATACATACCATATGAGTTACAATGCTATTTTTAACTCGACCTTATCAACATTTTTTATTATTATTTTTTTTTTTTTTATTATGACTCATGACATGTGTATTCGTTATGTTGCACAGTTGGAGGAGTGTGTGTTGGGAAATCCTTCCTGCCGCAGCAGTTTCCTTGAGTATTTTCCTTGGCATTTATGAAGACTGCTTAATCAAGAGGTGTATAATGATGTAATGAAGCTACGTGAATGAATATAGTACAGATGGATAGGGAAGTGGGGATGTTTTGGAGGAAACGGAGGTGGGACGTTGGTGGTATTTGTTAAAAACAGCTGCAATGATTCTTTTTATTATTAGGAAAATTTCTGGTCTTTAGAGGAATCCTGAGTACGTCATCTAAACTTCAACAAACCTGCAAGTGTAAAGATGTTCTCATCATGAGCTCTGACAAGTCGTATTTCATAAAAGATAATGATTAGAAAAAAATTCAAGATTAGCTAGATTAATTTAATGAAAAAAATGTTCTTGTAGCCTGTAATTCATACCTAATACATGTTTTGTGTTTTCCTAAATCCATTTATTTCCGTTTAGCTTCACCCAGGTTCTTTAAGTCCGTGTATTTGTATTCATTTACTGTTTATGCACTTTACCGTTTAAACAGTTACGACAAATCCGACAATAACTGTTCCTTTTCTTTAACATTTTGGTTAGTTTAGTTTTTTAAGGTGTATTTACATTCTTGGAAGTTTAATGCTGAAGGCAGAATAATGTAGTGCCAAAAACATAATTGGCCAACATTTACAAGTAAAAAGGGATTTAGTTAGTAGACACCTATCTAGTCATCACTATTCAAAGTTGCATCATTTGTGTCTGTGTTCAATAAGATTTTTTTTTTTTTTTTTTTTTTACTATATCTGTTCATTCTGTGTTTGTGTTTGTATCTGGAAAAACCTTCATGTAAGAGATTTTGACAATTTCTTTCTCAAGTTCTGAAAATATACAGACTTGTAAAATACTGTTCAAAATTCTTGAGCCACACCCAATTTCTTCTAAGCCTTTATTTGTCATACAAACATTAAAGTAAAATTACTTTTTCAACTATCCCAGGTAGAAAGCAGGGGTCAAAGTGCAGTGTCACTCATGATCCCGCATCCCTGGAGCAGACGAGCTAAAGGGCTCAACAGTGGCAACTGGTTCCACCAGACTTTTGATCAGTAACCCTGAGCTATAACTCACTGAGCTAACACTGCCCTAATTATCTTAATTAAAGAAATGACGACAAATGTTTTACAGTGACACGCTGCAAAGTGCCTAAAGGTGCAATTTAAAAATGTGGTTGTTTGTTACAACCTCAGCAACAACTTCATTTCCCCTCTTGTCTGGTCTCCGCATTCAGCATCACCACTATACTAATCACCGGCCTGATCATCTGTCATCATCTGCTGCTGTCTCTCACTGGTTGGAGGTTAGATATATTTTTAATGCTTAAATAATTTATAGGTCACTGTGTGGCTTAACAAACAAAAACATTCCTCTGAAACGGATCAGGTGAAGAAACCGGGCTGAAAACGAAAGTCTTTCAGGAAACCTGGAGAACTATTCTTTAAGACTACATTAAAATGCAGAAAAATCTGGTGCTTTGGAAGCCAAATATGAAGTAATGAGTTGTGGCTCAAGACTTCTGCTGAGACCTTCTGTATATATGAACTAAACTGTTTCACTTTTCCATGTTCCTCAACCAGAATTAAATGTATTTATCCTAAAAGGAAAATGAAATTGAGAAAATTGATTTGAAACATTTAGTCCCAACTGAAGCATCCACAGGGATTTCCAAAGTGTACATCAATTATCCAGGGTTCACACGTGCACGTGACGATTCTCTCGGGTGACTTGTACAGTAGTTCGTCTCCTGTGAGCTAAGGTTTGTGCATGTGTCCTACCTTTCTTTGTATTTTCCAAGAAAGAAATTCTACTATTCAAAATGTATTGATGTGAAACTACAGGCCAGTGTATGATCTGCACACACACCACTTTTCCTGTTTAGAATGTCTCAGTTTAATGTGTTATGTACGGTCATACTATTTTTTTGTGTGTGTAAGATTAGCTAACTGTATTATAGCCACCAGAGGCGCAAACAATATCTTATAATTCCTTTCAAGATTTTATTTTTCTACATTATATTTCTGTAACATTATATGTGAACATTTTGGAATAGTATCAGTTAAACGTTTGTACACAACTTCTAATTTAATGTTTTTGTTCAGTGGTTTATTTTCTACATTCTCAAAACTAGAATATGACTCTCATGAGGTCGATCCCAGGACTGCGAGGCCAAAATGTACGTCTGCTACACAGGAACTCTTTTACCAGAGTTACCAGCCTCAAAATTCTATTATTACAAAGAAGATTATTGCAGTTTTTTGGATGTCGTCATCGTTTTACAGTGTAGAAAAAAATACAAATCTGGAATGACCATGTAATTGGAAGGTGTGTCCAAACTTTTGATGGGTATTATATGTATATCTATAATTTTTGTTCGATCAGACGGTCAGTTTGAACTCATCATTACAGAATAAAATAATCATAACAGGGAAATAAAATAATTTGTGGCCATGACGTACTAAGGCCTAGGAACAAAAAAGCATAATGTGTGACTGTTAAAGCCACAACTTAATAACCTCAACTTTTTGCCTCTTGTAAACTATGAACAAATTTAAACTGATTTTGTTTATACCTGTTAGTATACAGTAGATGGATGATAAACTTTAGATACTCAATGACGCACAGCATAACAGACACAACTGTCTCATCCTGTCTCATCCTGTCTCATCTGGGACATGAATAATGATCTTCTTACCACAACACGGTATCTTGTTCCAACATCTTAGTAAGTTGTGGCCACAGAATATTCTTTCCTCCACATGTCACCAGAGGGGCTGTTAGACCGTGCGTACGATTAAAAAACAAAACACACACACACACACACACACAAACTACAACCACTGTAGGACTGGTCTGAGAAACCATTTAAGCCATTTGTTTGGAATTGTTTCACCATGTCGTCTAATTTGTATAGAAATTTGATTTAAAAACTTTTTTTTTTTTTTACACATCATGGTTCTGAATCACATTTCTGGTCAACTGTCGCTTTGTTTCTTACTAATGTGAACTGTGAGAAACCAGGCTTACTGTAGTTTTGAGTTGACTGTAAGGTTTTATTTACTGACGTTACGACTATAAAAATCAGTCGTACTTAATACTGTTGGATAGTATTTATATTTCTGTAATATTTACTCTATATTATGTCCTTATATGTTTTGTCTAGTGACAATCTTTACGTAGAGCATATTTTTACATGTGTTATTGTGGAAGGTGTGTGTGTGCATTTTCAGTACAAGCCTTGTGAAGGATTTCGACTCGCCCGAATTAAAGCCGTTCACATGAACATATATAATATATAATTTTTTTTTTTTTTTTTTTTTTTTCTCTTTAATTTTTGTGAAGCTGCTTTGAGACAATGACCATTGTTAAAAGCGCTATATAAATAAAATTGAATTGAATTGAATGAACATGAGTGTACTACAAGATATTTTCATTTCAGAGGTTTTAGCTACATGATCATGTAAATGTAATGTAAATTAATTTGAATTTCAATGGAACTCTGATGATGAGTTCCATTGAAATTCATGTTTTGAAGAAGCTGTTATTCAGAAGCTGTTATATAAACTCCTGGTAGCAGCTTTAAAGTTTGGAAGAGCAACGATGGCAGTATTTATTTATTACAAGAATCAGTTTAAAACATATTGTATATGGCAGAATTATAATTTTTTTAACTGTGTGATGTAGCTCACCACATGCTTATGCTGTGTGTCTGTTGATCTTTAAATGTTAACTGTTGTGAATGTCCAGTCGAAGCAGTGCTGAACATTATGTAAAGCCTTTGAGCAGCACTTATGTGCTCGGTAGCTGTTGAATATCTAATAGCTGAATTTTTAATTAAGATGGTAATTCCAATTGAATTAGCGTACATGTTATCAGTAATACTCTCTAAAAGTGCACTGAAATCGTGTATATAAAAGCAGTGAATAATCTTTTTTTTCTGTTTTATGGAGACCAAGCAAACCAAATATAATTAGATTTTTAATCATATTAAATGTACAGGAACTAGGGCTCGCCTTTAAAAAAACATACGTATGTCAATTTGTCTGTGGTGTAAAACCTGGTAGTAACTTCCAGCACAAAACTGTTAGACTTATTTCTGACATTTGTATTTTGTTTTTCTTAAATCTGTATTCTGTACTTCTGACAAACATAAAAAAAACTTATTCTTTATCTTGTCTTCTATCTCATCATTTTGAATCACTTGCATTTCTTATGGAAGCTGTGTCGTCTAACCTGTTTGCATTTTTCCAAATAGCTGGGTCTCAAAGTCTTAAGTCAAACTGGGACAATTGACTACGTAGAGTAAAAATACAGTTATGAGAGTAAAGACCTTCTTTATTTCTCCACATAATCCCCTGTTTCACTAATGCACATATTCCAGCGTTTCACTAGTGCTTGGATACCGTCAAGGTAGAAAGTTTTCTAAGTACGCCAGAGCCATGATAGAATTACCTGCTTCATGTCTGAGACGCTGGCCTCCCGGAAACTCCTTTGGTGGCCCAAACATGTGGGAATGGCTTGGAGCAAAGTCAGGGCTGTACGCGGGGTGTTTCAATAACTCCCAGCCAGGTTTATGTCACTTTAGTAGTGACATTGTTTTGAAGCAGGTAACCCCGATTACGGGTCCGGAACACTGGGATAAGTGTTTATTATATAGTGGGGATTATATACAGAAATAAAGCAAGTTTTTGACTTGGACGTCCCTTTAAACACAGTTTAATTTATTAATAATAATAAAAATCATACCCTTTGGTATTTTATTCCTATCTAGCTTGCAATTACAGCAATATCAAGGATGTTTTAAATATGGCATATATATATATATATATATATATATATATATATATACACAGGGTGACACAAAATAACGGGATCTTTTGAATTTATTCGTACAGGAGGACGCCATCTAAAGGTCATAATTTTTTTTAAATTATGAATTCCACCAATGTTTCGTAAATGGCAAGTTTTAGGTTTCAATTATTATGAATGAAATGTATTTCTTTTATCACGTCTAGTTTTATTGGATTGTAAAAAAAAAAGTTCCCGTTTTTTGGTGTCACCCTGTGTGTGTGTGTGTGTGTGTGTGTGTATATATAGTAAATAAATTGGCGGCACGGTGGCTTCAGGGTTAGCACGTTCTCCTTACACCTCCAGAGTATGGGTACGATTCTTGTCTCAGGGTTTGTGTGCATGGAGTTTGAATGTGCTCCCAGTGTTTGGTGGGTTTCCTCCCACAGTCCAAAGACTTATTAGGCTAATTACTGTTCCCAAATTGTCCATAGTGAATGTTGAATAGTTGAATGTTGACCAGAGGAAAATGGGAATAAATTCAATAGGCCTTCAAGGTTGCTAGATGGAGATGATATTACCTACATTGTCAGGAAAAAAATCCATTTCATAAAAGTAACATTTATTGATCTGCATTAAGTAAGGAAAACATTATAATTATTGAAATCTGCTAAGATAATGATGAGCCATGAATTTCATGGAGGAAACGTGTTATTAGGGGGGAACAATCTGGAAGGGAGATCACTTCATGAAAGTGGTGAAATTGAATCAGCTGATATCACAGCAATGTTTCCTACTGGAAGTACGAGCATTTCCACATGTACGATGTGGTGACTCACATGATGGGGACTAAAGAAGAAAAAGAAAACTACTTAAGAAAACCATTTGTTAGTGAAGCTAATCAGTGGAATCGCGTCTACTGTATGGAGTGAGAAGTGTGTTATGATCTGATGTGGCTTCAGGAGGTCGAGTCTTGGCTCAGAAACATTATGTGGCACTAAAATGAAAATGAATAAATAAATTGGCCACCTCATTTTGTGCATACTTTTTTTCCTTTTGCCTGACAGTGTACATATTGACCTTAATTAATGCATGTGTGATATCAAAACTCATCAAAAATTTGTTAATAAAAGGAATATTTCACAGATTGCAGATATCTTGGTGGTCAGCACTGTCGCTTTGCACTTTCAGGATCCAGGTTCGATTTCCACCTGGTTATGTGTGCGTGGAGTTTGCATGTTCTCCTGCGCTTGGTGGATTTTCTCCGGATCCTCAGGTTGCTTCCCACATTCTAAAGACATGCAGATTTGGATATTTGGTGTCTGAAATTGCCCGTAGTGTGTGAATGTTGACTTGAGTTCCCACCACAATCATAAAATGGGAGTAAATACAGCGGAATTCACCAATGACCCTCATGGTCCCCTAGTTGGACTACAGATGGTTGGATATACACAACCTAGTTAACAGTATTGTGCATGTTATTGTACGACTCCATGAAAACAACGACAAAATGATAATAAATAGATGCTTTTTAACAATTTATTGTATTTGATGCATATTAGAAAATATTTACTGCACTGGAACTCTGCTTAATGGCGACTCTGCGTTCTGTGTCAACTGACCAACATTTCTCCATTCAGGTTTTATTTTTTTCATTCTTTCATTTGAATAAACCCAGTTTTCATATGTCTAGTTTTGTTGCCCGCTGATTGGTCGAGGTCGGTCAACTGCACGTCTCTGATTGGACGATGGTTCCTGTGCAGATTTTTTCCCCCCTTTGAGAATCTCCATGGTGAATGGCCGATTATCTTGGCGGCGCGCGGTAAACGCTGATTGGGTGAAGTCGCAAAGGCGTTCCATGCTGATTGGTCGAGGCTCGATGCCCGGTGTCCGGGTAAGATGGCGGCGGAAGAGCAGTGCTCGGCACCACCTCGATGGCAGTCGATATCTTTAACGCATGTAGAGTATCCCGCTGGTGAGTGGAAACTGTGATTATTTGTTTTTTTCGAAAGCGGTTCACCTCACTGAGCGGCACTTTGTCCTCGCCGAGGAGGCTGTGTGAGGTTTTACAACTGAATGGACGCGACTAAGGGATTGCTTGCTAAATAGTGATACCATAGGAAAGCGCGCGCACTTCGTTCAGCCGAGCTGTTGTTCTTTTTTTCTCCACTCATATTCCGACACATACGATCTCATGCTTTGTGATTGGCTAAAATTTCGTGCCCGTGCGAAATCATCATTTGGGACACCACTGGAATTCCTTACAGCCGGTTCTAACCCAGCCTAGGAGGCAAGATCCTGCCAGCCAATCCCATATCAGCAAGGCGTGGTTAAGCGGAATACGGGTGAGAAAGAAAATATCGACCGCAGGGAGTTTAACGAGAGCTGCCGAATTGTGCGTTTGATCCGCGCATGCGCGTTTAGACCCGTGCGCTCCCTTGCTCTGCCTGGGTTTCCCTTTAGCTGGCATTAGACCTTTTATTTACTGTTTATAGAAACTCACAACTCCAAATGTCATTCCAGCAGTTTTATTTATCCTATTTATTATTTACTTTTCAGCCGTTATGTTTAAGGAAAAACCATACAGAGTGCGTCCTACTGTAGCTAGCTAACTGGCTAACTTGCCTGGTTGTTTGTTTTTATAATCATTAGTTAAGATTCTGTCCTCATGCATTAAGTTTAAAGCTAAGCTTGTTGAACATAAAACTAGTTTTAGAAACAGAAAGCCGTAGGAAATGTTACTTAAACGGTTTAATGTTAGCTAGTTCACTAGCCTGTAGTGTTATTGTTGCCTTTATAATCACACCTCAGTTACCCAGAAAACAGAACGAATGAAAAACTCTTAACTTTTTAAAGTCCTATAATTATTATTATTGTTTGTAACTTTGACCTGTAATTGACCTTGTTGGGATGTGTGTGTGTGTGTGTGTAGACAGGCTGCTACCTAGTGAACAGTGTGTATTGAGTCCCATAAAGTCTCAAATGTTCTTTGGCTACAAACTTCCCCTAACCGTGTTGTTACTTTAGTGATGGGAATCACCGTCGCCTCCCGATACGATATTATCATGATACCGATACTTATGGCCCCCATGTGGTGTAGCGGTAACCAGGTCAGCCTTCGAGTGTGTTCCGCTGTTCCCAATGTGGTTTGAGTGAACAGTACGAAAGCATGAGGTCGGCCGGCATCACGTCGCTCGGAGGAAGCGCGTGATGGTCCTCGTCCTCCCTCGTTGGTAATCGTAGCCTTGATGGAGGAGTGCACTAATGACCGGTGGGAATTAGCTATGACTTAGTTTGGGAGAAAAAAATTAATAAATCACAATTTTATTTGATATGTCCCTAGGTTTTGTTACAATTTTAAACCTTTAAATGAAGTTTAATGACGAATTGAATGTAGCCCATTCCGTATAGCATTAGTCCCCCCCCCTGAACAAAAGTGCAAAATTAATTGAAACAATAAACTCTTATTGTATATGAAGTTAGTTTGTAACATTTAATTAAAATCTGAGGCTGATCAGCTATTGTCAGGCCAATCGAACTGAATATCAGCCAAATCTGGAATGGACTGGTTCATCTCTTTTATAAATGTAATGTTGGTTTTGATTTTAGAGACAATGTGGCGATGCTGGAATTTCCACACACAATTTCTTCCATCTCTAGTTATTACTCATTAGTCCTATAGTATAAGGATGTCTCATGTAGCCAGAAAAAGACTAGAGAAATCCGCCTGTGGTACTGTACTATAGTTTAATACTCTATCATGCCACCAGCAAGTGGGATTCCCTGTCATGTGACCACAGATTAAAACTGGCACTGAAATGAGAGCCCATGGTAGTGGGCAGAGGATTAAGTCCTGGTCCTCTTCAGCGTGTCGGAGCGAACACATCGAGAGCTATCCAAGAGGAGGCTGTAGTCGTCCCAGTTCTTCTTTTTTAAGAATGGTTAAATTAAGACTGACTCAGTATCCTCCCACTGAATATCATGGGACGTGAAATGAGGACACAGCGCTCGAGGAGTTACTCAGGGTTACTTTGTGTCTCTATTAGAGCCTGCTTGTTAGCAGTCCTTACTTCTCAAACTATAAAAGTGATATTGTTCTAGAACTTCTATACCATACTGTGTTCTCAATGGTGGATGACATGATTAACACATAGGTTTAACTTAATACCTCTTGTTCTCCCGGTATTATTATCGCTATTTGTGACTCCCTAATCCGCTTTAATCAAGAGCATGGACAGCACAAAAGTCCAGGGACACTCCAGGATCCCTGCAGTCATAGAAAATGTTCATGTGTAATTGCATTTTTTTTTACTTTGAGCTTGACTAAAGTTTTTTTTTTTTTTTTTTTTTTTTGTCCATTAGTGCGTGTTTAACATTTCGTTCTTTATCGTGACCATATTTATAGCATTTTTTTTGTCCAGTCCTGGATTGCTTTAAGCTGGGTTAAGGTACGCAAAAACTGTTGGCTCGGTCACAGATTTTGGTTTTGGATAACGTGACTCATGGCATAATATAACACTCATAGCAGCTGAGTTAAGTCTATGCTTATATTAGCATTTTTGTATAATCTGACATGCAGCATCTGTGGTGTTGCACTCTAGGTTATATAATTTGGCCAATAATTTATTAAGTCTTGTCCACTGTGAGTAGGTGATATTATGATAGAAATCTTTTCATCCAAAGAACAAAGCGATAAACTCAGTTAAACACTTTACCTCAAAGGGCTGGTGTTTTATGTTCGGTTGCAAGTAGATAAAGAACCTCGAGTATTATTCAGATAAAATGATGTTCACTTCAAACATAAAACAACTATAAAACACCTGTTAAAGATTAAAGACTATATAATTAGCTGGAAAGGAAATGGATGATGTTCTTCTTTTTCTCTTCTTCTTCTCGTTAGGGGTTTCCACTGCGTATCATCTGATCTGCATATTTGATTTGGCTCCAGACGCCTCTTATGATGTAACCGTCTTTTTTTTTTTTTTTTTAAATCCATACTTGGGCCTGGCACTGACTTGTACACCTCCGTGGCTAAGGTTCCCTAACCTCAAAAAAAGGTGGAGATACTCCCAGTTCAGTAACGGGGCATGAAGGGAAATAGAAGTTTAATAAAAAATATTCTATTCTGTTCCAGGCTTAATCAGCAGTAACACTAACACATTAATCACTAACACGACACAACTGCAGCTCCAATTCCCTTCTGTGCAGGTGCCTTAAATCAGCCCTGAAAAAGCAGTACTCCCTTAACCCTAACTCCTACCTTACTCTCCCTTACTCCCTTACCTTCAAGGGCATCTCCTTACATTCTTGCACACACAACCCCGATAATAAGAAGCAGATGTGCTAAAGTTCCAGCTACCTGAATAGTGCAGGAGCAACTAATGGATAAATAGTTAAAACATTAGAGATGGCAATAGCACTACACAATGAATCACATCTGCAATTATTTAATCTAAAAAGGTCTGCCATTTATTACAAATAATATACATTTAGTCAGGAATTTATATAGCGTTTGTCAATAATGCCTTTAAAAAGGTCTCTGGGGTCAGGATTGTCACTTTAGCCAATTATACATGATACAGATACAGAAGATCACATGTTCGTATGGTTGTTTTTGGTTTTATCTGTGACAAAATAATAACTTTTTTTTTTGTTTTTACATTTTTGCGACATAATTCCAAAGTTTTAAAAATAATGATAAGTTTGGTTCTACATGACGTATCTGAAAACACAAATGCAAAGTTTGATGTCTAAAGCCTCCTCCATAGACACACACACCAGCAGGACTTAATGTAAGACCGAAGCTGTGTTGGATCCAGACTGGACTGAGTGACCGTCCTCTCTGGACCCTGGTACTTTTCTAATAAATGAGAATAATTAATATACCAGTAATCTAGCACTTTTCTCCCTCAAGGTGGGCGTGGCTATAAGGTGGGCGTGTCACCCAACAGAGCCAATAACCGTGATGGTTTACCATGTATAGACTGAGTTTATGGAAGAAACATAATCAAATGTGTGACAGCATGGCTTACTCCAAAAAATGGAAAGTAGACGATGTATATTTGAGGTCATTTGTCCTGTTGGAAAACAGATGATGGTCCCACTAAGTGCAAACCAAATGGAATGTCATGTCCCTGCAAAATGCTGTGGCGTCCATGCTGGTTAAGTGTTTGACTCCCCATCAGTGTGAACAGCGAAGCACCCCTACACCATCACTAGGGTTGGGTATCGTTTGGGTTTTTTCCGATACTGGTGCCAAATCGATACTTTTAAAACGGTACCGGTACTTTACAAAAGCCACAAAATGATGGTGGGAGACTCAAGAATACATTTTTATTGAACAAAAAATTAAACAAATTTCTCCTTAGTCAAATTAACCTTTCTTGCAATGGTAAATGGGGTCACTGTTGTAGTGCTACTAGTACAGGCTGGAAAGCCATAATTATAAACAGAATCCATGTTACATTAGTATTTTACAAATTGTTTGACCATCTGTTAGTATGAATGTAAGATTTGCATTTTGCTATTAACATTACATTATCCTACTACTAACCTGCGGAAAGGCTGCTGACGTACGACATCATAATCAGTGACTCCTTTTAGCTACAGTTGGTGTGACTGGGACTGAGGGTCGTCCACACCGATAGCGCCAGCTGTTGTCCACAAGCTGTTAAACACGGTGCCTCCCTCTGCTTTTAACTTTATTCCGTCTGCCCTCGAATGTTTCATTAGATTTGACGTGTTTCCGTCTTTACACGCACCTGCTGTAAAACATTTGCTGCATCGCGGTGTCGGAATCCTTACTTGTGAAATACAGCCACACTTTCGACTGTTTAGTTTTAGGCATTTTAACGAAAGTTGTTTAATTTAGCATGCTAAGCTAGCGGTAGACCGCCTGCTGCCGTCAGAGCGAGTGTAACGTTAGTTACTGCATTCACGCGCATGTCGGATGGTCTCTCATTTCCTGATGATTTGTGCTTTTTATTTTTTAATCTAATAAACGTTTAATCTACAAAAATAAAATGGACAGTTACATTACTGCAACAATGTTTTGGATTTGTATTATCACAGCTTTCCGAATTTCTCAAGATTTTTTTAATTAAGGAAATAATTTATTTTTCCGATCATTTCTGACACCCCATGAATGTAGTATTTACATTTTTACTAGCGATCATGTGTGTTGACGAATGAATGTGTGCTCATTACAACTCCGTCATTCAATCCACAGTTCAGGCACAAACGGAGCGCAAATTTCGGTGCCTCATTTCGGTGCCACTTAAATGCCTGAACTGTCGATTGAATGACGCCGTTATAATCAGCACACATTAAGTGGCACCGAAATTCGCGTTCTGTTTCGGTCCGGTACGTATCGGTTATATAGGTACCAGTACCCAACCCTAACCATCACACCTCTTCCTCCATGGTTCACAGTGGGAACCACACATTCAGGTACCTACTAAAGACACGGCTGTTAGAACCGAACATCACAATCTTGGACTCTTCAGACCAAAGAACAGTTTCCCTCTGATCTAATGTCAATTCCTTGTGTTTCTTGTCTAAAGCAAGTCTCTTCTGCTTGTTGGTCTTTGCAACATTTCGACCATTAAGGCCTGACTCACACAGTCTCCTCCAAATAATGGATGTTAAAACATGTCTGCTGCTTGAACTCAGAGAAACATTTTTATGGCCTCTAATCTGAGGTGCTATAAATCTGCGTTTTTAGGGCTAGTGACTCTTTAGCCACACGTTTTCTTTGGTCCAAAGCACATTAAGAAGGCAAGAAATGTCTAAATGACTTAACTCCTGGATTAACACATCTGTAAACTAAAACCCATTCCAGGTGACTACCTCATGTCGAGGTGACTACCTCATGATTCTGATGAGGTAAAGACCATGAGTGTGCCAAGTTATCATCAAAGCTAAATGTTACTACTTAGGACATAGTTATTGTTCTTCCACATAGTTGTTCTTTCGTAGTTTGAATGTCTTTAATATACAGTGGTGAATGTTTGTCCAAAAGTGTTGTGTCTGACTTTAACATAAAGTTACTGGGGAATTTCCACAGTGAGACCTGTGATTTAACAATTGCTTTGTTTATGCATTTCTTTTTAATAAACAGGTGATGTGGCAGGGCAGATCCTGGCATATGCCAGTCTGCTGCCGATGGCCGTCCTGGTTGGCTTCGTCACGCTCATTGTCTTCAAGAGAGAGCTTCATACGGTGAGTCTTCTTACCTCTGACCTTTTTGCCAGACTGCCTTGTAATTGTCATTGACATTTTTCAGTAGTGGACGTTATTCTCCATTTCATGGTTTATCAAAAAAGGTAACTAAAGGCATGAATATCAAAATTGACATAAATAATGTGTGTACTCTAGTCATTAAACTTCTGGTGCCAGGAGTAGACGGGCGTACGTTATTCCTTGCCCATGTGCAATACCTTTGTAGATAAATTAATTATAATACTCAAACACTATAATTGAACATATAAATGATTGCAAAAATATAAGCTTTAATAGTTTAAAGTGTTCAAGTGTATCAGAGAACAGATACATTAGAGGGATAGTAGTGTTGTAGCAAAAACAAAAGCTGAATCATGCTTGTCCTAGAGCAATTCATATGACCACAAAAAAAAAAAATGTGTGTGTGTGTTTATTTTGCAGATCTCTTTTTTTGGTGGTTTGGTGATGAACGAAGGGCTAAACTGGTTGCTGAAGCACATCCTACAGGAGCCCCGCCCATGTGGAGGTAAGCCCCCCCCCCTTTTTTTTTCCAGAGATGTTATCAGGGGCCCATTATTTCTACACAGATAACTGAATCGTCTGGGTTTAACTGTTGAGTTAAAATATTATTTAATAATAATTGTATGAAAGGCAACAAGTCTGCGAATTCAAACCTTTTTAACCATAATCTGTTTATGGTAATTTTTTTTCATTCCCACTAGATGATGCTAACCCTCTAAATACAACAAATAAACTAATTCTTAATGTGGTAATCTTATACGAAAAAAAACAAATATAAATCAAAAAGACGATATAGAAATAGATGATCAGGATGAAATAAAGCAGACAAATCTACATCTGTCAAAAAAGTCATACTGTACATGCAATAAATAAGAAATAATTGGTGCCATTTGTAAAAGTAGAAGCTCTTGGTGTATATTTGATCTTAAAAAAAACGTAATAAATCTTTACTCCACCGAGACGTGGAGGGACACATTATTGAAACATCTGGTTAGCAAAGATGAAAAGCTTTAACAACTTGGGAGAACTGAATCAAGTTATAGGTATAGAGTCCCAAATGTAGCAATTAATGGACACGGTTAAAACTGTACATCAAGTATAGTGAACATAATACTGGGGGGAAAAACCTGTCCTGAACCCCTATAAATTTGGGCACAAAATGAACATGTGACTTAATGACACGGAGAGGCATGACACTTGTCACATGTAACCTGTTTATGGCTTTTTCACATCATTCCACTACAATTCACATTCCTTTCCCCAAGCATTCCTGGCTTTGGCGATTTTAGAGTTAATAAGTAATTAATAAGATACTTTTTATATATATATATATATCTATCCCTGAAATCACACCTTGCTGATGTGGATTAAACATGACCAGGCTTGAGCTTGAGGGGTATAAAAGGAAAAATGAGTAAAAACACTTGGATAGAAAGTATCCATCTTCATACATTATGAAAATGATTGTTGTGTTTGTCGTGCCATAATTAAAATGTTAGAAGTGATCCTCCCCTCATTATAGTTTAATTTTCTAGAGGTAAATAAATGGCTGAGCTGTAGTCTGTATCTTTGGCCACTGAGGTTAGACGTAGTGTCGAGGGGTGATTTAGTCCTCCGCTAGATTCAGTCCTGTCAGTCTGTTGTCTGCAATGTTTGCTGATTAATGCTGGTGAACTGCTGGTGAACTGCTGGCGAACTGCCTTCTGATGCACTTTGAGAGGGTGACAGGTGGTTCTGATTTATCCTGCGAGTTTTGGATCCTGCAGTGTTGCTTTCCATGTACATCTGGGTTCCTGTCTGTTTTCTGGAATCCCCATTGGACCCAAATTGCTTTTTTGGTCCCATAAAAGCAGCAGACTCTACATGTACAAGTCAGTGTATAGCATACAGGATCTGTCCTGTTTCCTGGACTCATTGTCTGCAACCTTTTTGTGATTCTGATGTAGAAATTTTTACGTCAGCTTCTGTCTCTGGTGTATTTGTCAGCAAGGTGTGCAGTGCGGTGTTGTGTGCATAGTGCGGTGTTGTGTGCATAGTGCGGTGTTGTGTGCATAGTGCGGTGTTGTGTGCATAGTGCGGTGTTGTGTGCGGTGTTGTGTTGTGTGCGGTGTTGTGTATAGTGCGGTGTCCAGCATTTTGCAATGTGATGCTGCAGCGATTCTTCCTGGCATATCTTTAGCAATACTGTCAAGTGATGTATTGGAGGAGGCAGTGAGCTGCTTGTTAGGTGTCTGCTGGAGACAAATGGAATGTCATGTTGTTCTGTGGGCAGGTACAGTACTATAGGTAATTCATCTCATTGTCTTTCTTTCAGGGAAGGTCAGATAAAGACCTTTTGTGTTGCCATGAATTGGCATATTACACCTCATCTAAGGAAGTTCAGTGGAGTACTTGGTGAGTGGAGTATCGGTGCTGTTACTTTGGTGTCTTCTAGCTGCAATGCAGCACTTGTGGTTTTCCAGAGAAGCTTAATGCTTTTCACTGTATTGTATTAGAGGAGGAGGCTCCTGATTCTGTACAAGAACATGTGGTATCTGTGTCCCTCATGAACGGGATTGGCAGTAAATTTGGCTAAGCCCGTCAATTGCTGTTGGACTTTGTGCATCCAGGGTCCTTCCCATTGGTTCTGTGCGTGCCTCGGGCACTGTGTTTGTTGTTCCATACTCGCTTGTTTATTCCAGGTCACATTAGATTAATATTTAGTCATGTGTCCTTATTGTCTGCACTGCCAGCATTGGATGTTTTCACATACTGTTTCCCTCGGAAGAAATGACACTTGGTGTTCTGTTTAGTTGCTGCTGTGGAGGGAATCTTCTTTGACCGTGCGTACCTTGCCTATTCTGCCCGATGTGTACATGTATTGGGCAGCCATGGGTGTTGCTGCTGCTGGTACTCGGCCTCGGCACGGACTGTCCAACCTGACAGCTGCCTGAACTTTGATCTTTTTTTCTTCCTTGCGCTGATTATTTCTCCCAATTGTATTTTGTGCAGCCCTGTGCTCACTGCCTGTGCAGCTTCTTTAGCATTTTTTTTTCTTATTTCCATTCCTGTTACACATAATTAATGAGGTGTGCTTGTAATGTGTCCCATGGCAGTGTATTAAGTCCCACTACAGTGTCGAGTGCGACTTGCACTTCTCCGGACATGCACATTTTATAAGCATCATTCGGGTCAGGCGTTTACTTGTGTGTTTGGTCCCATCGGTCTCATGTTCCCTCCTTCCACTTGTTTTGGTAATTGTTTTTCAGAGTGCATGCCACACCTTGTTTCTCTGGGGAGCAAATGCGTTCATATCTCCCACTTCTTGCCTTGCAGCTTCCTTTCAGTTCCGCTTCATCCAAATCTCCCCTGATACTTCTGGGAGAGATTCTTAGTTCATGATCAGTTGCTTCTGTTGTTGAAGCTGATTTTAATATTTCCTGGATTACATTAGTGAAAACCATTAAGCTGTTGATTTCCTGCATTACTCCACTTTACCATGAAGAGTTCATTGTCCAATTGTTTTGCTATCTCTGTCCTTATATACAACTGAATCATAGTTTATTTATTCCTTAATTCTCAGTTTTTTGCTTCGTGTTTGTATAATGTACATTCATTCTCTGTCTTTAATTCACTTAAATTCTGTTCTGTTTTATATATTCGAAATATTGTTTCTTCACTTTGTAATGTTTTACTCTTTTCCGGGTATCATTGTGGTTTTTTGTTATTTTACTATACACACACACCTCACCGCTACTGTATACACACCTTCAAAACCAGAAACCCATTTCCTGTTATGAGTTTCTGCTGCACTGTATTGTCCTGTCCCAGTTGCAAACACCTTACAATACAAAATTAAAAATATATATATATATATATATTTTCTAACATTATTTATCTGTTAAAATCATTTCTGTATAGTATGAAACATTTAGAACAGTTTAGAACTTTCTCATTCATGCAGTTATCCAATCACTTTTTACAAACATTGTGAGCATCTCAGAAAACCAGCCATGTCAAACTGTGTGTGTGTGTGTGTGTGTGTATATATATATGTGTGACTGTGCACGTACCCTATTTACCTTATAGCATTATATTGTTATTTCAGGAGGCCACAGCACAGTAACCACAGAGTACGGCATGCCGTCCAGCCACTCGCAGTTCATCTGGTTCTTTGTCATTTACTTTTTCCTCTTTCTGTATTTAAGGTAGGTGACCACGCCTTCATTCACGTGGAATTTAATTCTACACCCAGTAGCGATTTTGGATGTTAACGCGAAGTGCATTTATTAAGTAGATTGTAATCACACACTCATAAGCGCATATAAAAAAAATGTAAGCGCCATCTATTGAATTTTGAAATAAACAAATGATTATTATTATCTTTTTCATCATATAATGCCGTTTCTCTTTCCGTGGCCCGATTGCGATGAAACAAAGCCTTAAAATTTGTTCATTAGTTATGTGAGGTGTGCACGAACAGACGATACTTCCAATAAAAACATCTTTATATATGTTCTGTTACTCATCTTGCTTCCCCTCAAAACAATTTTTTGCAAATATCTTTAATGTACGGACATGTCAACTTTACACTATTATTATATGTATAGATAATGTAGAACAGATGGGAAACAAAATCGAGAAGGGGCCACTGGGGTACGAAATTATTACTTTTTTAAAATTTTATTTCGGTCTATACACTGGCTTAATAGAAGACAAAAATCTTTCATATTAGATAAGTGTAGCATAATTCTTACTGCCAACAGTCTATAAACGGTCTAGTGAATGTTGTTTTTTTGTTTTGTTTTTTTCTTCCGGACAGAATGCATCAGACAAACAATGCCAGATGTGTGGAGTTGTTATGGAGACATGTGCTGTCAATCATCCTCCTTGGTGTGGCATTGTCTGTGTCGTACAGCAGGTAAGGTTTGTGTTTGCTGTTATAATTGTTTTAATGCCGCATCATCAGTCAAGCTGTTTATTGTTTGTTTTGTGTTTTGCAGAGTTTACCTTCTATACCATACCTGGAGTCAGGTGATCTATGGGGCTGTAGCTGGAATGATGGTCGGCGTGGTCTGGTTTTTCATAACGCAGGAGGTGCTGACGCCAATCTTTCCCAAGATAGCAGCCTGGTAACACACACATGGCACACACATGGCACACACATGGCACACACATGGCACACACACATGGCACACACATGCTCTAATGAACCTCAAGAGAATTGAAATACATTACTGAATTTAAAAAAATGTTCAGTTTATCCTTGTTAGATTGTAGCCGATTTTCCTAAAGACTTCAAAGTGTTGAGGGATCAAGTGTGTACTAGTGTAGATATCAACTTTTTATTTTGAAAGCATGACCAGTTTTAGGTGGTAAAGAGCCTTAAAGGTTTTGTACCTACACCCATGAGTTTTCTTTTCTTTATATATACAATGATTTCTGTAAATTGCTGTGGTATGAAAAGTTACTAGAAGTATAGAGTTATCAGGTAAATTGTTAGAGGGGATTGAATTAAGTAGTTTAAACATCCTTGTCTTTCTCATTCTACCTCTCTTTCCGTCTGTCTTAGGCCCATATCAGAGTTTTTTCTAGTGCGGGATACCAGTCTCATTCCCAATATTCTGTGGTTTGAGTACACGGTCACCAGATCAGAAGCCAGGTAACTCTCACCTGTTATTTGTTCATTACGGATGGGAAACAGCGGGGAACCTCCCCATACAATATTCTCACGATACCTAGGTGCGGATTCGACTATTGCGATTCTCAAAGTCTCACAATTTTATACATTTATCAATTAATTTGTTTCTACTAATTGGCGTTCCCAAATTGACCATAGTGTGTGAATGAGTGTGTGAGTGTGTGTGTGTGTGCTCTGCGATGGATTGGCACGCTGTCCAGGGTGTACCACGCCTCGGACCCTAAGCCTCCTGGGATAGGCTCCAGGTCCCCGCGACCCTAAATACAGGATAAAGCGGTATAGAAGAGGAATGAATGAATTGGTTTCTACCTCGCAGGATGCTGTGTGAATTCTTTAGATCAGATAATCTGTAAGGTCATAAAGGAACAGCTACATTTTACCACCTCAAATGCAAACATGCATGTAGAAAAATTATTTTTGAGTTAATGCAATGGAGGAATTGTCACACCAAAGAACCAATTATTTTGTAAACAAAAAATTCAGACACTTTTGAAAATCCATAAATGTTCTATATACATTTGTATTATATCAGTCTGCTGATCTTTGACTCCTCCAATGTTCCTTCATGCAGAAACAGACAACGAAAGCTGGGAACAAAACTCCAGTGATGCGCACACTCAGCTGGTTCAAACTGACAAAAAGGACCACAAACATTCACACACACACTCACTCATTCACACACACACACCCACAACAGACACACACTCTACATTCTAACACACTGGAGATCGAACGTCTGGACTGTCCAGGTTGAAGCTTTCTGTTTTCAGGAGGACCAAAAACGAGAGTACAATCCGAGAGGTCAAAGGGGTAAGGGGCAGGGCCTGTGTAGGGAATCGACCCTCTCCTCTCGTCATCTCTTTCCCGATGCATGCTGACCGTGCAAGAGGCGAAGCTATTTAACAAGAAACGTAATATATATATAAATATGTATTTTATCCATTAATGCAAGAGGGTACCTGGTTTAAAATTGGGGTGTGATGGAGAGAGAATGAAAACAAGAAGATACTTTAGTGACGTATAGCTGGGGTTTTTATTACAGCATGACATTTTCTTTAAGAAACTGTGTAATAATTTTGGGTGGGGGTTTGTAGTGGGAAAGTGAAGGGGGAAAGTTCTTTTTTTTTTTTTCTTTTTCTTTTTTTTCCTCTCGTTTCCTTTTTTGGAAATAAGTTTCCATTCTATGTTAATATGTAATATCAAGTAAAATAATTTGCACTTTGTAAATCAGAATGGAAAAAGATCATTTTATTATATAGAACACTAGCTACATTAGAGAAAATTAACTTTACTTTAATTTGCTCCCTTTTTTTCTAGAAAAGGAAACATTCCTAATATATATATATTTTTTTTTATGTACTTCCCATGCAGATGACTTTTTTTTTTTTTTTGTCCAAAATGATTGGTTCCAGTTTCACACTCATCGCCCTTGTTGGTCAGAAAGATAGATCTACGTTTTGATGATTTGCTTGCATTTGCATACATTTGCTTTGAAGAGCATCTCTACCTTAAAATGTTTATAGTGGTATTGATCATGAGCCGATAAGCTGAAGCAGGTGTATTTGAGTTTCCTAGTTCTGAGATTGAGACCTGCTTTGTCTTTTATACTCTAAATGTTTAAAAGGTACTTTTATTGTTGTTGTCGGGGAGTTTTCCTCCAAAGGGAATATTAATAAAAGTTTACCTGACCACTCAGCAGTTTTGTTTCACTCTAGGAAAGTTAAAATGCATAACTTTTACAAGTAGAATCCTCAGACATCCTTGAGCAGGTGTGAGAACCTGTACAAGAACAAATCCATTGGTTTACATTGCAATATATTCAGATACGGTTAAGTAGATTTTTCTTTTTCTAACAGACGACCCTTAAAGAACATTTTAGCTGTACAAGATGAATGAGTTTAAGGAGTATAATAAGGAAATTGCATCAATTTATAGGACCCAAATAATTTTTTTTAATGGTCAAATGATCTCGTAGTTAGGGTAAGAAGTTTCGAGGATGTTATGGGACATGAAATTCTACATGATTTATTGGAGTTTCTCCAATCGGCAGTAACCTATACATTTTTTTTCTAGTCTGTTAGACACTAACTCACCAATCCTAAAACATTCCACTTTATTTGGTAGCATCAGAGAGAAGTCCTCAGGTGAACCATTAGCATGTGGTAATGACCATGTCCATTACAGGATAGTGCTTTTGTTTCCCTTTTTTATTGTGTAAATCATATCTGGATGAATAAAGTCAACTGGATATAGTAGACCATGTCTGTTTCACATCTTTGTTTTAAAAAATGCACTGTTGTGTGTACACCGTATAGAAGGTAAGTAGACCATCAATCCAGCATTAAAACATTTGAACCAATGTCTTGTGTTGCTTTGTCCCAAATAGGAAGAAAAATTACACTTTATTTATTTTTTAACTGACATGGTTTCTGTGTCGTAGTTTTTCCACCTGCATCCATTTCTCTTACCATTTTGTGGTCTGTTCCTTTACATTTAGCAGCTCACATGCCCGTTTATTGATGATCATCAGATGATGGGTAATCAATCTGTCAAGATTAACAACCATCAACTGTTTCCAGCCCTATCTAGCATGGCAGAGAATTAATAACCCACTATTTGTCCAATTTTGGCAGTTTTGTGACCTTTGAGGACCTTTTTGTCCCCTAGAGGTATGATACGTGTTAATTGGTGCTAATATTAGATAATTATCCACCTTTTTAGTTTTTTGTATGATAACTGAATATTAGGGTGCTGTTCAATTCATGTTTAACTCTGTAAAAACAAAAAGTGTTGGTGAATGTGTTGTGAGAAAGTTAGAGCAGACAGTGGGGTTGATTAATAGTATTGTTTAGGAAGTGTGTGTGTGTGTGTGTGTGTGTGTGTTCGTGTTCATGCATGGGGAAACCTTCACAGAGGAAGGTTAGGAATACCTTTTAGATATTTTGGGGATGTTTCACTAGACCCTCAGTGATGATTGTAAATATCCTGTAATCTTTTTTTACACAAATTTTCTTAAATCTTAACATTATTCAAAAAATTTATTCTCTAAAAACACGTCTGAGGTTATTGATGAATCAAACATTCTTAATGTCCTGGTTTTTTTCTGTCACTTAACATTCATGTCAATGGTATGTGCAAATATAATGTCATCGCATCTAAAGTCAAAATTGTACTTGGTTTTGTCTTCCATTAAAATGTGTCTTCATCTGCCAAAGTAATGACGCTGGAATTGTAGTTACACAAAACCTTTTCTTAAACATCGAACATCATATCTGAGGTAAGTTAATGGTTTAGACTTGTTTCCTTTGTTACTTAAACCTTCATGAATGAAAGTTTTGTTAGCGGCCGGTCAATGCGATGTTTCCTTACAATGTAATTTTAGAAACTTCTAAAGTAAACGTTAATGTACTATGGTTTTGTCTTGTTTTAACTGTCACTAGGACGTCACCTGTGAACGTTCTGGTAACTAAATGCAAATATTAAATTAACCTGCATTGCAACACTGCAATTTATTTCTGCATTTTGTAAACATTTAGCAACACTTTATTTGCGGAGATGGATTTGATTTTTATCTATATATTTTTACTAAACTATCGTATATGAAAGTTCTGTTACCTTTTCAGAAAAATCTTGCATCCCATCTGAGGTGAGGCTGTTGATCCTGATGGTTTCGTCTTCCACTACAATATTTCATCTATGAAAGTTGAAATAATTATGGTGAAATTTTTTTTCTTCAATATCAAACACTGAAATAAAAGTTTTATTTTGTTCCCTCAGTTACTGCATCATGTATGAAAACATTTAGTATTGACAACTAAAATAGTGATTACACAGCGAATTTAGTCAGAGTTTTTTTTTTTTTTTTTTTTTTTTTTTTTTAAATCTAACATATCTAAGGCAAGAATTGTTTCATGTTTACTCATAAAAGTCGGGGCAGATGGTAAATAGCAGCTTGTAATAAAGACCAGACAGGTTTCAGGAGGAGATGGAGCTTATGTTCAATAGCATTGTTTAGGTGTGTGTGTGTGTGTGTGTGTGTATACACACTTTCTTTTATACATGAAGGTTTAGTGACAGAAAAACAAGACACACAATTAACTACATAAATGATTCCCTTAGTTTGACTGTCTGGTCAAACTTTACATTTACACAAAGTAAACAAGTGTAACGGCTCGTCATAAACACTCCTGAAGCGTCACCTGCTATAAACCATCAAACCACCCTGACAGAACCGTCGTAGATGCGTCAACATGAAGAAACACATTGTTACCTTAGATATCATGTTAGGTTTTGAAGAAAATAATTAGTGTAACTTAAATAACAGTGTAACAGAAGACCATCAAGAACAACAACTTTTACATCAGATGGTTTTAAGATTTTTCTGAAAAGTTTCTAAAATGAGATCACACTTGCAGCGTACGTTGACGGCTAGCAGGAAAAAAAGACAAAATCATCAAGAACTTCAGTGTTTACCTCAAGGTGTTTTTTTAATAATCTTTTTAAGATTTTGAAGAAAAATAAATAGTGTAATTAAGGATATTCACTGAGAGCAAGCTGAACTTATACGTGAGGGTCTAATGAAATCTAAACTGTCAGGTCCAGTATCCCTGTGTGTGAACGTTTCCCCACATTGAATACACACACACACACACACACACACACTTAGCATAAACATTTCCTAAACAATGCTATTAATCTTTAACCCCAACTCACCCCTGAAAATTGTCTGGTGTAACTTTATCATGTCACTCGCGTGTCGTAAAAATTCCTAAACCGTGAACTGCTAGTAACAGAAACCCACATCTCCGACCCTGTCTGGTCAAACCAACACCTCAACAAGCAGAATAGAGTTTAATCTTGACAAGACAAGCAGACTACAAGGTTTTTAAGTTACAGGTAGTCTTTTAATAAATCTAGCATTAGAGACCTTTTTTCAAAATAGGTCCATTCAATGAATGTAGGTCAAATAAATAGTGGATCGTTAGTTCTCTGGTCGAACACATGCATCAGTAAACACTTTTAACATAAATCTAAACCATAAATAAGGTAATCAAAGGTAACAGTCTCCATAATGACGAAAAATATTCATAGCGTAAAAAATTCTATTTGTGAAAATATCGCTGCTTCCTGTGACAAACCTGCAAACTGGCTGCATATGAACAGCCCGGCTGAAAACAGCTTGTTTCATCACAACCAGGTCATGACACACGTGGAAAAGCCTGCTGATTCTATTTACATAGTCCTCGTATGGAAACATTTTATTGGCCTACAATTGTAGTCAAGTGTGAGGTTCGAAAAACCCAGAAGGCCTCTGTTCAAGAGGCCTCGATCCGCTCGTTACAATAAAAGAGAAGGCGGTAAAGTGGTAAAACTTGGGGAAGTGAGAAATATACCGGTAGAAGGCAATAAGTAAAATAATAATACTAATAATATTTACTCCATTTTATTTAATTTTATAGCTGTATACTCATAACTAACGATAAAAGTATGCGAAGTGTGACCCAAGAACGACTCAGACACACAGAGTGCAAGAAATTGAGGAACTTTAATGAAGTGGAAAATGCAGGCAACAATCCAAAATATAAAAATAATTTTTCGGTTCTGCTTTAATTGGGACAAAGAGTGCAAAGAGATAGACTTCCTCTTTTAAGTGCGGACACTTGCATCATATTTATCATATTTAAAAAAAAAATGACAGGAAAAATCTACTTAATCACTAATCCTCAGCAATACAGAGAAATAAATGCTCTGATAAGGCGATGATTGTGGCGATTTGGATAAGGCAGTGTGTGAGCACCTGCTCTCTGAAGGATCCTCAGGCGAGATGAGCGAGAAGGCCGCTGCCTGCGAGCTAAAATTAAACCAAGAAAGAATTTTAATAAACATGAGTTCAAAGAAAAACCTGAAAATTGCACCACAAAAAATTAACATAATACGCAACTGAAATTAACCTTTACTTTACCAATTATAACTATTATACACAATTATAATCTACAATATATGCATAACTAAATATACAGGTCCTTCTCAAAAAATTAGCATATTGTGGTAAAGTTCATTATTTTCTGTAATGTACTGATAAACATTAGACTTTTATATACTTTAGATTCATTACACACAAACTGAAGTAGTTCAAGCTTTTTATTGTTTTAATATTGATGATTGTGGCATACAGCTAGGCATGAAAACCCAAAATCCCTATCTCAAAAAATTAGCATATTTCATCCGACCAATAAAAGAAAAGTGTTTTTAATACAAAAAAAGTCAACCTTCAAATAATGATGTTCAGTTCTGCACTCAATACTTGGTCGGGAATCCTTTTGCAGATTCTTGTGTCTTGTGTCTCTCAACTTTCTCTTCACAATATCCCACAGATTCTCTATGGGGTTCAGGTCAGGAGAGTTGGCAGGCCAATTGAGCACAGTAATACCATGGTCAGTAAACCATTTACCAGTGGTTTTGGCACTGTGAGCAGGTGCCAGGTCGTGCTGAAAAATGAAATCTTCATCTCCATAAAGCTTTTCAGCAGATGGAAGCATGAAGTGCTCCAAAATCTCCTGATAGCTAGCTGCATTGACCCTGCCCTTGATAAAACACAGTGGACCAACACCAGCAGCTGACATGGCACCCCAGACCATCACTGACTGTGGGTACTTGACACTGGACTTCAGGCATTTTGGCATTTCCCTCTCCCCAGTCTTCCTCCAGACTCTGGCACCTTGATTTCCCAATGACATGCAAAATGTGCAACCTGTAGCCCATTTCCTGCACACGCCTGTACACGGTGGCTCTGGATGTTTCTACTCCAGACTCAGTCCACTGCTTCCGC
This sequence comes from Channallabes apus, assembly GCA_030522415.1. Classification (NCBI taxonomy): domain Eukaryota; kingdom Metazoa; phylum Chordata; class Actinopteri; order Siluriformes; family Clariidae; genus Channallabes; species Channallabes apus. Next base: position 365,834 of record CM060111.1, on the reverse strand, counting down.
AGGTCCCCCAAGGTCTGGAATCGGTCCTTCTCCACAATCTTCCTCAGGGCCCGGTCACCTCTTCTCGTTGTGCAGCGTTTTCTGCCACACTTTTTCCTTCCCACAGACTTCCCACTGAGGTGCCTTGATACAGCACTCTGGGAACAGCCTACTCGTTCAGAAATGTCTTTCTGTGTCTTACCCTCTTGCTTGAGGGTGTCAATGATGGCCTTCTGGACAGCAGTCAGGTCGGCAGTCTTACCCATGATTGCGGTTTTGAGTAATGAACCAGGCTGGGAGTTTTTAAAAGCCTCAGGAATCTTTTGCAGGTGTTTAGAGTTAATTAGTTGATTCAGATGATTAGGTTAATAGCTCGTTTAGAGAACCTTTTCATGATATGCTAATTTTTTGAGATAGGGATTCCATCTGCTGAAAAGCTTTATGGAGATGATTTCATTTTTCAGCACGACCTGGCACCTGCTCACAGTGCCAAAACCACTGGTAAATGGTTTACTGACCATGGTATTACTGTGCTCAATTGGCCTGCCAACTCTCCTGACCTGAACCCCATAGAGAATCTGTGCGATATTGTGAAGAGAAAGTTGAGGGACACAAGACACAAGAATCTGCAAAAGGATTCCCGACCAAGTATTGAGTGCAGAACTGAACATCATTATTTGAAGGTTGACTTTTTTTGTATTAAAAACACTTTTCTTTTATTGGTCGGATGAAATATGCTAATTTTTTGAGATAGGGATTTTGGGTTTTCATGAGCTGTATGCCACAATCATCAATATTAAAACAATAAAAGGCTTGAACTACTTCAGTTGTGTGTAATGAATCTAAAATATATGAAAGTCTAATGTTTATCAGTACATTACAGAAAATAATGAACTTCATCACAATATGCTAATTTTTTGAGAAGGACCTGTATATTGTATATTGTACAGCTGTTCTTATTTTTCTATATTTTTCATATATTTTTCTTATACTGTATATTTTATACTGTACAGTTATGTTATTTTATTTTAATTTTATATTTAATTTTATTCCTTTTTAGTTAAATTTCCCTTCTGTTTACATTAAAAAAATATATTTATTCCCTATTCTTTAGTCTTTTATTTTAAGGTCACGAGCAGTTGTCTAAGCATTTCACTGCATATTGTACTGTGTATGACTGTGTATTTGACAAATAAAATTAGAATTTGAATAAATATGAGATGAGAGGGAATATTATGTAAGTGGGAGGTGCCACATCAATCTGACCTGAACAAAAGTAGCTTACATCTTATCTTATGAATATTAAGTAAGTATTTGATGTAATGATGTAATTGCTAAGTAAGGGTATATAAATCATGTAAAATAGTGGAAGTGAAGGAGATCTTGCGGAGTTTCGTGGTGTTGTCTTTTGTCCAGTGCTGTCCATTTACTTTTGGTTGCAGTAAGCTTTGCTGCTCTTTCAATACTCGAGTAGTTGTTGGTTTTTGTTTGGAAAATTGGTGAAGTTCACAAAATTCGCCAAAAATATTGAGACAAAAGTGAATTTGAGTGATGTCTGCAGTACTCTGGTATCATTTGCTCTATCCATGCCGGATTGATTGCTGAAAAATCCTGTAAGTTTCGTACAGAAATGTTTTACCGAAGTACCGAAGAGGCAAGAACTAATTAGAGACGTTTTTGTGCACGGGAAGAACACAGAACTAGAATACATGGCATATGCTGTCTTAATACTTTTGGCCAACACTGTATTCTACTGATTGAATAATGTAAATGTATGGCCTAGAGACAATGCTAAGAATGTTAGCATTTTTAGCTTCAGATCTGTAGGCTGCATATCCACAGCCATCTGTACGGTAACATCAGGACCAATTTTAGGTCAGTCTTGGCTGCCATAAAGCAAATTTCAATTAGTTCTACTATTATCTGTCTGAAAAAAAGTGTTGGCAAGTAACATAGTAGACAAGTTTTAGTAAATTAATGTCAGTCAGATGAAGTTGAATTGTTTACTGTGGTTTTTTCCTGCAGTTAGTTAAAGGATTAATAAAGTTATATTCTCTTTTTTTACTCACTATTTTTTTTCTAATAGTGAAAACATTTAGGTTTTATGTCACTGTTACTACATAATGTTCTGTGATTCTGTTGTGGCTTTTAGGCCTGAGAGAGTTTATATAGTGTCTCCATGTAGTTTGGACTGGTGTGAATAAAGTCTCAAGTGTGTTTTAGCATTGCAGTGCAGGACAAGATGCTCTCGCATAAAGGCATGCTGCATCACATTCCTGTTCATCAGTACACACACATACACACGAGCACACACAGGCTCAGATAATTAGTCTTACCACAAACAATTTCGTTTACTCTTTTTGTGCACTTTATAAAACTCTTGTTAAACTGGCTATCAGATAACATCTGGTGTAGGACAATAAATAGTTAGATGGTTTTCTGTGGTTTGACATACAGTAAAAGGAAAGTGGATTTGTTATATGACAATAATTACACACACCAAGGTTCTTTAAATGTTAATATGATTGGTGTTCCAGTCAAACTGGGACTTAAGGCGTAAAACTGTTTGACATTTACAGAAAACCTCCAGTACATTACAGGGATGAGGCTCTTAGCTCTGGTAAAACATTCAAATAGTGCAAACATTATATATAATATATATAATCCTTAAATAACAACCCGGGCCAAGGTGGGTCAGAGCCCACTCTAGACGTTCTCAATGCCTGATCCTTGAAAATCAACTTTGCAGAAGAGAGACATCTGTCTGCGGGAACGGTACAGAGAGTCTTGACTGGGAGTTACAACATTCCTGTACAGTCATGACCATGCCTGAATTCACGTCACGTCAAGTCAAGTCAAGTCGGCTTTTATTGTCATTCCAACCATATACAGTTCAGTACACAGTGAAACGAAACAATGTTCCTCCAGGACCGAGGTGCTACATACAGTACACGCAACAACATAAATTAACAACACAACTCTACTGGAACCAGAGACCTAATTAACTCAGATATGACAGATTTAAATTGTTTATCGTTAACATAAAACTATTATACAAAAAAGAGACAACAGTAGACAACAGACAACAAAGTGCATGTGCAAATGTGCAAACAAAGAGCTACAGAGTGACAAACAACAAGGTAACATGTTTCAGGACTTATTGTAGTAATGAGGTATGAGTTGAGGTAGTGAGAGGAGAAACAGTAAACAGTAAACATTTGACATTTCTGAGTAGCAGCAATGATTAAAAAATATATTGTGCAAAAAAGAGCAAGATGATGAGAAAATATTGTGCAATATACTGCAACAAGAGAAGATCAGGTAGGTAAGTAGGTAGGTATGAACAAATTGTGAGTGTTTGTGCATGTGTGTGTTCATTAGTTCTGTCCTGATGTTATTTAGATCGTCTGAATGATGAGTGAAGCTGCAGTGGGTCCAGTGAGGGGGGGAAGCAGGGTCTTGATGACGTCTCATGACGAGCTGCTCGAAGCACTTCATGATGATGGGTGTGAGTGCAACAGGGCGGTAGTCATTGAGACAGGACACAGAAGACTTCTTGGGCACGGGGACGATGGTGGTAGACTTGAAGCATGTGGGAGATGATGAATATACATCTGCCAGCTGTTCAGCACATTCTCTCAGCACTCTGCCTGGGATGTTGTCTGATCCAGCAGCTTTACGTGGGTTGATTCTGCGTAGAGTTTTCCTCACATCAGTCGTTGTGAGACACAACACTTGGTCGGTGTGATTTCCACATTACTTCAATTCAGCTCTATGTAACTGGTAAGAACAACATTGTCACAATGTATTGCATTGTGTCGTGCTTGTTACTGTTTGCACATTTGCACAAATGCACTTTGGTGTCTTTTTGTCTAGTTCTTAGCTAGCTTTGTTCATGCGTAGCACCTTGGTCCAGGAGGAACGTAGTTTAGTTTTTACTGTGCACTGAACTGTATATGGTTGAAATGACAAAAGCCTACTTGACTTGACATGTTTGAGCAATTAAAGGAGTTCCAGGGAGGCCAGCGTTTGAGTTGATCATGGTGTTGGAGTACTGAGCAAACTTTTTACTTTGACAGTATCCAGGCACTAGTGAAACGCTGGGATCCGTGCACTAGTGTAGCTGGAGAACTAAAAGGAGTTTCTGTTATTCTGTACAATCAAAAATTCTGGTTTGACTTGAACGCACCTTGTAAACAAACAATTTTTAATCTCATTTTACCATCTAGCTTTATAAAGGCTAAATTATAAAAATATATATATATTTAAAAAAAAATTATTATTATATATAATTTTTTTCTATAATCTTTTCTATATATTTTATTTTTTTATGTAACCAGTTCATTATTAGCTTGAGATTTTTGGGACAGATTTAAAAGATGTTGCCATGGAAACGATAACGGAGCGCATCGACATAAAGTTTGCAATAAGATATTGTTATACAGCGCGATGCGGTGACCCGGTGACATTAACTTCCTGATCGCTAATTAGACTCAGGGGTTCCAGCTCGCGCAGATTGATGGAGTATAAAACGGAACCGCTTCCGCTTCCGCAGGCGCCGCGAGAATACGAAAGTGGCGTTGTGACGTCACAGAACCGCGCGGAGGAGGCTGGGCTCGTGAACCAAAACACGCAGCTGGCTAGTTGTTTCCTTTAAGTTTGGACTCATTTTGATTTCTAATGTAAAATAAAAGGATGAAATGATTACAAACTGAAAACCGGTAAGAAAACGTTATATATTTTTTTGTAGCGAATGTTAAGTATTGTTTATGTTTACGCGTGCTCTGCTCTCAAGCCGACAGAGTTCACAGCTAGCCGGCTAATTAGCTATATTACATAGAATTTAAGATATTTTTCTTAAAAAAAAAAAACACGTTCATTATTCAATAGGTCTGAGCTTTTAATCTCCTCAATTATACCCAGTTTAATGTAAGAAGTGACGCAGGCGTAGTTTCGTTGTGTGCGCGTGCATGTGGCTTGTGAGTGTTTGTGCGCGAGACCCAGAGATGTGTCTCGCGCCAATCGGTTCAGTTCGTTAACGAGCATTAATAACCCCAATAATAATAATCATAATAATAACTAAGCCCACTCTTATGGAGAAGTAGAGTGACGGTTCCTCTCCACCTGTAGGTTAAACTGGGTCAGACTTGAACAGCTTCCTCTACACAGTACAATGTGCATCACGTGATACTTTCTTTTCTCTTCACTTACTATAAACCTGTTTATCATTTAATCAGAATCGTCTAAAGTTTATTTTAAATGGATCCATGTAAGTCAGATTGTTCCTGTGTGTCTGGTGTGCAAAATTAAGGTGTTGTGGCTTGAAAAGTTTTCCTCCAGCCCTCACTTCTTTGTATTTTGTTTTCAAATAAATACTCAGACTGACTTGTATTTCTAATCTAAGTCTTGAGAAACACTTCTCCCACCTTCCTGAAGGAATTTCCTCATTTTCATTTCCAGTCTCTGTACTTGAGCAGCCTTTTTGTTTGGTAAGCCACTCAGTGACCTATAAACCTATTCTTAATACAGTAAGAAATATCACAGTATAAAATCTAACTTTTCTGGACTTATTAAAAATCTAACTTGTATCATGCATAAATCTAAAATATACTGGTGATGCTAAATGCCGAGTGGTTGGAACAGATGACCGGGGAAATAAAGTTAATCTTATAAGATTTAAGGGAAATGCCAAACAAGATTAAACCTCAAGTCAGCTTTGTGACATGATCAGGAATAAAACTACATGATGTGAAGACAATATGATAACATGGACAAATGAATGTCTGATATGAGGCCAGCTGTTGTAGAAACGAGTGAGCGCCGGCTTCCCATTCTTCTGATTCTTTCTTTTCCTTTTGGTATTTTTAAGTGAGCTTGCTTCAAGGCTGTTGGGTCCCTACTCACAAACATTGTGTTTTGTGTGATCCTAGAGTTTGGTGCTGCTGCTGCCTACTGTGTCAGAAGCAGTTAAGCTTATAAAGAAACTAATTTTTAATACAGTAAGAAATATCACAGTGCACAATATGAGCTGCTGCCCTGCTTCACCAAGACCGCAATGTTTGTGTCATATGCTTGAGTGTAATGTTATTGAGACTTGCAGTGTACATACAGATTTCATTCAGCATCTTTTGCAGTAGATGGGTAAAGACCAGCACCACTAGTACGATTAGGAAGGTGGAAAAAAGGACCCATGGAATGTTTAGGAGTGGAGTCTGCTGCAGTCTGTATGTGCCCATTATCCCTGGAAATCCCTGGCCACAGGAGCTAGTTGCTGCTGTGTATAAAGAATTATCAGAAATTGAAGGCAATGAGAGCAGAATGGCCATAAAGTTTCTTCCCACAGTTTCGTGACCGTGTCCTGCCACCTGCTGTCCGAGTGAGTGAGTGTAGGTTTTGTGGAATGTGTGGAACCTAGTTCAAAATGAATAACAAGAATATTTTATTCGTAGGTTTTAGTGCAGATTGACTTAACATCAGGGAGGTGTGGGGAAAAAAACAAGAGTCACTCTAAATGCCTGAAATGGAGCATTTTTACATTAGAGCCACTAATTATTTTGATAATCGATTCATCTATCAGTTATTGAACCGATTAATCGGATTATAGCTGTCGCAATCACTCTAGCTTTTTAGGTTGAGGTTATTTCGTGCATGTGGTGACTAACAATCATGATTAGAACTTTCAGTATATTTTAATGAGCTTTCCTGATGAAACAAAATCCAATGCCACAGCAAAGTGGAGGCAATAAAATATCGTTATTAATGCCTAAAGATGGCCGATGGTAATTAAGGGAGTTAAGGTAAAATGTTGAGAACCTTTAAGATCAAGTCTGTGAATGTCAGGGTCAAGCGCAGTAAAGTGTGTAAGTGAGAACAGAACACATGGCTAATTAGCGATATTCTGTGAGCTTAAAACCCAGCGATAAGGTGCACCATAAAGCGTGTGAATTTAACTTAAAGGTTCATTGAGGATACCTGGAAATCAAAACCCGACTCATAAACACAGCCACTGATTATCGACATTCTCGTCAGGTGACCTCACTCTCATGCCTTTCACACAGTGGCCACGCCTTTCACTCTGATTCCAACAAGGACATTTCGTCATGGAATATTTGGGGACGTATACATTCCACATATTAAATCGTATAGCATGTGGGACTTGAATTTTCCCTGATTGCAGTTTTTCTTTTTAAATTCTTAGTGTTGAATCATCCTGAACAGTACTGGAAAGCAAGGATTTTCACCACTTTCAGGTTAAAGAGAATAGAGGAGGAATTATTTCGGATTAGAAGAAAGGACTAGTATTATCTGGGGATGATGTAATTTGGAAACACTCGTTTTCAAAGCCTCTATTCTTCTCAGGAGATGGATTAAAAAGTTGCCCAGGAAAGAAAAACCTTGAATTTTTAATTTTTTTTATATACAACTCTGCTAAACCACAGACATGCTGATTTGCACGGGACTAATATCTCAGAACCTCATTGTTTGGTGAAATATGATGGGTCACATGTAGGTAAAATTTCACTTTACAAATTACAGACATGGTCAAGTTCTCACGGGATTAAGATTACGGACAACCACTGCAATTACAGCAAGTCCCCAAATTATGAACATTCGTAGTTGTGAACAAATCAAGGAAATAGCTCACATGTCTGCTGGACATTCACAGTTGTTCTCCTGTGTGCTTACTGTACAGTGAGATAATGTACAGTTGTGTAATCTCTGAATTGTTTAATCCAAGCATTACAATTTGTGGGACGTTTAACTTGAGTGCCGGTGTTAATAAAAATCTAAGAACAAGAAAGGCACACGAACCAAAGACCAATCCTAAACATATATTGTTCAAAAATAGTCACTCCAGTGCACCAGGTGCCAATATTTAAAGTGAATGAAATATCCGAAGTTGGTAAATAGTGCAGGCCAAAGTCGGCTTCACCGGTTTCAGTGAATTAGTCTGGAAGTACGTTTATAGCTTCACAGGACAGCCATTTTCTATCCTGATGGTGAACAGTACTAATTTCGGAAAATCCTCAAAAAAAAAAAAAAAAAAAAAAAAAACGAGTTCACAGTCCAATCCCACCCTGAGGCCCAGGCCTTTGTTGTTCAGTGTCCACACTGAAGGATGTAGCCAGAAGATTGGTGGAGAATTTAAATACTTATTATGCAATTTTTGTAAGGTGTTTTTAAACATCTAGGTTGATCACACAAAATCCCCCCCCCCCCCCCTCACATTTTGTGTGATCAACCTGGATGTTTTATAGATTGTTTTTTATTTTTTTTTACTGTGTTTTTCTTCCATTATTGTATAGGCTGGGGCTTAAACGAGCTAATCAGGTTTTCCTGTATTGTGACCTCATATACCAAAATGCCCCCCTCCAGCGCTATGACTCCGCTTGACCCGGTTCTGCCCGGCTCATCTGTTCGTTGGATGCTATTAAGAGCTACAGTAAATAATGCTAGGCTAGTTGGTTAACATAGCCTTCTTTAGCTCTAGGGTAACTTTGATGTTGCTAAATATTGAGGACATCTTTGTGAATTAATGCTATTACATATTTCCCCTCATTGTGTATGTGGAAAAGGCCTGGAAATGGGTGGGAAATACTTGATAAGATCATGAACCTTTTTGGTTCTGCATTCTGATTGGCTAGGGCAGGGGTCAGCAACCACAAACGCTCAGAGCCCTTTGGTCCTGTTTCCCACAAAAGAAAACCCTGGAAAAAAGATGAATATATTTATCATTACTATCAACAAGGACTTCATATTATGAGACAATAATTTAAAAATTAATTAAATCAAGAAATCTTTAAAGTGCCCCTATTATGCCATTTTAAAAGGTGCTAATGTTGCTTTATGAGTCTCTTAAAACAGGTTTACATGTATGCCAGGTCAAAAAACACTTGTTTTCTCCAAAAATAGATTTAATTTTACCCCATTTCTCAATGATTCGTAAATGACTCGTTTGAAGCAGTTTGAAGATTCAGTCTGTCTAAACCCCTCCTTTCCGTGAGCCCTCACTGCTGTGATTGGTCAGATGGCGCGGTGCTTTATGATTGGTCTACCGCTACAGCGTGTGTTGGAAAATGAAACGCCCGTCACCATAACTGAACGACGGCTCTGGAGACGCGTCAATAGAAAAGATGGCGTCGGTTTTACCGAGATTGCTGGAGAATCGAGGCGGGAATATTGCACCGTTTCTGTGCCTTGGTGTTCTGTATGAAAGGAACTGAGATGAAATTGGGGCCGTTGATGAACCCACCTTTAATAGAGAGGGAGGCATAGCCAAGGGCAAGACGAGATCCATATGAAAGATCTATATTCCTTTTTGTGGACCGGGCTGAGGTTGGATTTGCTTTAGTATTGAGACGGGTGATGTGTGCGGCAAACTGTCAGGATTCTTAAACACTACATTTTAAGCAACTTAAGCACACGTCTCGTATAGAAATGGATCAGACCATACACACCCCAGTTGGTGCTAAAGCTGTAATGCATAAACTGCTAAACTGAAAAGTTGGTTGAGATTGAGGTCATGTCCACCCCTAACTGGATCTTTTTAAAAATCTGCATGCAAACGTAGTTTTGGTTGTTGAAAAATGAGCTTTTGGAGAACACTCTTTCCAAAGTGAAGGTTTTCAGAGTGAAGATCCTTGATTTGACGTCAGCTTTGTTTATGAGGATATTTTGTGCAGTTGTGGACTTGCAAACAGTAAACTAGTGACCGTGTTAATGTTGCTTTCTGGACTTTTTACGTGTGCGCATAGTACGTTAACAGAGGTGCCTGAATGAACTATGAAACTCACTGCTGCTACATACAAACCTCGATACAAAGACACGGACCCTGCAGAAGGTGATCGCAAACATTAAGGCCGTTTATCACTGAAATCATGGGTTCTGTGTGAATTACAATATGCGAGTGATCTATTGAGTGTGTTGTTTACCTTTATAGCTTGTTTTCTGTGTGAAATGGCTTAAGACTTATGCAAACTTCTTTAAAAAAAAAAAAAAAAGTCAAATTTTAAAGTAAGATACATTATTTATTTGGTATTTGTGGAAATGTCAGTAATTTTTCACCTAAATGGCTGCAAGTGGTGACTGACTTTGTAACAGTGATTGAATCATTTCCTCAAAGAGCGTCATGTCACAAAATCTAAATCTTAATTGGAAGCCAATAATGGGACTTGCATTTGACGCATCTTTAAAACAAGTCATAATATTTACTCCAACAGTGGTTGGGGTCACAGTTATGACCCTGGTCTGGGGTTATCAGGCAGCTGAAATGTTTGTCAGGTCCTTTATTTCTTTCTTTTTGTTTGTCTTTTAGACAGATATGGAGACGTGTCTTTGGTGCACAGCGTCCGCTGAAAACGATGTGGCTGTTACAACGCTTCTGAAACAATACTGCAGCAATGATCTGTATGTACAAAAAACCGAGGCCGCTAATTCTGACCTCCAGTATTGCCTGGAGTGTGTGGTGGAGTACCACCGAGCGAGAGAGAGGGTCCCTGCACTGCACAAGGTACGAACACGCTGCAACAAACTGATGTCTTTCTTTACATTGCTCAATGTGTACATGCACCAAGAAAGTGTGGAAACCACACCGCTGCTCCGGGTTCATACACTGAGCAAGTGGAAGGGATTACTCCAGAGGTTTTAGGCACCAGGTGAGAAGGATTGTGAATGTACCGTGTAAGGTGCACACAGGAAGCACGTTCTAAGCAAGGAACAAACACAGAAAACGGTCGTATTCACACTGTATGGGCCACATGGGTGTGTGCAAACTGGGTACTCGCGCTACATGAGGTACAGTACAGGCCAAAAGTTCGGACACACCTTCACTCATTCAATGTGTTTTTTTTTCTTTGTTTTCATGACAATAAAGAAAACACATTGACAGATAGAAGAGAAGGTGTGTCCAAACTTTTGGCCTGTACTGTATACAAATGCGCACAGTGAGCCAGTTAGTGGGTTACTGCTGGTAAAAAGACATTTAATCAAATCAGTTTTAATTATATAATGGTTGATTTTATGAAGGTATATCTAATCATTGCATCAATTCTTTATTTTATATACAGCTATTTCACGTTTTGTATATGAATTTATGCACGTGCCTGGGGAGTAAATACAGCATGCAGTGGCATTTAAACTACGTAGCCGATTGTATTGTAGCAGTAAAAAGTGGTGATATCTGAGACTTTAAATTGGCAATTAATTTGCACAATGCGGTTACATACATTTTAGCTTTTAGTTGCATTGATGCACATCGTCTTGGGTCTGCAGCAGAAACTAATGAAGATAACTGTAAAATTGTTGAATGTCTGTGATCCGTTTTCCTTTATGTTTATCGAGTACCAGTCAACCATTTGGACACAAGTTTGGATTTATTTTTGGATTTATGTTTTATTCAAAATTATGAAATAACCCACATGCCATTAGGTAATTAATTAGCAACAATCAGTTGTTATTTTAAGACATGATGATCAGTTGTTCTGGAACAGTAATTGCGAGAACATTTTTATTGTCTTGTCGAATATGTATTGTCGAGAGTATTACCATCACGTAAGGTAATACTCTCAAAAATATCAATTACCAGCACGTAAGATTAGAGCTGTTTATTAAGGCTTTACAGAGCAGAGGCATGTTAATATCAACTGTTTGGAAACACCTTGTAATTAGAATGTGTTCAAACTTTTGACTAGTACTACTGTAATTGTAAGAATTCAGGAGTGTATTAATTAAAAACTCATTGTCTCCAAACCTTTCTTTTTGTATTTCAGAGCCTGTGGAAATTGGAGACTGCTCGACTGCTTCAAGTTTTCCAGGCAGCACTGGAGGTCGATCTGGAGGATGATGACTTGTACTTTGTTGAAGATGGTCATGAGCAGCCAGTCCCCAAGGTTTCACCTGAGGAATTTCACAACCAACTGAGATTCCCACTCATGGAAGTGCTGAAATACCCTTACCTCCTGTGTCACCTGGAGCTCTGTGAGTTACTTCTGAAAGCTTACGTTTAGGCTGTGAGACACTGCTGCCTGTCCTCATATATATATATATATATATATATATATATATATATATATATATATATATATATATATATATATATATATATATATATATATATGTATGTATGTATGTGTAATTATTTATTTTTTTGTGTGCGTGTGCATTTGTCCTTTCTTAGCTAGGGCAAGTTCTCACTCCATCTTGGGGCCGTTTAGCTCAAATTAAGTTTTGTAGATGGATAATTACAGGTAGATTTTAGTAATAAAATGTCCTTCAGGTGAGGCTGTTTTGCAAGTACAGTTCAGGTGAATTATAGTCTAATGCACTATTAAAGTATTTAATCTGATTGGTCAGAAAGAATTTAATTTTGCAGCACCGACCATAGTCATGGAGACCAGAACTACCCGAACCCGGTATGTTTTCTTTGAAAAAAATATTCGTGTTTCTCAGTAACTTGACATGACTATTTTCCTCTTAAATTTAAAAGACAGAAGGAGGAGAGACTAGTAAGGGAAGAATCCAATAATTTTATAGTTATAGTTAGAGCCTTCTGTGTTGCGCTACAACTTGATGGAGATTATGAAAAACTGAAATGCTGACTGATCGGGATGTGACGATGCCATGCCCTGAAATTTGCAGCTTCATTACAAGTGATGTTGGTCAAATTAATTGGGACATTTGATGAAATTTGTGAATGAAGGTAAAACTGATCAAGATTCAAAGAACTTTATTAATCCGAGAGGGAAATTGCTTATTCTTGGTTACAGTTGCTCACAGTCCAGTAGAAAGGAAAAGTAATAAATAAAAACTAAATAATAATAAAGTAAAACAAGAGAGAATAAAATGAGCCCTTAAACAGTAAGTATCATATTGCACACTAAACGTTTGAATACACTAAATACACTAAATGACTGAATGAATACACTGATATTATTGCAAACTAAATATGACCCAAGAGCATTGGTAAATATTGCACAAATTAATACAGTAATCACAGTAAACTGTGTTCAAAATTATTATGCAAATTGGATGTAAATGTCATAAACATGAAATGTTTAGTTTTTAAATTAAACTCATGGATGGTATTGTGTCTCAGGGCTCTTTGGATTACTGTAATGACATAGAGTTTTTACTCTCATAACTCCGCCCCTCTGTATTTAAGAGCCTTGTTTAATTAGCTTTTTTTTTAATAATGAAATTTACATTTTTTTCTTAAGGGATTTTTTTTCTCTTTCTCTCCCAGGTGACATAGTGGTGAAAGTGTTGTGCAAAATGGAGGCCATGAATAACCCTCTACCAGTGCATGACCAGTATCAGGGAACATACCTGCTTATGGTGCACCCAGATGAAACGGTATGTCCATCATCTTCGTCTTCTTCTTATTGTACATATCTATATTCATAAAATAGCAAAACTGTAGCACACCACTTATTTTAGACCTTGTATAATAGAAAATCAAATCTTAATTTGAGAGAGCTGGTATGTAGTTAAAATATTGAATGTTTAAGATATGAAACTGTTTTTGTTTATAAATATTCTAAAATGTGTTTAGTTCAATTTAAATAAACAGGTCACAGACTTTTAGTCCCTACAATGTAGTATGCTGTGTCATGTCCTTGAATCGGCATCCTGTATGGTGTTCACATTACTGGTGCATCACATTTAATGATTAAACATCAGGCATTGAAACACCTGTGCTTTTGTTGCCGCTAGTTCAGGGACATTTAACCAAAGATGCAAAGATTACGGAGGCCAGAGGTGTCGAGTGTAATGGACTTTATTCTTGTCTGAATATATCCGAGCAGTTTCTCTTCTAGGATGCACGCTTATGTACGTTTACATGACACTTCTAGGACTGCAACTAATTATTTTAATAATCGATTAATCATCTGTTGATGATTTTTTTTGATTAATCGGATAAAGCTCAAAAAACAAGAAACATTAATTTCCAACCCTTTATTTGAAAACGGAACTAAAATCTTTAGAAAGTGCACAAACATGTTGCTCCTTGAGCGGTTATAATAATAATAAATTAAATTTATTTTAAATAATAAATAATTTTAATAAAATAAAAATGGAGTAACACAAAAAACAGACATGTATGCATTACAACTGCCAAATATATACAGTGGAACCTTGAATGGCGACAGAGCAGTTTGTGTAAAGCAGAGAGAGGGCGTGCATGCGTGCGCGTAGTGTTGCCAACTTTTAAAAACTTTTCATATTACCCTAGCAACCCCCCCTCCCCCCAAAAAGCACTTAGCAACAATTTTTAACATTCATTTGGCTACTTTTAGCAATTTTTAAAAAGTGACTCAGAAGAGCAGTGGCTGCAGGTTTCACTCAGTAGAGTGCGGGGGAGGGGCTTCATAAGGTCTAAATAGCCAGGCACGTCACATATTTCAAATGTTTTTGCTGAGATAGCCAGTCAATTTGAGAACATTAATTATTAAATATGTAGTTTTGAGTTGCGATTACGTAATGACGTCATCACGCAAAGTAATATGTTAATAAGAACCTATTTATTGTGCAACTGGATTTAATGTTTTAATATAATCGAATACGCGGCGCCTCATAGAGTGTAGAGACATGATGGGCTTACGCTTGTCAGATACTACGTGATGACGTCATCTGGTGACATTTGGCTACTTTTCATTGGAATTTTTTTTTTCCTCCTTTTCCGTTTATTTTTATTTTTTTTCAATTTTTTTCCCAAACAGATGAAATATACACTTTCAGGAGAACCTTAACAATGTAAGGAAGATAGAAGTAAGAAGAGGAAAAGAGAAAAGAACAAAAAAAATTAAAATCAGTTACAGTAAAGGGGCATGTTGCTTAAAATATGGAGAAAAAAATAACTATTACATAGATGATGATGATGATGATGATGATAATAATAATGTAAAAGCAAGGAAAGCTATTTAAACCTAATCAGAGTTAATAGAAATTGTTTTTTCATACATTTCCAAAAACCTGACGTTTATTAATGCTAGTCAAACAAAAAGATGTGAGCAGTGAGTCAATCTCAATCAGGAAATGTTTAAGAATGGGAATTAAGCCTGTAAATTTTTGCTTATGTATGAAGAATTTGCCAGACAAAATAAAGTTGAAAATGTATTCTTTAGATTTGTTGGCAGAGTCAAAGTAATAACAAATAATATCTTTTAAGCTAAAAGAATGTGCAAAGACAAGGGGTTTCATTGGAAATAGTTGGCATGTGCGTGTGCAAGTAGGATGGGTCTGTGTGTCTGAGGTACGGTGTCCAATGACGCGCACACACACACAGCAGGCTAAGCCTTGAGCAGAGAGAGAAGATGGATTTTTAACGGTTCTAATGAGACTTGCTTTTGCTTTACACGTGCGCTGTACACACCCGCATACAGACACAAAATAAAACATGTTTTACACGCAGTGCACGGATGTTGATTTACAGTTGATTAATGTGTTACAGTGGTTACCTAATCGGAATGTTGGTTTTACCGTCGTGGCGCTCGGCGGCAGCATTTGGGTTTGTGCGTTTGCTGGCTTTTACCACTGAGTGGCGCTATATAACTACAGACTGACGCCTCATGCCTTAATTCATTCTTTGCAGGATGAATGAGCTGCGCTCCTTTAGAACTGCACGTAGTAGCGGATAAAATTAAGTGAAACACTGTAGTTCATTAATATATACTATACTATATAATATATATATTAACATAATTCATAATCACAGTACTAAAATTACAGTTCAAATGTAGAATTCAGATGAAATTAAATCTTATTAGGATCAAATTTAAGCACAATAAATGTTAACACAGTGAGCCTTTAGATTTTATCACGTGTAATTAGAAAAGACGCGTGTAGGGTTTTGTCATTTTATTTCTTGTTCTTTAAATTTATAGTAGATTTATTAACTGAAATAAATGACCATAAAATGAAAACATTGTCAGGACGATCTACTGCGTCAGCAGATGTCGGTCATTCAGCCATTTTGTGTTATTATAAGAATGAAATGCAGGAGGCTGTTATGATCTGTAACGGGTTCGACCCAAGTTGCACGGACAGCAGCATAAAGCAAGGACATGAGGCGAGGTCTTGCGGGAAAAGGGTAATTTATTTAGGTAAAATGGGGAAGGAAAGGGTTGAAGGCGGGAGAATGGAAAGAAAGGGAAGTGGATAAAGGTTGTGCATGTGCAGTTCCGGGGGCTGTGCCACACAGCTGACGATAAGTGGCGGTGTGCGGAGTGGCAGAATGGAGCACGCGGAGGCAGCGCTTCCTCGTGATGGCGCGTCTCCCGTTGTCGATGAACGGTGGGAGTCCTCGCTGACACAAAAACTTAACACAAACGTCCTCGCAGCCTTTTCCTCTTCGGCAGCAGGGCTGAGTGAAGATTCCGCGGGAGATCGGGCAGCTCTTTCTCGCGCTGTCCTCAGCGCGGGGATCAAAGGGCGGAATTCCAGTGTCCTTGTTTAAAGTCCCTGGGGCGCGTCACATCGCCCCACTCACATACCACTCTCCTATTCTCCACCACACCACATAGTCCAGGACTTCGGACTAAACTCCGCGCCTTGGTTTTATAATGTGGAGCAAGCCCGAGATCATATTAAGTATAGTTAAGTATTGCTAGCCGGCACGAATAGGTGGCTCCGTCCCTTTGCCGCCTATTCAGGGAGCCTACGGAGTGAGCGAGTAGCGATAGTAGATTTGGGCGCACGCCGTGACAGATAATTTTCTTTAATAGTAAATAATGACCCCCGTTGCGCTGTACCACCGCTGGCAAACCCTTATGAAATACAAGTTAAACATTAAATGAATTTACAAAACTTTATGCGTGCGGTTAAGCGCTGATTCTACGTAAGGAAAATAACTCCATTTGAATTAAATTAACAAATATTGTAAGTAAATAACAATAGCCCACGTTTAGAAAAGCATTTTTTAGATTATAAACCAAGGATTAATAAACCAAGATGGTCCCATACCTGTTTTTTTCTTCTTTTATAAAAATACCAAAGAATATTATTATTATTATTAATATACAGATTAAAAACAATACAATTTATGCTATCAAGGAAAATCTCAATTTCTTCCATTCCAAGGATTAAAAAAGGTAACAATGTCAACTTTAGAATCTAGAATCCAGAAGATTAAATTTACATAAATTTAGATCACTGAAAGTCTCCAGAAGAGCCTCAGATCCAAGAGATTTTTAAAGTGGGGAGAGGTGCATTTCAGTTTCTCTGAATGTATAGGAGAGAACAGCTGATTCACTCCTGGGGAGGATGAATAATTTGCATTTGAATGTTGTCTGGCATTGTAAAGCACACACGGTGACACTAAAAGAACAACCCAGGATTAATAGGAATAAGAGGCCCTGATTATACTGCATAAATATTATTTAGCACAACAAAATTCCTCCACGCTCGTGAAAACTTTATGCATGCGGTCGAGTGCTGATTGAACTATAGGAAATTAAAGAGGATGATTTTTATTTAGACTATTATCTTTTTTTTAGGCATGCCAGCTGCCACTTTTTAGTTAGAAGTTGTCAATACAAATCTTATAATCCCCACATGACATGACGTAATTAGGCACGGCTGGTGAGCTATCCTTGCTAATGATCCCGGGCTTGCACCCGCGTTATAAAATACTTGGGGTTTGTTGGGTTACAGTGGATTTTACTACGCGGTGTGAGCGCAATGGCTCTCTGCGGATGGCCGGACCGGCCCCTCCCACCTCTCATTTCTTTGAAGTCCCTGGGGCGCGTTTCATTTGTCCCGCTTGCATGCCGCACTTCCGTGTTGCGCGCATGTCACACTCACACCGCATAGTATTTCCCCCCCCCACGATTTTCTCCAATTCCTCCCCGCCACTAGGGGGCTCCCACATTAAGACTACTACTACCACTCAGTACTACCACTTGTTTCCTCTGAACCACGTGACGCCAGCCGACCGCATCTTTTCGAACTCGCGCACCGTTGGGGGCGGCGTAACACACTCGGAGGTCAGCGCTATCCGCTCCTTCTTCTTGCATGAGCTCACAGTGCTCCCACATTAATCACAGTTCTACGGCGAATAAGGGGTGTCTAAGTACCTCTCATCCCTCCCCTCTGAGAGCTTGGCCAATCAGCTCTCTTTAGAGCTCTGACTGCGAGAGGTTACAGCATCACCCGGGAATCGAACTCGCGACCCCCGGATGATAGGGCGAGCACTTTTCCACTGCGCCACTCAGAGGACTGCAGTGATGTTTTCAACATCGGACGAAACAATACAATACAAAGGAAATTGGATTAAATATGGTGGTATGTTCTGCCGGTTAACTCTAGGTCCTGGCATTCATCTGAATGTTAATTTTGATATGTACCTTGTCAAACCAAGCACACCCACTCATTCAGTGCTATTTCCTGATGCAGTAGCCTCTTTTCAGCAGGACAATGTGTTGACTTATCTCAGGAATTTATCAACAAATTCTAAGACCTCAAGAGTCTGTGGGGTGAGGGTCTGTGGGGTGAGGGTCTGTGGGGTGAGGGTCTGTGGGGTGAGGGTCTTACAGACTCTATCCCAAACACGTTTATTCCTTGAAAGCTGCAACTTGCAGCACTTACAGAAAGTTCTCCTGAGGTTGTTGTGGAAGCATGTTCAATGTAGATTAATTTGAGACCATGATGATGATGATGATGATGGATTTTCAATCTATTTAGTTGTCATGTAATGTACTTATTAGAGAGAGAGAAGGTCTGAAATAATATTTTTTTGTTAGACTAGGAAAGTTAGATATGTGACAAATAGCTGAACAGTCAGAAAACTGGGTACTTGTATTAAGGGTTCAAGCTAAAAATTCTAAGATTGTTTCTCCAACACATGCCTCCAACAAATGATCGTTTAAAACTTGTATCCTGTACATAATAGTGTCCTGTACAAAGATTTTTTTTTCTCTTTTTTTTACTACTCAGTAATAAACTTTGTTCTCGGTTTTATTGACTTTTGTTGATGCCCAAATGAGGCTACAATTATTTATCTGATTTAGAAGTAGTGGTGAATGTGTATGTAGATGCCTGACCATCACACCTTCAAAGACATGCTTTGGCAAAATTTAAGCATAGCTTATCCCTGGAAAATGTGAATCATAGAATTTTTATGCCCAGTCTTTTCGAACAAGATGTTCAGTAAGCACTCACTGAGTGGTCCATAATTTTGGCGTTGTATTATAATACAAATTCCAAATTATGACACTTGCATCCAATTTGCATAATAAACACTAAATGTTTATTAAACTCATGGATGGTGTTGTGTCTCAGGGCTCTTTGGATCATTGAAATGAATCTCAGACACGCGTGATAATTAGTTTGGCAGATGAGCCCAATTAAAGGAAAAGTACTGAAGAAGGTCTTAAGCAGGCCACAGGTTTCAAGCAGTATGGGAAAGAAAAAGGATCTCTGGTGCCGAAAAGCGTCAAATAGTGCAATGCCTTGGACAAGGTATAAAAACATTAGATATTTCATGAAAACTTAAGCGTGATCATCGTACTGTGAAGACATTTGTGGCTGATTCAGAGCACAGACAGGTTCGTGCAGATGAAGGCAGAATGAAGAAGGTTTCTGCAGGACAAAGTCATCAGATTAAGAGAGCAGCTGCTGAAATGCCATTACAAAGCAGCAAACAGGTATTTGAAGCTGCTGGTGCCTCTGGAGTCCCGCGAACCTCAAGAGTCCTTTAAAGGCCTGCAGTTGTGCATAAACCTACTATTTGGCCCCTAATCAATGCTCACAAGCAGAAACGGTTGCAGTGGGTCCAGGCATACATCAGTAAACAAGACTGTTTAAAAACTTCATGAGTGTCGTGCAAGCCTGGATGGTCCAGATGGATGGAGTAGTGGATGGATGGCCCAACAAGGCGGCGACGTCGATATGTAACATCCTTGTTATGTTTTGGGCCAGAATCATGGGGAGAGAGCTGGTAGGCCCCTGTAGGGTCCCTGAAGGTGTGAAAATGACCTCTGCAAAGTATATTGACTGACCACTTTCTTCCATGGTACAAAAAGAAGAACCGTGGCTTCCATAGCAAAATCATCTTGCACCATTTCATACAGATAAGTAGTGATCTTAGGAGTGATTAGGAGGTTGGTCGGGTATTTTTCCAACCTCCTAATAGTTGATGACTAGAAGGTTATACTGACTGTCATTTGCATTTACTAATTATGAAAATCAGAGAAATATCATTTGTGTAATAATTAGGAACACAGTGTATATTAAATTTTTTGGTGTAATATAATTTTTGTCCTTGTCCTCTCAGGTGCGTCGCTGGGCGATAGCCACCGCCAGGTCGTTGGGCAGGGTGGACCGAGACAACTATTATGATCTACAAGAGGTCTTCTCCTGCATGTTCTACATCATTGACTTAGGAATCACTGTGGACTTTCCAAATGTGGATGAATCCTACTGTTCTGGCAAGCTCCAGATACTGCCTCCACATCTCTATGACTCTAGAAATAAGAAGAGTTACTGGCTAGGTATGCTTTTTGTGCCTCCTCGCTTTCTTCTAAATGGTGCTACTCTACTATTTCTATAAGGGCACTTTGTTTGTTTAAAACAAGGCTTTAGTCTGATGTAGTCTTTTGCTTCAAGACTACAGGAAGCGTTTATGCTTGTGAGCTGATGTGTTTTTAAATACACCACCAAACCGCTTGATGGTAGTTTGCTCTATAGAGACTCAGCACATTGCCATAGAACCAATGTTCAACTCAATCCAAAAATGGAA
Source organism: Channallabes apus (assembly GCA_030522415.1). Lineage (NCBI taxonomy): Eukaryota > Metazoa > Chordata > Actinopteri > Siluriformes > Clariidae > Channallabes > Channallabes apus. Next base: position 345,121 of record CM060111.1, on the reverse strand, counting down.
GTGTAGTAGCAGTGTGTCAGGCAATGCTATACGTTATGCCAAAAGGTACGGAGCATAAATCAGAAGCTTAAATCAGAACTTGGGCAGATCTGCCACACTCTAAATCTCAGCTTTATCCGTTGCTGTTTATAGTTAAGCAAAGATGATTCTTCTGGAATAAAGTATTTCTCTTTCTCAGGTATCTGTATGTTGCTGATGCAGCTGGACTCGCAAGCCATGGATTCCTTATTAATGGGGCCAGAGGGGCAAGCCAGCATTCCCCAATGCATTATCAATACAATGAGTGACTGTAATAAAGGTATAAAACTGTTTTATCAACCATAGTATTACTAGCGATACTCCCTAGTACTACTCAGATATTTAGAGATTTTATCACATCTGAAGTATAGCAAGATATGCCATTGCTAGCAAGTGCATGTGGGTTTTGTAACAAAATGGACTTCCAGAATTGTTCTGTTTAAATCTTGATGTTTTTTTTACTCTTGAGGTTTTCCTGGTGTCTATAAACTGGCATCATGATATTCGTGCTCAGGACACCATTTTGGACAAGGTTTTTGGTTCATATTCTTGGTTCCTTTCTACAGATCTGGCCTTTAAACACGCACGTTTTTCAGAAAAAGGATCCCACGACTTCCTGTGGGTGCGTGCGGGAAGCTGTGAAAATGCCCTTCATTACCTGTAGGGGGCAGTCGTGTTTCAGCCTGAAGTATTGTGTGTCTACTGAAGCCGAAAAATGTGTTGTCTCTTAGGCGCCCATTGACAGAGCTCATAAACATGTCAAGCTCAAACTGATATGTATTTATTCTTCATTTTCTTCTCTACTTCAATAATGGTACTTCTTTTGAGTGTATTATTATTATTATTATTATTATTATTAGTAGTAGTAGTACTCCGAATTTATTATTATTGTAACGCACCCGCGCGTGTGCAAAAAGACTACAAAGATTTATGCGCGGGCACTGGTGGCTCAGTGGTAGGTAATTCGCCTTCCATGCGGAAGGCCCGGGTTCGATTCCCAGCCAGTGCCCAAAGTGCCGGTGTTATGCGCTAAAATGCACCCCTACATAATCGCTATCACATATTATATTAGAAAATAAATTCATAGGTTTATTATTATTATCAAACATATTACTATTATAATGAACCCTAGGCACGTGACAGCCGTCAAGAGCATTAATACAAAATCTTGTAAAATGTTTATTTTGTGGCACATTTATACAGGAAAAAAAAACATTAATTAGAATACATAAAATATAAGGGACAAAGAACTATAGATTTGAAAGTCCAAAGAAAGGTTAAAATACACAAGAGGATTGAAATTGAGTATAAACCGTGAAAAGATGTAGCAGAGACACTTCACTTAAAAATAATATCATAATAATGCAGTATTTATTAGGCAAAAACCAGGCTTTATGCCATTTAATATCCGAGAGGGAAATTTTATTGGAGATCCTAAATTCCAGAGTTGGTTGGTCGGAAGCACATTTGAAGAAAAATATTTAGGCCTAAAAAGATGCTTTAAAATTCATTCATCGGCTTGTATAAACTGACAGCCTTAACAAAAGGAAGCGTTTTGATCAAAAGGATGATAATCGTGTGCGAAAAATGCAGACATGAAGAACTATACTCGACAAGAATATAGAGATCATGTTTACAATAAGACATAATTAATTAAATAATAAAATTGTATCAAATAAGAACTTTATCTAAAAGCCAGACCGACCAAATATCTCATTCACTGCTGAAGTAGTTAAATATGCTTATACTGTCTGTATACGTACGTAGGTTACATTTTAAAAGTACAATCGCAAGTAAATTACAAACTGTATGTAATGTTGTTGTAAAATATGAATAAAACAGTATTAGACACAAATATATGATTTAGTAGTATATATATATATATATATATATATATATATATATATATATATATATATATATATATATATGCGCAATGAAAAAGCTATTTACACAGGAGTGCTCAAATGTAAAGCAATTATTAATTTATTGTGTATATTTAACTTCATTCAGTTTAAGTTATATGAAAAATAATGTCCCTACCAGCCTACTATTATTTTCTGTTCAAATATAATCTTTAATAAAGTTAGCCTAATAGGCTAAGACAAAAACATGTTTGCATCGGGATTGGAAATACATGTTTTTGTTTTAGTCTATTCTCTGAATACAACGCGACAGCGCGCTCTGTAAAGCATCTTCTCACCTTTCATTTTACGAGAGGTGAAGTTATCAAACCGGTTTCACTGCTGGGGGAATTCGCAGAATTGGGGTTTTTTAAAACACACACTGATTTATACACATCGCGCAGCTCTTTCTCGCGCTGTCCTAAAAGGGCAGAATTCCAGTATCCTTTTTCTTCCATTCCAAGGATTAAAAACTGTAAAAATGTCAACCTTACAATCCAGAAGATTAAATTTACACATTTAAAAAGAAGCCTTAATCACTGAAAGTCTTCAGAAGAGCTTCAGATTCAAGAGGTTTTAAAGTGTGAAGAGGTGCATTACAGTTCCTCTGAATGTATAGGTGAGAACAGCTGATTCACACTTGGGGAGAGTAAATAGTCTGGCATTGTAAAAGGAGGCACTAAAGAGGAGGATTTTTATTTAGACTAAAAAAAATTAACCTGCATCTATTTTTATACAAGATTTTGTATTAATGCTCTTGACGGCTGTCACGTGCCTAGGGTTCATTATAATAGTAATATAATATTTGATGATTATGATAAACCTATGAATTTATGCTCTAATATAATATTTGATAGCGATTCCCTGGCTGGGTATCGAACCCGGGTCTTCCACATGGCAGACGAATCACCTACCTCTGAGCTACCAGATTAATAGGAATAGTGCTGAGCTATGTAGTAAATTAAAGAGGAGAATCACGATACCGAATCGCAGTCCTGAGCCCTCATTTAAATTAAATTAACAAATATTATAAGCAAAAAAACAATAGCCCACGTTTACATTTAGGCATTTGGCAGACGCTCTTATCCAGAGCGACTCATTTTTTAAAATTTTTTTTTTATCTCATTACACATCTGAGCAGTTGAGGGTTAAGGGTCTTGCTCAGGGGCCCAACAGTGGCAACTTGGTGGTTGTGGGGTTTGAACCTGGGATCTTCCGAACCGTAGTCCAATGCCTTAACCACTGAGCTACCCCTGGCCCGTTTAGAAATGGTTTATAAATTCTTTCCGACATGAGTTGGCCCGGTGTTATGCACAGAGCGCTGGGAGATTTCCTGAAGCTCCGAAATCGCTGGGGCATTTTTTTCTAAATAGACGCTATCTTTAATAACTGATGGAGGTTTTGAGCTGTATACACACGCATTTTTGAGGGGTTTAAAATGAATTAAGTCGGAGCAGATGCATGAAATGTATATAAGAAACTTATTAGGAATTTTAAAGCACGAATTTGGGCATCTCATTTCATCATTATGAAAATAATATGAAGCACATATACACACATCATGAAAGATCTGTTGTAAAACTAAATAAAATTCATGTTTGCTTCAGCATTGGAAACAATATTGTTTTAGGCTAAGTAATTATAAACGATTCTTCGTTTGGTCTTAACATGCTCAAAACGCATGAAAATCAGCACATGGGTTGGAATCTGCGGCCATTGGGAGGCCAGTATGGCTCGGCCCTGGGAGTGGCCCACGTCCTTCACATCGACCCCTGGAAAATCTTGCTGCATAGAGATTACACACTTTCACCTATACATGGTACACATTTGGAATAAAGTTTGTGTACATTGTGTACTCTCTATGTTAAGAGAATCTGGAAGCAGAAACTGTTTACTTTTAGAAATCTCTAATAGTTTACTGTAAAGAAATATTTGATATCTTGAATGGTGTTGCTATGGCACAGATTTAAATTAAGGACCTAATAGAAGAAACGGAATGCTCTTATGTCTTGAGCGGAAAGTCCTAATGTTTCAATATATTTTACACGGAGAGAGTGGTTGTGAGGAAGTTTGCTCATATTCATAATTTGTGATGCTAAAGTAATATAGTTTAGAGTCGGTGTCCCTTTTAATACCAGTGTACATTGCTAAGATGTGTTTCATTAGACCCAAACTGTCACTTTTGTAATTTGGTATTTCCCCTTTAAAAGCATGTGCTTACTGTGGCCATCGTCTTTCTGGTGCACCCGGGCGGCGAAGGTGCAGGTGCTTGGGCCCCTTCAACCATTGCTTGAAACTATAAAATTTTTTCCCCTCAGTGATGTGTGAAAGTCCAAAAATAGTAGGTTTTAATCGTAAAGTTAAAACGTGGCTTTAGTCTGAAAAAAGCTGAAATTTGGATTGTAGACATCACGTGTAAAAAAAGGATTAGATAGGATTTAGAAAATGTTTCCAGAATCTAGATATAAAATTTTGGTCTTTTTTTACCTTTTTGTTTCAGATGATGACCCCGGATCAGATCCCTTTTGGCCAGCTTTGCACTGTTTCTTGGTCATTTTAGACCGTCTGGGCTCAAGGATCTGGGGACAAATAGAACCACTAGATGCTTTCCATGCCATCACTAGAGCAGGCAGCTACGAGGATGAAATTAAAAATATCCGACAGAATACTGCAGGGTATGATGTCTGTAGCTTTGTCTCTGTAGTATTACTGTATAACAGCAGTGTGTTTAGATTGTGTAGCTGTAGGTTAGGTTTATTTATTTATTTTATTTCTACTTGAAATTGAATTAACAGTTCATCCGTATATTTACAGAGGACATTACTTTGACTTAGGATCACGTGTATACAGGTAGTTTAGTTTTTACAATACAACATTTTTGTAATTCTAAGGTTTATTTATTTCTTTCTTTCTCTGATTGTAATCAGGGCAAGAGTAAAAGTGGAGCCTGAGAATGATGACGACGTGATATCCTGCAGTCAAATTGTGTATAAATGTTATACTGAGGAGAGAACAAGTAGAGTAAGCTGCTGCTGTTTTTTGTTAACTGCATACCATATATAAATTGTAAATGTAATCGTTACATTCTTACATTAACAGCATATATACAGTGGTGTGAAAAACTATTTGCCCCCTTCCTGATTTCTTATTCTTTTGCATGTTTGTCACACTTAAATGTTTCTGCTCATCAAAAACCGTTAACTATTAGTCAAAGATAACATAATTGAACACAAAATGCAGTTTTTAAATGAAGGTTTACGTTATTAAGGGAAAAAAAAAAACTCCAAATCTACACGGCACTGTGTGAAAAAGTGATTGCCCCCCTTGTTAAAAAATAACTTAACTGTGGTTTATCACACCTGAGTTCAATTTCTGTAGTCACCCCCAGGCCTGATTACTGCCACACCTGTTTCAATCAAGAAATCACTTAAATAGGAGCTACCTGACACAGAGAAGTAGACCAAAAGCACCTCAAAAGCTAGACATCATGCCAAGATCCAAAGAAATTCAGGAACAAATGAGAACAAAAGTAATTGAGATCTATCAGTCTGGTAAAGGTTATAAAGCCATTTCTAAAGCTTTGGGACTCCAGCGAACCACAGTGAGAGCCATTATCCACAAATGGCAAAAACATGGAACAGTGGTGAACCTTCCCAGGAGTGGCCGGCCGACCGAAATTACCCCAAGAGCGCAGAGACGACTCATCCGAGAGGCCACAAAAGACCCCAGGACAACATCTAAAGAACTGCAGGCCTCACTTGCCTCAATTAAGGTCAGTGTTCACGACTCCACCATAAGAAAGAGACTGGGCAAAAACGGCCTGCATGGCAGATTTCCAAGGCGCAAACCACTTTTAAGCAAAAAGAACATTAAGGCTCGTCTCAATTTTGCTAAAAAACATCTCAATGATTGCCAAGACTTTTGGGAAAATACCTTGTGGACCGACGAGACAAAAGTTGAACTTTTTGGAAGGTGCGTGTCCCGTTACATCTGGCGTAAAAGTAACACAGCATTTCAGAAAAAGAACATCATACCAACAGTAAAATATGGTGGTGGTAGTGTGATGGTCTGGGGTTGTTTTGCTGCTTCAGGACTTGCAAGGCTTGCTGTGATAGATGGAACCATGAATTCTACTGTCTACCAAAAAATCCTGAAGGAGAATGTCCGGCCATCTGTTCGTCAACTCAAGCTGAAGCGATCTTGGGTGCTGCAGCAGGACAATGACCCAAAACACACCAGCAAATCCACCTCTGAATGGCTGAAGAAAAACAAAATGAAGACTTTGGAGTGGCCTAGTCAAAGTCCTGACCTGAATCCTATTGAGATGTTGTGGCATGACCTTAAAAAGGCGGTTCATGCTAGAAAACCCTCGAATAAAGCTGAATTACAACAATTCTGCAAAGATGAGTGGGCCAAAATTCCTCCAGAGCGCTGTAAAAGACTCGTTGCAAGTTATCGCAAACGCTTGATTGCAGTTATTGCTGCTAAGGGTGGCCCAACCAGTTATTAGGTTCAGGGGACAATTACTTTTTCACACAGGGCCATGTAGGTTTGGATTTTTTTTCTCCCTAAATAATAAAACCCCTCATTTAAAAACTGCATTTTGTGTTTACTTGTGTTATCTTTGACTAATAGTTAAATGTGTTTGATGATCAGAAACATTTTGTGTGACAAACATGTAAAAGAATAAGAAATCAGGAGGGGGGCAAATAGTTTTTCACACCACTGTGTATATATATATATATATATATATATATATATATATATATATATATATATATATATATATATATATATATATATAATATTTATGTATGTATGTAACCAATCCTTTCCTCTTTCTTTTCCATGTATGCTGTGTCCTTTAGACATCAGACTTATCCAGCAATAATGATACCAGTGGCAATGCAATTTTTGAAGAAATGAGCTGCCTTGTTAATTTTTTGCAGTCTGAAATGGGCCAAAGTATGCGTGTATATGGTAGCACTTTTCTTTGGTTCATTCCTTTCGTCCGTGCCGTCATGGAGGTACCTGTGCTTAATAGCATCTGCATTGGAGAAGTTATCCACTACCTAAAAGACAATGTCAGCAGCGATGTGCTATCTGGATTGACACAAACCTGCGACAAAGTCACAGAGCTCTTTATCCGTATGCTAGTTGATATAATTGAGCTGCACTTAAGCAAAGGCTGCATGGAAGCAGTAAACTACTTTGCCCCTGTCTGGGTAAATATGGTAATGCAGTGTGCTGTTCTGTCTGATGATCTTTGTAACACTAGAATTCGAGACCCATGGAGGGGGAGCTATGCAGTAACTCCACGTTTTGGTAGAGGGACTCGCGTGCCAGCTGTAGGTCTTGGTGCGATAAGTCAAGCTTGCATTAAGCTGATTCGCTCTCTGTTAAGAGAAGGGGGTCGAATGGGAACAATTCCAGAGGCTGCACATTTTCTGGATGTAGTCAACCGACACATGCGTGATGTCTCATCTAGAAAGTTTATTCTTTCCCGATCAGAATATGACGGTCTTAATAAATGCTTACGAAATCTTGTAAAAGCAATATCGGATAGGCCTGCAGTTTCAAATGATGTTCTGCCACGTGCTCCACCAACGCCACCCTCAGATCCCCCAGAAAATGTCGTTTCCTACCCAAATTCCACATTGACTCCGCCTCTGCAACAGCTACAAGTCAAAGATGCAGCGGTTGGTCCAAATGGTGGAGCAGGTACAAGTAATTTTAAGGATGAGCCACTGTGGCATCAAAAGAAAAGTTTCTGTGATGGAGAAATAAAGGTAAAGGAAGAATCTCATAACGCAATAGAAATATCAGAAGTTACACCTTGTTTTGATTTAAATCGTATAAAACCAGACTATGACAAAATAGAGGAAATCAGATCTAAGTTTAATGATCAGAACCTTTCCAAGATACACGCCATTGCTAAGAGATCTGAGCCTAAGGAGGAACAAGGTCAGTGCAGTGGCTTGAAGGAGATTGGACATGCATCAGATGAACGCACTCTGCCTTCAACCTCGCAATTTAAGATTCAGGACTCGGTTAGCGATGCCATGGTTAGCGAGTCCTCTAAAGATGATGATGATGAGCCCTTTAATATTCGAAGGAAACGCTTAAAAAGATCTTTAAATTCTGGAGAAGAGGATTTAACTGCTGCCAAGCATATTCCAAAGCAGTTGTCTAGCAGTGCAAAACATGTCCATGAGAGTAACACAATCACCGTTTCTTTACTTGATGATAAGTTATTCGAAAAAAAGATGACACATGATCCTCCTTCGAACGAGGAATTTAACAAGAGCTCAGGCCGTGAATATGATGATTTGAGTGAATCGCAATTATTTGAGTTTGAAACCCAAGAACATGTGGTGTCTTCCTGGAATGAGCCACAGATTGACAGCCCAGTTGTTCAGAATGATCACAAAGTATGCCTTAGTCATGATGCTGTGGAGCCCATGGCGACTCAGCCTGTCTCTGAGGAAGATATTGAGAGAGCCTCTTTGCAAGTCGAGGTGCAAATCCGGAAACGGCCACTGGAACTGCATCAAGCATCAAGCACGCAAGGTCCAACCAAACCACATCCTAATGAGAAACCTGATTTCATTCAGTCCAAAAAGTCAGGAATTCCCACTGAAAAATTTAGCCTTGCTGATAAGAAAGCCACGCAATGCCTGAGTAGAAAGCCAACTGGTAATGAAGCCCCAAGAGAAAAAAAAAAGATGCATCACAGAACACAAAATGCTGTGTCTCAAGACCCTGTGAAACCAGGGGGTTCTTCCCCAATGCTGACCTCACCTTCTGTTCCATCAACATCTACTACAGCCCCTCACAGAGGCATTTCTACATCCTCTGTTGCACGTTCTTCATCCACTCCTGCTATAGTTCCACCAAAAAAGGTTCGCAAACGTGCTGAATCTGAAGTACCTCCAGAGCTTATTGGGTTAAAAAAGAAGGCAAGGAAAGCTTTTGATCTTTCACAACGTTCCTTGGACTGTTTGGGTGAACTTCGGTCACACGGCCAGAATGTGCATGTTGAGTTACAACAGAAATCAAAAAACTTTTGTCGGCAGAAGTCTGTGAAAAAAGGAATTTGTTTGCCTCCACAAGCAATGCAATACATTAGACAGAGTCGTGGGAAACTTCAGAAGTCAACACCAGCAACTGATATTAAATCAAACAAACATTCTGTACCAGAGACCCTATCGAAATCAAAACCTGCAGTTGAAACTGTGGGAGAGCCAAGTGATGATGAGGACTATGATTACCCTTTTCTTCCCTGTTCCCAGCCTGATCCTGAGAGGAGGACAGACAATAAAATTGGAACCAGTAAAGTCCATACTAATTTGTCAAATGATTCAAAAAATGTAGAAAGTGATTGTGCTAAAAGTAAAGAACATAGTTCTGTTAGAAATAACCAAAATGTGGGTGACTCCATGGCAGAGCATGCAGAATCCAGTGATGTACATTGTGATGCGGAGGATGATGAATGGACGTACCTTACACAAAATGAGCCTACGGATATGGAATTATGCTCCCAAATGGAGCTAATGGAGGAAGAGTATGATGAGAACTTGGTGATTACAAGCTGTGACTCTGGCAACCAACCAAATATTTCTGGAGGAGAATCAAGTGTGCCACTTAACCCATTATCTAGCAGTAGGCCTCAGAAATCACTTTCTGATGCTTCCTTAAAAACCTCTTCAGATGACAATTTGTTTTTAAAACCAAGCCTGCCCACTGAGTGTCAGAAAAAAGCAAAGCCTTCTACAACGAAAATTTATTCATCGAGTTCCCGCAGTGCCTCTTTAGTGAAAGAACTGGAAAAGGTAGCAGCCCCTCAACCTTCAGCTAATGTGGTTAGGGCCAAAGTCGCTCGACCACCACCAGCAATGCCTCAACCAGTACCTCCAAAAACTACACCACAACATGAATTTCGTCAACCACTTCCAAAAAGACCTGTCCTACATTCTTCAAATCAGATTCCAAAGTCACCACTTTCTAATGTAACACCATCTTCCCATGTGCCTTCATATAAGACGTATCCCAGACCAGAAGCACCTGTATCAGTACAAACATCAACAGTGACTCAAGGTCGAAGAGCTGACAATTCTCAGATGTATGAACCATCTTACCTGAAACACGATATTCTAAAGTGGGAGTACAGCATGTTTAACAATTATGAAATGTTTGGGACGCCCCAGGAATTGTGTACAATTCCTCTTAAGGAGGTACCAACAGAGTTCTCTAACTACAAAGACTATTTCAACATCTTTTACCCACTTCTGCTCAATAACACATTTGAAGAGGTGAGTCTTATGTTTTTATGCCAAAGTGCAATGAAATACACCAGTTCTTTGCATCAGCTGTACATATGTTCTTATTCATTGCATTGAATTTCATATTTATCTTCCTTTTATTAATAATCAGTCTACACTTTAAAACTGTATTTTTCTTTTTAAAACAAGGACTATATAGTCCTCGTAAATTGTCCCAGTAAATTTTCACATGTTTATATGCATAAAAAAAAGATCTCACCCCACATATACTGTACACTTTACAGAGTTAACACCGGCCTCAGAGGTCCACCAAGTGTGTGTGTGTGTGTGTGTGAATGTTTCAGCTGATAGAACCCTCAGAAGCACATTTTGTCATAGTCGTGTTCAAATGTACCCCGTCTTATAATTCTATGATTTTTGTATAAAACCATTAAAATCATCTTATTGTAGTCGGTCTCAGTCTTGGCCAAATACAACAACATAACCTTTTTTTTTTTTTTACCGTGCTGTTATTTATTTAACAGTAACCCAGTGTAAGGAGCTATTTAATGAAGGAAACTTCCAACTTTTGTAAGTCGCTCTAGATAAGAGTGTCGGCCAAAACCTAAATGTAAATTGAACAAAAATGAAGCCAGTGTGTTTGTTACTAAGTGCCCTCATGATTCAGTAGATCCACCTTCACCAGCACTAACTTGAAGTAAATGTTTCCTGTTCATATGACTTTATCAGTCGGTCACAGACCTATTCTACACAACATTGCTCCAAGTTCATTTAGGTATTTGGTCATTTGCTTATGCACAGCTCTCTTAACGTCCCATCACAGCATTTCAGTTGGGTTGTTTTCACTTTGACTAGAACATTCCAGAACCTTTCCCCCCCCCCAGCCATTCTGATGTAGATTTACTGGTGTGCTTTGGATCATTGTCTTGTTGCATGACCCAGTTTTGTCCACTGTCTAGCTTCCAGGCAGATAGCCTCAGATTTGCCTCTAGAATATTCTGGTATACAGTGGAGTTCATGGTCACCGTGATGACTACAATAGGTGCCCTGTTCCTGTGGCTGCAAAACCATCCCACATCTGCCACCCACTGCAGTGCTTGACGAGTGGGTATGAGCTGATCATGCCCAGCAGAATTTTTGTCAAAAAACAAAAATGTTTAGCATTAAGACCAAACACCTTCACTTTGGTCTCATTTGTCCATAGGATCTTGTTCAGAAGCAGTTGTGCATACGTTAGTCATGCTTTCATGTTTTAGACTGAAGAAACTCTCCTGGCACCCTTCCAAACAAACCATATTTGTTCATGTCTGTTCATCTGTGTTCTGTCACGGATGTTTAACATTCATCATTCCTAGTGAGGCCTGTAGGGTTTAAGATGTAGCACTTGTGTTTTTTGTTGTATTTCTCTGAGCATTACATGGTTTGACCTTGGGGTGAATGTGCTGGTACGTCCAGTCCTGGAAAGATTGTTGAATGCTTTCTACTTGTAAATAATCTCACTGTAGAACAATGAACTGTACAATTCTTTGGAAATGGTTTTATAATTCTTTCCAAATTTATGTGCAGCAACAGTTGCTTCCCAAAGGATTCAGGGATTCTTTGTTATACCAGTACACTTCCATGTTATGGTACGAAATGTGTATCCAGGTCCCGTTTAAGCCACATAAGTAACAGACCAAAGAAATATAAGACCACTGCTTATATTTTTCCTTTTTTGCATTGTGTTAACACACGAATGCTCTAGACCAGCAAACTGGCAAAACTTCTAGCTGCTTCAGACATGACAATTTTCAGGTTAATCAAAGGCTGATCAGCAGAACCTGGCTGCAACTTGCCCTCTTAAATCATGTGGAAGCATTGGGGGGGGGGGGGGGGGGGGTACTTAATCCTTTCAGCATATTTCTGCACATTGGAAAAAAAGCTATGTTGTACATTTGAGCTTGTATTTGCCCGATACTGAGACACACTACGATCATGATTTATGCTTTTACACAACAAACATAGAATTAGAAAAGGGGGCTCTAACCTTTAAACATAACTGTACCGTGAATGCCCTCTATTATACTACTTTGGCAAACGTGTGTAAATAAGCTACTGTCGTGGCCAAAAGCTTTGAGAATTACATAAATATTGGAAATTGGAAAAGTTGCTGCTTAAGTTTTTATAATAGCAATTTGCATATACGTTACTATTGTGTCCTATACAACTGGAGAACACCAAAGCTGAGTAACAATTAAACAATGTTTTGTTTTTTGTGTGTACATTCAAAAATGAACCCTGAAAACAATACAGAATTTTGTGTAATAGTTTAACAATTAATTAATTCACACGTATACAGTAGGTAAATTGTGTTTCACATCAATTTCAGGGTATTTTTCATTGTACATTATTTCTTTTTCTCCTCCTGCAGATGGTCAATGAATGGCTTAAAAAAAGGAAATTCAAACTTCAACTACAGGTTCAGGGAATTGAATACTGTAATCGCATTGCCAGTGCCAGTTTCACAGGTGCGTTCATTACATTTTTTCCACTTGGCACCAAATATTGCAAAGAATCATCATCAGCCCCTTTATTTGGAAAAACCTGCTTCTTATCAAATTGGCCAATCATATGGTAGCATTTCAATTTCTGACAGACACCGGTCAAGAGCCACTTTGGCATGGTTGCGGTTCCAGATGAGTTGGTTTGTGTACTTCAGATCTTTCATGTGCTGTTTGTCTGATATTATGCACGTGTATAGTATATAGCTGGATTTAAGTGTCTTGTCACATTGTGTAGCGAGCCTTAATGCTGAGCAGGAGATGAACCAGCTGTATCCTAAAGATGACGACCTTGTGCTCCTCTGGCTGCCTGAGAACACTGGTGCATATGTAAATGACGAACCAGAGTCTCATGAGATGAATGCCCACTTTGGATGTGTATCTCGGTCCAGTGTGATAAGTAATGGAGGAGGTGTGTGTTTATTGTGCATGCTTGTTTTTATTTTTTACTTTTGTGAAATGAGTAAATATTGTTCTGAATTTTGTATAGTGTGGTCATATACTAATATATATATATTTTTTTGAGTTTAGCAGGAGATATTTTGATTTTGTCCAAAGGCTTCAGTCTCCTGTCTATATTTTTTCGAGTCAAGAGGCTCCATAAGCACTAAGAGTGCATTTGGAAATTCTGCAAATTTTTAGAAAATAAGATGTACATCGAAATACTTTGGAAATTAATCTAGAATGTGTGTTTAATTTGAATTGTAAATACAGACATGAACAGTTGAACAGGCCCGGCTTAATTGGACAGTGTGTTTGCCTAAAAAACAAAAACTGTGCTAATCGATGCAAAATAACTGAGATTTTTGCCATCTTCACTTGTAGGTCAAGCCTCTGCATTGAACGTTACTATTCAGACGCGTGGTAATGTGTCCTCTGTTAACACCCAGTCCGTAAACTGTGAAGTGATTGGATCCCTGATCAGTACATTACGGGAATTCAGAGCACTGTGTTTGCTACCAAAGAGAAAGATGATGCATCCAATTCTCAAGCCAGACATCAGGTTCTTTGGACCCTCCCAGGATGACCTGCCCAGCCTAGATATGCCTGTAAGTAGGTGGTGATGATCAGTGTTTCTCAAACCTGGTCCCAGAGGACTCCTTGCTATCTACGCTCGAGTCCCCCCCCCCCCCCTTGCAGCACACCACTTAACCAGGAGCAGGGTTGGGGAAACCCTGCTTTTATACATTGGACTAGATCTAGTTTGCTGCTGGTAATCTTTTTGTGGTACTGCCTGTTATCTTACACTCGCTTTCTTCTTTTGTCATGTGTAATGTTAGTTAGTTTGCCCTGATCTAGATTTAGTAAAGATAAAAATAATGTGGAGGTGTAAATCTGGTTGTCTTTTCATTGTAGGAATATAATGCAGACCAGACCAAAGCAATCAGCTGTGGGGTTGCAATGGTGAAAAGAAACCAGAATACTCCAAGGATTTTGTTAATACATGGACCACCAGGAACTGGCAAGAGCAAAATGATAGTTGGCATGCTGCATAGATTTTTCTCCGTAAGTCCTAATCCTACGTTTTTTCAGTCTATGAAAATTGTGCTTCAACATTTCAATTGCCAAATGGAAAGGAATAGTTTCCTCATTCAGTTGTTTATGTTGTAAACTCTGTAGGATGGTGCCGGTCCTTCAGTGAATCGCTATTCTAAGACTCGCAGGATGAGAATTCTGATCTGCGCTCCATCTAATGCTGCTATTGACTGCTTAATGAAGAAAATCATTGCTGCCTTCAAAGCAATGTGCTTGGACAGTCAATCTCCACAAGGTACCAGTAATGCATCACACCCTCATTGTGAAATGATTATCTACAGTAGTTGTGTAAACATGTCACTTGAAATGGAGGAGGCCATGACTGTTTTTGCTCTGAATTTTTCTATAATTTGTGACGCGCACACGCACGTAAAAGATTGACAAAGATTGTGTGCATAGGGACCTGTGGTGACATCAACTTGGTGCGACTTGGGAGTGAGAGGACAATTTCTAAAGACCTGATTGGCTTCAGCCTTGACCGCCAGGTCAGAAAAGCCCTGGGTGAGTAAAAGGCATCACGTTGAGTTAAAGAGAAAATAGTCCACATTCCAGGTATAATACACTGACTTTTTTTATTTTTTTTAACTAATAATTTTCAGTGAGAATGTTCTCTAAAACTGCAGTGGCACTGCAAGGATTCAGTTTGGGTTATTTAAATGGTTTTGTTAGTAATGCAAACATTTGTTTGTTTTGTGTTTTGAACATGGACATATCCAGTGCACCTTACAGAAGTGCTTTATAGTCCCTATCAAAAACAGATTATAATGCTACAAAGGCTGGAACAACATGCATGGAGTGCATCGATGCATCACAATGTTTAAACTTTTCCCCAATTTTGGTGGCACATGGTGAAAAATGGCCTCGTTCATAATAAAAGCTCAAATCCAATTTTTTGCATATCTACATTGGAATCAGTTTGCTTTCGTGTAGTCTGAGCAGTAAAAAAAAAAAAAAAAAAGATTTTTGCAAGTCCAGTCTGAATCGCATCAAGACATGGTTTGAAATCTGTTCAAATCGGGTTCCTAAAGATGTTCCTCAGTCTGGACTCTATCTGGATGTCATGGAACTGTCCATTTCATTACTTCCAACCTGATGCTGAATTTCAAGTTCACACGATGATGTGGTTTGGATCCATGAGTGAAAATAGTCTTTGGTGATATTACCGCTAAGTATGTAAAACTTTCCGTATGTCTACCTTGTTTTCAAGACGCTTGTTTCAGAGCCTGGCTTAAACACTGCATGGAAATGTAAACATTAGTGCCTAGACAGAACACCACAGCATCTAATGCAGATACAGTAGGTTAACAGTGTGTTGTCGTATTTGGGCTGTCGGTTTCAACAGAACTAATAATAGTGTGGACAGTAAGTTCTAAAGACCAGATTTGGAAAACAAATTGGATTTGCCTACAGTCTGAAGAAGGCCTTAGGACTCAAAAATCTAAACCGGGTCATCAGATCAGATCTTTAAATACTTCTGCTCCTTTTTCTTTGCACCCTGCAGCCTAAATATGTGTTATTCTGTTGAGGCACTCTTGTTGTTCTTGTCTTCCACACAACAAATAAAAGTCTTACTAGAGCAGAACCTAAGAGCTAGTATGCTTAAATAAAAGGAGACCAAAAGATTAATTATGCATATAATTTTTTGGGAAAGTCAACTTAATTGACTAGAAAATCTCAACTGCCAAGAGAGAGTCTTTGTCTGTACATTGGTCAGAACTCGCGCTTTCATACATTGGAGGACCTGAAACCAGTCTCTCCGAAAAAGACCTGCATTGCCTGTTTGTCCAGACAGAT
Source organism: Channallabes apus (assembly GCA_030522415.1). Classification (NCBI taxonomy): domain Eukaryota; kingdom Metazoa; phylum Chordata; class Actinopteri; order Siluriformes; family Clariidae; genus Channallabes; species Channallabes apus. The sequence continues at coordinate 329,047 of CM060111.1, read as the reverse complement.
TTTGTCACAACATCATGCAAAACTAACTGGACAGAATTGAATGACATTTTGGCAGTACTTTCCCGGAAGTTAAACCTGGGCCATAAATTAAATCAAAATGTTGAGTAGAAGTGAAGTTGTGAGCAGCTATGTGACGGCGTACTGCGAATGCATCAAACTCGACTCAACTCTCAGTTCAACTTTTATTTATACAGCACTTTAACAGTGAATACCCCAAAGTGCTTCACATAAATAATAAATAATAAAATTATATAAAAAGACACAAAATCACATCACACGCATCTCTAATCCAAACAACATATAAAATCAACACCTCATGTTGGGCTGAATCAGGTTTGAGAGGTAGGGTGGGGCATGGCCATGTAAACATTTAAACATGACCAAAATAATTTTTTTTTTATTAATTTGGTACGTTACCTGCAGCCAATGAAAGGAAGCCAGGACTGGAGAGATGTTCTCAGTAGAATTTTGGACCAGCTGTGGTCGATGTGTATGGAGCGAAATCACGGACAATATTCAAAAGGAATTGCAAATTGCGTTTCCCATATGTGGACGCACAAACTGTGCTGTTTCGCCTTCGCGAGCGCACACTGACTGCCAAATTTCAAATAAAAAAAAGTCCATTTGTATTTCCCAGGTCTTACACGTCATGAACCTGTCATATTTAAACAGCAAAATCAATCACCACGTTTGCTTTTTCACTTTCTCTGCGCCGCGCGTCAAGCCGCCAAAATTCAAACGCAATCGCTGATCCATTTGCAATTGTATTTCCAACACGTTACACGGAAACCTGTCAATCAGCGTCAGGGGCGGGTCTATACTGTGGGGCGGGATTGTATGGGGAGTGACGTCACTCGCACTCGCCGACCAAGAGGAGGATATTTGAGCACTGGAGGTGAACCGCGGTAAAGTTGGCATAACAGGTGTTATGCTCTAAAATAGCTCTGCCACTGATTGCACAGTGTCAAAAATCTGTCAAATATATTAGGACATCACAATTAAAAATTCAGCTGGCAAATGGACTTTTCTTTTTTGTTTGAAATTTGGCAGTCAGTGTGCGCTCGCGAAGGCGAAACACCAAACGGTAATTCAAAGTTTGCAATTGCATTTGAATTATGGCACAGTTTGTGCGTCCACATGGGAAACGCAATTGCAAACATTGTCCGGGATATCACTCCATAGATGTAATGCTGCCTGAGACCCCAAAACACAAAGCATTACAATAATCAAGGAGAGTGATAAAGGCCTGGATGGCTGTTTCAAAATGCCTGTTTTGCCAAATCCCTCAATTGAATAAAGCAAACTGTGCGTGCAATGTAATTTGACCGCTGGACAGAATTTGAGTAAAAGCATTTACGTGCCTTTGCACACAGGATTTATAAACGTACTTTGATCAAGTAGCTTATTAGTAACTTATTTTAATGTCCCCTGCACCAATAGATATGAATTAGAAAAGCTAAACTACAAATTTTTTTATTTCTTTTTTTACTGCAATTGGCTTATATTTCACTGCTGAACAGCACTAAAGTGGTATAAGTGAATTTTAATGCACTGCAGTCATTTTAAGATTAAGTATTAAATTAATCTCTATCCAAACCATTTAGATTTTTCGTCTCTGACTTCATTCTCCAGTTACTGAACAGGGAGTGTATTTGGCTGATGATGAAAGAAATACAACTTGTCCTAAGATACTCAACCTTAAACACAATTTTATTTCTTTGTATTAATAAGTTAAGGACATGGGCTTCAACCTGAAATATCATCACTGGTTACATTAAAACTGTAAAAATAGTTCCAAGGTTAATTACAAATAATTTTATCAAGCACTTTTGCCATCAAAACGGGTATTTACGCTAAAAACCAATAGATTATTTGTAAAAATTAACTTTTGACTAATTGGAATTTTATTTATTTTATTTTTTTTGACAATATGTACTATGTAAACAAATATTCATTTAATTGCAGCCTTACATGCTTGTTCACCCGGTCAGGTACAAGTGAAGTAGTGAAGCATAGCATCGGTATAAAAGAAATGTCCTATTACATCATGCACAGCTCACACCCTGACTCACAAGGCACACCAACAATCGGAACTGTAAAAACATTAAACTAGCCTATATTAACAATATACATCCATTCTTATCGAAGTGCCTTGAACAGGAATCAAATAAACAACAAAAAAGTATTTTATGATCTTTCATATTTCTTTCAAATAAAAAGTGCAATTAACGATATACAGTCATTCTTATCACAGTGTCTTGAATAGGAATCAAACACAATGAAAACTTTTTTGATCTTTCATATTTCTACCTACTCAGTGTGAAACCTGGGGCTGTTTGGATGAACACAGAGCTGATATCCTGCAGGAACTGAAGAAAGACACACGAAGCTCTTCCTCAACAGCTCTTAGTCTCTCTCTGTTTTTACTTTTTATAGCAGTCAGGGTTGAGAAGCTCAATCACTAATACCCCCATCTCACCCGCTAATTACCCCTCTCTCACCCGCTAATTACCCCTCTCTCACCCGCTAATGCCCCTTTATCTCACCTGTGCGGTTTGACTCGCGGTGAGATGCTGTGTCGGGCACCGTGAGTTGCCCCGATTGCTCGCTGACGTTCCGCGAAGTTCACCAAGGTCCGCAAACTTCCACGAGGCCGGCAAAAAATTTTAACATGTTTAATTTTTTGCACGGAAAGATGGAAATGTATTCACAACGCCAAAAACTCGCAATGAATCATAATGAACCGTATTTACGGCGACCGCGCGAAACTGCATAGGTGAGATAGGGGTATAATACTTGACAATGGCATATTATTCGCAGACTTATTCGTTTTCAAAAAATGTTTTAGACCAATTAGGTGAAATTTAATAATTTCCCACGGCACAACTGACGATCTCTGACGGCACACTAGTGTACCTTGAAAAACACTGCCTTAACTGATGCAGTAAAGTAGCTTCTTGTTCCTTGTCGGGAGATGTTATTATTTTGTGGTAGTGTAAAATGTATTACTATGTTTCAGAAGGGGCAAATTATTGACCTCTACCAAGCAAAAAAAACATACAATCCTGAACTTTTCTTTGGGATATGAAAACGCAGAACCAGCATAATAGTTCAGGACGCATCCCAGTATTTCAATGTATAAATTATCAAAATAAGCATTCACACTAAAATAATTTAATGCTATATTTTTTATTTATTTTTTGTCCACCTCACTTTATCATGTTCATGTATCGTCAACCCCCTAGATGCAGTTTTTAATGTTTCAGCTGGTCTATAATGATGGATTCTTTTGTGCATTTCTTTGTACAGAGCGAGCTCAACAAAAAAATGATTCCGATATCCAGAGGAGGAAAGAGGAACTGGACAAGAAAATTGATGTGCTGTCTCGGCAGTGCGCCAAGACTGAAAAAAAGTCTCCCTTGGTAAGCTACTTCTGTATAATTGGTATTAAACCCTAAATGGCCAAACCCACATGAACTGATGTGCAGTGCTGATCTCATGACTGTCCTAATGTATGGGAACAGGATGTGGAACTACGTTGGAGAATGTTGTTGATCAGCTTTCTTGCATCATGTTTTAACCGTAACTTGCACCAAGCAGTAGCAAAAGGGGGCAGTCTTGTTGAAGAGATGATTTCGAATGACTCAAGACTAATTCTCATGAATTTAGAGATTAAGGCCGCACCAATGAAAACAACTCTTGCCAGAAACAAATCTTTCACATCCAGCCTCCCCTTTCCTTTCATCACTGTTTCTGTGCTTAACTCAAGGAGAAAGATAACTTGCTTTACAAATCCACTGTACTGTTTTTGTTACATGATTTATACTTGACATGAAGTAACTAGTTTGAATGTGTCAAAGTTGTCCTTTTGTCCTCTCTTCAGTTTGAGCAGCTGAGTAACCAAAAGATATCCTGCTTAAAAGAAAGGGAGAAACTCAGCAGACAGTTAAAAGAGGTACATGTTTTCCCCCTCCACTTTAAACATGTGTTAATGTCAGTTAATTTGTCACTTATTATTCACTTCCCTTGCACTGTTGCATTTTGCATTGTTTTGTCCTGATTTCCTTTCCCTGGTTCTCTTACTGTCCCACTATCGCTTTAGTTTCGTAGTAAGAGACAAGAGGTGCAGTCGCGTCTTCTGCTTGAGGCTCATGTGATTTGCTGCACGCTGAGCACGAGTGGAAGTGGCCTCCTTGAATCTGCCTTCCGTCGTCTTGGACATGAACCATTCAACTGTGTTATTGTCGATGAGGTCTGTTGGCTTGATTTAGGGTTATATAATTTTGTGTTTATACATGTTGGATCTGGCATGTTTAAAGGATGTAGCAGTATACAAGGTGTATGTCTGTATCTGTGTCTTTCCTTGCAGGCGGGACAAGCTAAAGAAACCGAAACTTTGATCCCTTTTCTTTATCAATGCCCAAATCTCATCCTGGTGGGCGACCCTCATCAGCTCCCACCAACTGTTGTATCTCAGGTATTGCAGACGATATAGACATGCAGTTTTCAGATCCTTTTTTTTGGCTGTTTATATATATATATATAATTTTTTTTTTTTTTTTTTTATTATTATTTTTTTAAACCAAGATAATTTGCATCAGGTTGGTCAAACGTTTACTTTGTTATAGCAACCAGCCAAATGTCATTAATGTCAACCAGCATTAATCTCATTAGGCATTTTTCTAAAATACGTTCATTAATATGTTTGTAAGATCCTCTTCTTGTAATTAAATGCCTATAATGGGTTATAAAAATATTTCTTCCACATTCATTATTGCTTTGCGTATGTTGTTCATATGATATTAGAAAGCCAAGGAGCTGGGCTTTGACCAGTCACTGATGGCTCGAGCTTGGAAGAGGCTTTACAGCTCAGACACACGCCTTCGTCCTTGCATCTTCCTTGGTACCCAGTACCGCATGCACCCGAATATTTGCGAGTTCCCATCTAAGTACATCTATGGCAACGAATTGAAAAATGACCGGTATGAGATCTGAACCTCTCTTACAACTCTCTTAGACAACTTATCAGATTTGCTTCTTCAATGGTTCAACATACTTACCGCCCCTGCTTGTGTTTATAGTTAAATTATAATTCTAATACATATAATCCTTTTTTTATGTAATGTTAGCCTACATAAAGTTTTTAAAATATACGTAATATATCAATTTAGGTTGAAGGCGTTTCATTTAGGAATCCTGGGTTCGATTCACCCAAATTGGTGTTTCAAAGTCTGTCTGAAATTTTGTAATAATTTGCATTATGGTTCCCTTAACTATCATTAATAAGCTTGTGACTCTTATTATTATTATTATTATTATTATTATGTGATTTAGTGATTATTATGTGATTTGGGAAGTTGTATAAATGCAATATCCCAGAAATATCTAAAGAACTACTGTAGAGAGGGTATAATGTATTGTTACCAAATCCTGGTGTTTCACTTGCTTTTTATTTATTATTATTATTATTATTATTATTATTATTATTATTTTCCCCCCTCATAGAGAGACTGCTCAGAAACTGTGCTCATCTTCCTGGCTGTTTGAACCCTACAGAGTGTTTGATGTGGTTGATGGAAAAGAGAGCAAAGAGAGAGAGTAAGTTGACACAGAAAGAAAAAAGGAATTGGCTCAAAGGTCTGGAACGCCAGTGCACCACTTGACTGCTTAATCTGCTCATCTGCTTAATAAACTTTATTTAAATGCATCCTGATGATTGTCAGCCCTTAAACTGTCAGTGTTTAAGTGTCCGGAAGCCCTTTAAGCTAGAGATCAGGACAGAGATCCACTGGCACCCCATAAATAATAGGTAGTTTTCCCTCTCATGCAGGTGGGATTTATGCCGAGTCAGTGGAAGTGTATTTTGTGTGGTGCTATATCATGCATTTTGTTTTGTGTAAAGTAGAAATAACAGGCTCTGCATGGCTGGTAACTTTGTTCTTACTGCATCATTTTTTCAGCAGTTCGTTTAGTAACATGAAGGAGGTGCAGCTGGTGGTGCTGCTTTTCAAACTGCTTTGGCAGACACATGCCTCATTCAAGAAAAAGGAGCAAATACGTGTTGGCATCATTACTCCATATAATGCTCAGAAACAACAAATCTTGCAAGCTCTTGAGAAGAAAACAGACAAGGAAGCAAAGAAATACATACAGTAAGGCCAAAGGCTTCATTCTTACATAGTGAGAAGTAGAAATGTGTACTTCCAAATACTTTACTCATTTTAATGTCAGAAATACACCACCAATAGGGCTGCACAATTTCATCAACAAAAAAAAAGAAAATCACATTACGATTATTTTTTATACATGTAGCAGTTTACATTTGCCAATTTATGTTATTATTTTTTGTTAAAATTAACTTGTGCAGCCATAATGGAATTGAATTTGCAGTGCATTTATTTACCATAATCTCAAAAGGCTAAAATGTGTTACCTGGTCTAAATTGTGATTTAAAATTTTTATGCAATTAACTGTGCAGCACTAACTGCCATGAAGGGACAATTTTATAACTACTACACTTTTGTTGTGCAGTAAACACTTTTAATTATGAAACTTATTTGTTTCATTTTTATGTTTTAAATTTAAAAGTGTATGTGTGTGTGTGTGTGTGTGTGGTCAGTGTGGAGGTGGACACTGTGGATGGCTTTCAGGGCCGTGAAATTGACTGCACTATTGTGTCCTGTGTAAGAGCCAGCAATGAAAATGGTTCTATCGGGTAAGACATGTACAGAACATAGATCAATACCGTATGTATGGGTTGACTTGTATTATGTAATATAATTTAGTTTTCTTCTTTTATTTCCTATTGTTGTAGGTTTGTGGGTAATCGCCAGAGGATGAATGTAACCATAACTAGAGCCAAATCCAGCTTGTTTATCCTTGGACATCTTCGTACACTCAAGGTAAACAATGAGCAGGATGGAAAAACTATACAAAAATACCTAAGGCAGTTAACAGAGGATCACATTGACCTCAGGAATGTTACAAAGAATCATTCGAGTCTGTTTGGCTAATCGATATTGTTACAGTGATGTTTATAAGATCATGATGCATAGATCACCATATCGCGTTGTCCCCGGTGATTCCCGTCTTTAGTCTTGCACATGTTTGAGTTTGGCTTACGCTATACTAATTTCCACCTTCCTTTCTCTGGTAGGAGCAGAGGGATTGGGGTGCACTGATAGAAGATGCAAAGAATCGAGGGATTATAATAACGGCCCACGAGTCCAACTTTCATGAGGTCACGAAGAAGGTGGTGAAACCGAATCGACTCTATCGTAGTTACTCGCACCCGCCCAGCCACACCTCCGATTCTACTTATTTTGATCGGCAAAGAGATCACAGGACACACACTAGGCAAATAGACCAACGTCTACCAGAGGGTCCTCATGCAAGCAGAGAACAGGACAATGGACACCAAAACGTCAATCACCCACGGCCACCCAATCACGGTGCTCCAGATCCTCGGCTCCACCAAAACACTTCACGTTTAGAACGACGCCGTGATCGACATGTTTCTTTCTCGTTAGAGCCGTCTAGGGAACGCAGGAAATAGCATTCGCATAATTTTTGCAGAACTTTGCTCATCTTTTGCCAAAAGTCTGTCGACAGTTCTTAACCAAATTTAACTAAAAACTTCTTGACTAAAAATGCTAATTAGCAAGACATGTCCTGACAGTCCAGGAAGGCTGCTAGCTGAAGTATTCATGTACAATATTGGACAGACTTTTTGAGAAAAACATCAGGACTGTCCCAAAGTAAATACTAATCAGCTTTATTTTAGCCTTTTGTCTTTGTTCAAAAGTGATAATATAGATTTTTATGTGTTGTTTTTTTTTTTTTTTTTTTTTTTTTTCAGGACAAAGTTGAGCGTCTATGCAGAAATCATAAATAGATCACAGTTTAAAACAAGTGACCTCCACTTCTAGCTGCCTTTTTTCCCCTTCTGTAGCTAAATGCATTTTTTTATGCATAGACTCGAATTTGTAAAACTTAAATTTTAATGATTGTTTTTTTTTGGGTTACAAAAACGGGCAAACGGAAGCATTCAGTTGCTTCTTTTAATTTAATTTTTTAACATTTTCAAGCTACATTCTGGGAGAAAATTTGGGAAATCTTTTATTTCTATTCTTAAGATTTAAAGTTGAGAGAATTACTGTGTCTAAAAATGGCTGTGAAATTATAATTCCGGAATGTTGTATATTTGGAGGTCTGAGATGGGCTTTTTTTTTTTTTTTTGCTTTATTTTGTAAATATTTTAAGAATGTCTATTTGTAATACATGTTTTGTATTTTTTTGGCTTGTTCCCTTTCCTTGAAGCATTTGTGATGTTTATCTGCCAGCATTGGTCTCTCCTTCATTAGATATGGATGCTGCATTATTACTGTAATTAAACATTGAATAAAGCATCCTTAATCATCCTCCAGGGTGCGGGATCGATTCCCGTCTCTGTGTGCATGGAGTTTGCATGTTCTCCCTGTGCTTGGTGGGTTTCCTCCGGGTTCTCCGGTTTCCTCCCACAGTCCAAAGACATGCAGATTGGGCTAATTGGCGTTCACAAATTGATGCGTGTGTGTGCGCGCGCTATGGATTGTCACGCTGTCCAGGGTGTACCCTGCCTCGTGCCCTGAGTCTCCTGGGATAGGCTCCAGGTCCCACGCGACCCTAAATACAGGATAACGCGGTATAGAAGATGAATGAATCCTTAACCATGTGGTCAAAAATTATATACAGGCATTAATGTGTACTACTGTAACGAACCACCAGAGTGTGCTCTTGCTCCACATGATTCGGGTTCCATGTGGGCCGAGATCCTGGGGTTATCTCATGGGAGAGTGACTGAAAAGCAATAAATATCTACAAGCAATAAATGTCTATAAGTGTTAAATGCTTACAAATACACTGATCAGCTATAAAATTAATAAAACCTGCATATTATTATGTAGGTCCGTCCCACTTGTGCTGCTAAAACTTTGCTGAGTTGCTGAAGACCTCTGAAGATGTGCTGTGGTATCTGGCACTAAGACATCAGCATTGGATTGTTTCAGTCCTTTAAGTTATAAGGAGGTTCTACTTGTTTGTCTAGCGCATCCCACAGCTTGGAGATGGATTGAGATCTGGTTATTCTGGAGGCCAAGTCAACACCTTGAATTCTTTTTCATACACACAAACACAAACAAACCATTATAACAATATAAAAGAAAATGAAATTCCTCAGACCACTGTTCCAGTGATGATTCAGTTCTGATGTTCACAAGCCCACAAGAGTTTTCAGAACAGTCTAGGGGTCTGCATGGGCACTACAGCTAAAGAGCAAGCTACGATTCACTGTGACCTCTTTCTCTCCGAGCCAGCGTTAACTTTTTCAGCTCTTCTGTGGGATCGGACCAGACGAGCTAGCATTTGCTCCCCATGCATGTTGTGCTGTCCTTTCCTGGCCCACTTTTGGTTGGTACTAACCACTGCATACCAGGAACACCCCACAAGTGCTGCTGTTTTGACCCGAATGTTCTGATCTAGTAGTCTAGCCATCATGATTATCTTGTTAAAGTCATTACGATTCTTACACATCGTCGAATACTGACTCACCACACACAGTACATGGATGTCTTTTACAGATGCCACTGTAACGAGGATTACGTGCTAACGCTGGTTATTAGTGGTTTTATTGGCTGATCAGTGTATATGGATATCAATATTGCAATTAGGAAAATAATGAAACTCATCCTATACTGCTTTATAATGTATTCAGGGTCACGGGGGCCTGGAGCCTATCCCAGGAGACTTGGGCCATGAGGCAGGGCACACCCGGGGCAAGGTGCCAATCAATCACAGTGCGCGCACACTACAGCAATTTGGGAATGTCAATTAGGCTAATCTGCAGGTCTTTGGACTGTGAGAGGAGGAAACCCACCAAGCACTGAGAGAACATGCAAATTCCATGCACACAGAGACGGGAATCGAACCCAGACCTTGAAGGTCCAAGCCAACAGTGCTAACCACTACACCACCCTGCCGTCACACTCATGTTGGGAATTTTCTACAAAATATTGTGTCTATTTTATAATTGAGTTCCTAACCCTGCTCCTGATGAGGAACACTGCATCTTATGTCAGTCTAGACGTTAATTACATTTGAATCTTTTTGCTCTTTTAAAAATAAGTTTGCTATCTGGTGACCTCATAACCACAGCTGAATCTGCACAGAGCTGCAAATCAAGACAATCAGATAAACAAATATTTATTTTTATTCATTGGGAAATGTTTGTTTTCATGTAATTTTTTTAATTATTTTTTTCATCCGGATCTGCTTTTCCGCTGCACGTCTTCTTCAGTAAAAAGTAAAAGTTTAATGATGATGGAATTGAAGTGTGTTTTGAAGAAGCAAGTCTGTGCTTGATCAACTCAACATATCTTGTTTTACACATGAAATACCACTTATGTGGAACCTGGTTCTAAACTGCTCTTCACCCAGCTCTTCACATTTTAAGTGTTGCGGTGCTAATTGAGCGGCATGTTCAAATGCTGTTCAAACACGCCCTTATCACATGACTCCGGATACTTTAATCAGTACCGTGATGAATGTTGTTTAGAATTCCCACTGGACACAAGGTGCAAGAATTCACTCAAAATGTCAGACCAGTTCATTCCTGAGTGGTTTGGACACATTTATACCCAACAGCCAAGCGGCATATCTATTGTATACAGTATTTTGGGACATGGCAGGGAACTTGAGTTCGGGATCAGACGGGGCACATTGGAGCTCTGAGGCGGTAACGTTACCTGTAATGCCACCCTGCTGTATTTTTAATTGTATTAAAAAGTCAATCGAATCAGACTACAATGCTTTTTGGGTAACTTCTAGTGCAGTTTCAATCACTTGATTATATTACTGCTGTATAATACCACATTAAAATGAATTGGACAAGCTGCATACAGTACTAATGTTGATGTTTCCATCTAAAGTGGTCCGTTCCCTGAGGTGTGATATATATATAATTTTTTATTTTGTATGTTTTTCTTCTCTTTGCAGGTGTTTTGTACTAATCTTGCTGTGACACAGCAGTTTTATTACATCGTGTTCCTATTCATAAAATCACTGACTCAGCAGTAAGAGTTCCTCCTTTTACATTATTTTGGAAGACAGAAATGTAACACAGACAGGTCTACGGTTCAAGTACAGGTGATGATAAAAGAGCGCGCGTACCAAAGAACGGCATGTAGTACTGTATCACTATGGAGACGTGTACACTGGCACCTTGAGGTCTGCTATAACAGTTTCCTAATATCAGATAGCAGGATTTATTTGTTAGCCCTATTTGTAACTACTGAGCTGAAATCGATCCAACTCGATTTTTCTTTACTGTGCGAAACCTTTTACTGGAGTGTACTGAACTCGTGCCAGGAAACTCTCAAGGAACTTCTTAAGCCTATCTCTAATAGCGAGCGAGTAAGGGCTCAGAGATGAGCAGAACAACAGGGCGGATGATGGAATGGAATATCATTGCTGCAGCGCAACTGGAACATGTTTCAACAGACATAAAATGTGTCTGCATACCTTTTTGGTTCAGAATCATGTGACACAATCTCTGAGTCTGGAGTTCTCTGTCATCTGCGTGAAGGACATTTTCACAACACCCTGAGGAATATAGATCCAGTCATATGAAATATCAGGTTAAGCCTTATAAGTCAAGCTGAATTCACTGTCCGAGTTTCTCTCCAGGTGGAACAGTGGCTTAGTGGTTAGAACCTGAATGGGGACGCACCTTGACAGGGTTTGATTCCCTGCTTAGGTCTGTGTGTGTGAAGTTTACATGTTCTCCCCATGCTTGGTCCTCTGGGTGCTAATTGATAATGCTAATAGGCTCCTTGGCGTACCCAAATTGCCCATAGTGTGTGATTGAGCGTGTGTGTACCAGAAGAATTGTGACCCTGTCCAGGATGTACCCCATCTTGTGCCTTAAGTCTCCTGGGACAGGCTATGGGCCCCTGCGATGCTGTATACAGGATACTGGATATCCCAGTTGTCCAATATGAACTCTGCTCCATGTGGAGGCTAACGTGGCACCCTCCAAAGCTCTGTTCCCTGTTGAGGTCTATTTAGAGACTTCTCAGGCTGTGCATCAGGTGAAGGCCAATGGAACGGCCTCCCATGACATGTTCCAGCAAGGCCTCCACCAAAGGCAGTCTTTCCAGGCTCCTGCCAGCGTTTGATGCAGTTTCCTCTCCAACCACAACTTCACCAGAGGTCCACAGGGTTCCCATTTGCAGTTCTGGTAGAATACAGAATAACTGCCCTTGACCTCTCATACTGGCAGCTGGATTCATCAGATCAATGCCCGGAGGTGCCAGACTACAGCTCCTAACATGCACTGTGGTTACCAGGTCTAGTAGTTTTATTCATGATTATGTCACAAAGCTGATATGAATTTATGATCTTGTTTGAGTTCTGTTTTCAGGTTTTCATTGTCCAGCGCCTATTAATTAATCTGATATGTTCATGGATGTAACACATACAGTACTGTGAGAAAGTCTTGAGTCAATTGGTTGTTCCTCTGCAAAATTATTGCATTTTATAGAAAAATGTAATTAAGTACAGTAATAGTGTTATACAGTAATGTTATATTATATAGTGACCTTTCGAGCAAATGAAACACACAGCCAAGATTTTGTCCAAATAACAGTCATATTTACTGTAAAGTTTACAACAGTGTCAAAATCTCTCATAATGAAAGTCTATCTGAAACAGTTAAATTCATCTTTTAACAATTATTGCATTTCTGTAGTTGATAATGTCCATTGTTTCAAACCATGAACAGTTAATACATCTCTTCCTATTTCTGATAGATATAATTGTATTTCCCCCCACAAACCTTCTCTTCTGTTATGTAGAATATAATTATTTTTATTTCAACCTGTCAACCTAATCATAAGGTCATTTCCTCATCCGTTACATCTCATACTGTAGCATCTCAGAATAGTGCAAGTGTCTCTAAGTTATATAAGTTATATTGCCATTTACAGTATAAAAAAATGTCCTCGCGATTATTGTATTTAATGTGTACGGGCTTTTCCTAATCATGTCTGGTCTGTTTATAGATATAGGAAAACTAGATGCTGCATTGTGCTGAAACAGACACATTATATTACACAACGTTTAGTATCAGCCAAGTAATCTGATTGGACGAGAGACATTCCATGAGTGCCGAAAAAGAGCATAACAGTACCGGGTGTTTAACTATATGTATCACTCCGTGTCACAGGTGTTCTAACAATCGGTAATTACAGTAACAGCATGAGGGAAAGTGGGTTCAGAAAGTGGGTCTGCAGTACTGGAAAGAGGGGAAAGCTGCTGCCTGCCAAAACCCACATTCAATCTCAGTTACAGACGCGCTTTCAGCAAGAAAACACACTTGATAACGCCATCTAAATTAACACTTTGTCTCCTTTATGTGTGAAACAAATGATTGTACACCTCACATAGTGCACTTGGTTTCCATTTAACGCTATTTAAGTCTAAACCAGAATACGTGAAAAAATCTAAAGTAAATCTCATGAGTTTCTCAGGATTGTCCACACTCTCGATGGTTTACTCTCTTCAATATTTGGCTACACAGAATAATTTTTTTTAAAACTAATTAAATTTTTTAATAACATTACACTCTCTGAGGGCCGTCAGCTCAACACTGGTTCCACCAATCGTAGAAGGATATGTTTTGGTGAAGCTGCGATACCTTCAGGACTCATCCTGCGACCTTGTGTCTATGACCACATCACATACACACACAGACACATGAACACACACCCACTAGCTTGCAAACAAGGGGAGGGGTCAAGGCGGCTGCTGTATAGGACGACTTTCATGGACACACACACACACACTATTTACTGAATAGAGACTCACCCTCACAAGCGCTCCTCAGTGAGTCTCTATTCAGTATGTGCTGATATTCAGCACAACAGCACTCCCTCTTGAAAATGGTGAAATGAGGTGAATGAACGCCTCCTACAGTACAGTACATGCACCATGAATTAAATATCCTAAAGGGGCAACTTAGCCAGTTTGCTTCAGTTTGCAGCAGTTAGACTCAATGAAATTATCAGTAGTCCTGGTATATTTATATTTTCATTTACATCACCTGCAATACGTATAACCTCTAAAACATCTTTTTTTCTGAAAATCGAAACCAAGACCAAAATATAAACAAATTATACAATTATGTGTTGGAGGCGCTTTGATATCTTGAGCACTTGGCCTGCACCCTTGTGTCTATGACATCACAGCCATGCTGATATTCAGCACAACAGCACTCCCTCTTAAAAATGGTGAAATGAGGTAAAAGAGCATGTCCTATGGTTTTTTTTATTTGTATTTTTTTTTTGGAAAATTAAAAATAGGTACACTAGCATTTCTGATAGTTAGCATCTCTGGTTATTAGCAACAGAAAGATATTAGCAAATGCTGCATCTAGCATTCCTATATCTATGAGCTACTGTAACTGATCATTACATTTTATTACAATTTTTCATGAATATATTTTTTGTAGACGTAATTATAAGCTGTGCTCAGGAACCTGCTTTTGTATTAAACAGAATAAACGTCAGTAATAAATCAGCATGTGGTGTTTACACTGTGATGGATCTCGACTACAGGCTAGCTCAGGTGTGATAAATTCTCCTCTTTATGTACTGTATAGGTGTAAATGCAAACAAAAATAATCTGTACCAAAAATATTTGAACGTGATATGTTAGCGTCATCATCATCATCATCATCATTGCTTTTTACCCGCTTTTGTGGGTTCTGTGCATCTTCAATACAGTGTTCCTTTAGCTGTGTGGTGACTTTTCCTAATTAGAGGAGTGCATAAACCTTTACTATTTCTGAGCTTGTAAATGCTATATTATTGATCATTTTACATATTTTTAGTGTGTAACAATGAGTTCATTACATACAGCAGGTTGTTGTAAAGGCAGCGCCTCTCTTGCTCTTCCAATCAGTGTGCTAAAATCGTTCTATCCATAAATCGTGCCATAAATGTTTTTCCTAAATCATGACTCAGATTAGTGCCTAAACCCTTATTGATACTTCTATATGTATAGTGTGTATATATAAATATTTGATACATGTATATATAATTTTTGGGGTTATGTTTTTTTTTCTTTTGTGAAAAAAGAAAAAAAAAAAGACAAATATTTCATCGTGAGGTCCTTCATTGTTCCTATGTTTGTATCCAGGAAGTCCTAGGTTCCGTGAGGGTGCACAGCAGAGAAATGGCCAGTGCGCCATCACAGGTGTATGTTGATGTGTGTGACGGTGGGAGAAAGACGGGCACTGTTTCAGGACTCAGGACTGCAGAACCCAGCAGGAGGGTGAGGAGCGGGCACAGCACCAGCAGTGCCAGGCTGAGAGCAGGCACAGAGGCACCATTGTGGTCCCTGTGGTTGCACTTCTTCCCGTCTTCGCAGCGCGAGTGTTGGCATAGGACACCTTTAAATTCATCTGGGCAGATGCAGCGCTGGTTCTGGTGGCATGTGCCACCGTTCTGGCACATTAGCAGCTCCTCGTCGCACACGTTTGCTAAAGAAACAGAAACTCATGTTCAGTTCTGCATTTAAACATTTGTCCTGCTGTTTTTCTAAGGTGTTTATAGTTGGTTGATATACAGTGTTCAACAGCCACTGACCAATATTAAGTTCATCATCACTAGCTCTTTTTTTTCGATTTAGAATGAGGCTGGGCGGCACGCTGGCACACTGGTTACCATCTACAGGTTAAGGGTTCGATTCTCACCTCAGATGTGTGTATGTTCTCTCGGTGCTTGGTGAGTTTCTCCTGGGTGCTTTGTTTCCTCCCAATTCAATTAAAATTTTCAATTCAAAGCAGCTTTACACAATCAAAAGATCCAAAAGACATCCAGATTCAGCTAATTGGCGTTCCAAAATTACCCGTAGTGTGTTTATGTGCCCTGCGATGGATTATCACCCTGTCAACTCAGTGTACCCAAAGTCTCGTGAGATAGACTCCAGGCCCCTACGACCCGGCACGCAGGATAAGCCATATCCCATTAGGCTGCAAATTTGGGTCTCAGAAGAACAGCAGCAAAAACAACCCCAGAATTGACTAGAGTGTAAACCTAAAAATCTAACCTAATAGTCAATGTAGGTAATGTACAGTACTACATGTGCATCATAAGCTAACACGGTACAGTGCATTGCAAAATATGAATATCGTGACGTCAACATCTGGAATTGAAATTTATTGGTGGCACACCAGCAGTGGCGGCTGGTGCAAAAATTTTAATAAAATTTAAATTTAACTTTTAATTAACGCCTGTAAATAGCCATAAGAAGTGCTGGAGAAGCTCAGAGTGTGAGCTCGGCCATGATCACTTGACTGCTGCTTAATTAGAAGAAGCACTTTAACTGTTTTTTCTTTCTTCATCCGATCGCCTTGCGAAGGGGTATTTAAGCAAAGAAATTATAGAATTTTCTCTTATTTAGCTGGCTTCCACATCAATCACTATTTTCAAAAATTTAGATGCCCTGCGTACACAAACACTCACTAACTCATCTCGAGACGGGAATCGAGACGGGAACCCTGGAGTGCTAACCACTACACCACTGCGCCGCCTGTTCACTTTAGATTTAAAAATTTTTATTGTAAATAAATTATATTAAGAAATACAGCGGAATATTGTGACTAAATTAATTATTTCATTATTAAAATAAATAATTATTATGTTAAATAATTACATGTTAAAGTACTGTAGCATTCTTCTCTGCCTAATTTTAAGGGTGCGGCGGACCAGCGCCCCTTATTGACCAGCACTGCATACCAGGTAATTAATTAGAAAAGAAAAATCACATAAAACAAACTATAACATCTGCCACTGGATGTTTATGGCATGTGTATGTCAGTGATATGATGCATCGTGCTGATTTGGGAAACAAGTGAAAAAGAGGAAAAAATGAGTTCATTTAAGGTTGAACAAAACACAGCATCTATAAGTTATAGACGTTTACAGCTCCCACATGGACTAACTGGATTATTACCAACACACACACACACATATTGCTGAAGACCGATTCCAGCATTATAGAGCTACAGCTGTGATCATCAATGGTGTATCTTGAGATCTGCCTTCGTTCTCATTTCATTTCAATTTTAATCCATTACACCTACTACAGATAATTAGATCGCTCTTGTACCCCTTGGCAAGTTTAATCTCTAGGCACACTGTTGATAATTTGTGTGATGCTTTTGGTCGATATACTGTTTAAGTCTTTGAAATTAATTAAGGTGGCATTTCTGTTCTGTAGAGCACACTTTGAATATTCTTACTTCAACAGATCAGAAAAAGAGTAAATACACAGCGGTGTGTTTGTCCAGTGCTGCCTTCCACTTACCTTAAAGTGTGCTGTTGAAATTACGCTACTGTACCTCCTGATCTCTATGCGTTTGAACCAAAAGTAGGATTAAAAAAACAACTTTTAATTGTATCTTTAACTGGACTGAATAACAGAACACAGTTATAAGAGCACAATTTACTTTATGTCTCTACTGCTACACTCGTGCTTGGAGACCATCAAGGTAGATCTCAAGTTTTCTCTAATCTGACTTGCATCATGTCTGAAACCCTAGCCTCCGAGGAACTCCTTTAACGGCACAAACAAACAAATGACTTGGAGCAAGATCAGGACTGTACAGGTGATGTGGTAATAACTCTCAGCCAAGTTCCTGTAACATGCAAGGGGTCCATACAAGGCTGTATAGCCTTGCGTGTGTGTAGCATGACAATTCACAAGATTTGATGGGAACAATGAAGAATCGCCATGAAGGATAAACTGACAAAACAGTCCCTATTGGTTTCCAATGTTTAATTAGATCCTGAGTAAAGTGTGACATTATGACAGGGGCAACAGAGTCAGGGAGGTACAGTAGGGCTGATAATTAACTGTTTCTGACCGGAAGCAATACTATGTAAGTTGCTGAAGAAGCATAACTCTCAAATAACTAATAAAAAACAGACATGTTGCATTGTACTTCATAAGTGAATACACACAGGAATCCTCTTCTTCTTTTCTTCTGCAAGCAGTAAGCAGTTCTAGCTTAAAGCCCATTTGATCTTACAGATGCACTTCCTTTAAGCAGCTAGGGAGTAAAAAATGTAATCATTAAGCTATAAACAAAAGCTTCTGTGAATTCATAAATCTCTGCAACACAAATTGCTACACTTCTACACTTCTATAGTCCATCTATTAACTTTTGATGTTATTATGGGAGAGTGAGTGTATAAATGTTGCACGGCCCACACAGCTGTAGTTCGAGATACAGTACGTCCATAAGCAGACATGGTTGTATGATGCAAACTTTGGAAGGTACAAATGAGTTTGCTTGAATAACAACAACACAGTGCTTCTGTTTCTGAACTGAATTTAATATCCAAAGTCATTTGACTAGTCCACCTTTAGGGTGCTGAGGTTAAGGCATGACACTAAATGTCACATTCATAGTGTGTGTGTGTTAAACTCACGTTGGCAGCCCTGCTTCCAGTGGTAACCAGGCAAGCATTCCTCACACTTGGGGCCCGTTGTGGCGTCTTTACATTGGCAGAATCCAGTGGTATTACAGCGGTCATATAGGGAACCCATCTGGTTACAGCCACACTCTGGAGAGAAGCCAAAATGAACAGAGAAAAGTTTTTATTTTTATGGATAGTTTTTATTTGATGGTGTAACTTTAATCCAACATCTGTCTGGAAACAAGTTCTGATATATGGTGTGAATTAAAGAGAAAAATTTATTAAACTTTAAAAGAATCAGCTGTGTCAAGCAAAGGAAATATTTAAATACCTTAAATTGGGTTTAAAAATGTTTAACACATTATTGGGATAATGCTGACTCATCAACTTAAACAATCATGAACCACACAATGTGATGAGGACTTTCAGCACTGGGACTAAACAGCTGTGTGGCCGTAAGAAAACCACTTGTTAGTGAGACAAATCAGAAAAAAAGAATTCACTTTGCTAGGGAGCATAAAGATTGGACTTTGGAGCGATGGAAAAAGGGTCATGTGATCTGATGAGTCCAGGCTGACCCTAGAGTGATGGGTGTATCAGGGTAACTCAGGGTAACTCAGGGTATCTGTACGCATCATGCATAGTCTAACCCTCTGGAGGCATCAGATGGTCAGGTCCAGCTAAACGTAGCAACATTATGAGGCAATAAAGTCCAATAAAGCTAACGCCCGAATGTTCTGAATCACCACCTGGTTATCCAACTTTTTCCCCTGATGGCACGACCATATTCTAGAACTCAAATTGTGAACGAGTGGTTCTGGGAGCATGAGGAATCATTTTTACATATGATGATTAGGCCACCATATTGCACGTAAATATAATGGCATACATGGCAGTGTATTAGGGTCATAACAGGGACCTGAACATCACCCCTCAAACCCTCCCCTAGTATTTCCCCCATTCTGCATCATGTTAATCAGAGCTACTTCTGTGCATATAAAGCAGATTTTATGAATGCTTTTGAGTTTGGAGCCAAATCATCATATAAAGTATTTAAGGAAGTATTTATATTCCTTTGCCTGCAATGTATTTTCACCGTGTCCAGGGTGACCCCGCCCCGTGCCCTAAGCCTCCTGGGATAGACTCCAGGTCCCCGCAACCCTGAATACAGGATACAGCGGTACAGACATTGAGTGAGTGAGAATATTCCTTTGCATTATCCACAGTGTTATCCTTAATTAATAAAGATTCGCTCCAAGTGGCAGTATTTTATAAATTATAATCCAATTCTTTATGCAGCTTGCTGCACCTTATTTCTTTCACTTCTAAAGTTTATATTATGATTTCTCATCACTATGACCACCTGCATTTTAAACCAAAAATATGTCACGCGCTGAGCTGTACACACCCACACACACACTCTCGTCATCCAGTTCGACAGAGGAATTCCTGTAGTAGCCCATGCGGCAGTGCTCGCAGTTTTGTCCCCGCGTGTTGTGCTTACAGCTCACACACGTGACGATGTTCAGGTAGTCGATGTAACTGCAGCGGTTGGAGTGGCCATGACACTCACAGTCTGAAAAGAAACGAGAAAGAGAGTAAATAAAGAGCAGAAATTAGATACTTTTTAAAGCAAGTAGATGAAATTTAGTAGAGAATTTGCAGATGAGTCGAGGGTGGGGTGATGGAAATAAATTAAAACAGAAAATGGAAAAGATGTGTAAGTCTAATACTGGAGAACAAAGTGTGCTGACAATGCAATAATTCATCTGAAGAGTAAAGCGTATTTATTCAGTGTGTGTGTTTCTGCATGGAGGTGTTTCAGCTTTGTGGAGCGATTGAAAACGATGAAAGTGATTTTTAAGTTTTTAGTTACAAGTCTAGGTCTTGATCTCTCCCCTCTCTTCATCTTCTCTTCTTCTACTTTTTTATTCCCTTTGATCAGAGAAAAACTAAAAGAATATCTAAGAGATAGAACTGATTTGTGATTCAAAGATGTGAATCTGCTGACTGGAGTAAATCTACAACACCAGCTGCACTCGTGCATCAAGACAAGTGAAGCAGCTGTTAATTGCGTGTAGATTGTGTAGCTGGTGTGTGAGATGTTCAGCTCTATTTCTGTAGAGGATTCTGCCACTAAAGAGGGGGGGGGGGGGGGGGGGGGTGCGGTGCTTAGACCTGGTGGAGATATTTAGCAGGACAGAACCTTCATGGCATGAGTTACTGCACCAGGCTCTCCAGTATATCCTACTGTCACCAAGAACGTCCCGACCGTACTACTACTATTATTACTTTTACTACTACTATCAATACGACTACTACTGTATGGAAAGCCTTTGAGCATTTATTTTGACATCATCATGCATTATTGTTAACTAGTCCACTAGTCCATTGTTAACGATCCACTAGTTATGTAGTCAAGGCCCAATTACTACAAATGACTAAAGAGCCTGTTCAGATTTCAGTGTGTAACTGCCACCGCCTCGCTTTCCGAGCTGTCAGAGCCACACCCTGCCGTCCCCCATCTAAAGCCGCAGTGTGATTCAATCCTTTTCACACTGTTACTAAAGTATTTCTCGCTGTTTGTCATCTCGTCCCCTTCCATAATATTCCTGAGGCTACTTTATGCATTTATGTGGCTTATCACTAATTTCTCATTCATTCATTTCTGTTGGTTGATCCACATCCATCAGTTTAGAAACATGTAGGTGATGTTACTTTTTTTTTTACAATGTAGAAAAAAATGTAAGCAGGAAACACCATGGAATTAGAAGGTGCGTCCAAACTTTTGACTGATGATGCGACTGGTAGCTTCGTGTTTCACTGTTAAAAAATCAAAAAGCTGTGACAAGTAAATAGTTTCTATTCTAAATAGTGTTTCACTGCTGTTAATATAAAAAACTATTAATTTCATGGTACACATGATTTCATATTTTTTTCCGAATGGATAGTAAGCAAGCAACTGGCAGTGAACAAGAATAAAAGGCTTTATAAAGTGAAATTACTACGACTACTATGAATACTACAGCTACTACTAAACTAACATGTATAACATTCCTGCTTAATCAAAACAAAATCCCTGGTTAAATCAAGAAAACTGTTTAATAATGAACACTTAGTTTTGGTCCATCAAGCTTCTGAATGCTACGTTCAAATGCTGGAAAACGCTGCTTGTTAAAATGTGCATGTTAAAAGGGCTCCTCTAAAAGTTCCAGATATCTACAGTATATATTTTAAATAATGAGCTTTTATTGTAATTTTTTGTTGCACAAACATTCGATATGATAGATATGATCAGATGGTTACATGCAATAAATACAGCATCAAAAGAAGCAAAAGAATATCCATCCATTATCTATCCTGCTTATCCAGTAAGTAGCCCTAACCCTAGCCTCCTCCGCCCCAGGAAATAGGAAACTATACCCCTAGGAAGCACTAGGCAGGACACACGCTGTACACACACTACCCAACCCGTCACAGGGTACAAGTGCACACATTCATATATTATGGGCAATTAGGAAATTGGAAATCAGTCTACTCAGTCTATCTGTGGAATGAGTGAGGCATTCATAATTATTATTCGTAATACTTGGTTCTCTTTATCTATCCATCTATTCATCCTTTCTCACCTTTAAAGTCATCATATATCACACCCTTTAGCCCCTTAGGCTGAGTTCCTCCAGAGAGCAGAAGCTTCAGTAGAGCTTTGGAGATAAAATAATTTTAATCCACACTGATAAAAATACACACACTAAACTCTACTCTGTCTCCTAATAAGAAATGAAGGTTACACTCTACATCTCTACTCGGTCCTTTGTTACCTTTCTTATTCTCATGATCTTTGTCGCTTTTGATCGCTCTATCATGCTCATTTTTAAATGCTCTCTTCTTCTCTTCCTCACTTTCAGAGTGATGACTTTCTCCATGCTCTTTCTCAGAAACAGTCTCTCCTTCATCTTCCTCAACATGATATCTTCTCGCATGATCTTTTTCAGAGGACCTCACTGTCATGTCTTGACTTCCAAGGTGATGTGTTCCACCATGCTTGTCTTCTCCTTCTTCAGAGTGATGTCTCAAGTGTTCTTTTATAGTGTGTGTCTCTCTCATTTCTTCACCCACAGAGTGATGTCTTTCCTTTCTTCCTTCTTCTGTTTTAGAGTGATGTCCTCTCTCATTGTCTTTTTCAGAATGTCTGTCTTCTTCAAAGTGATGTGTTCCCCCATGCTCTTTTTTGAACAGGCTGTTTTCTTCTTCTTCTTCTTCTTCCTCTTCAGAGTGATGTCTGCCATGTTCTCTTTTGGTGTACACCTCACTCATTTCTTCACCTGTAGAATGATGTCTTCCCACATGACCAGTTTCAAATGGAATCCCACTTTCGTTCTCTTCTTCAGAATGTCTTCCTCTCCAGTGATCTTTTTTAGAGTGTATCTCTCTTTCTTCCTCTACTTCAGAGTGATGTCTTCCTCCATGGTGTTTTTCAGAAAGTATCTCTCTTTTTCTCTCTTCTTCAAAATGATGTCCTTCCCCATGCTCCTTTTCTAACACACTCTCACCTTCAGAGTGATGTCTTCCATGCACTTTTTTAGTGTACATGTTCTTAATTTCTCTTCCTTCAGAGTGATGTCTTTCCCCATGTTCATTTTCAAACAAGCTTACATCTTCCTTTTCTTCAGAGAGATGTATTCCACCATGGTCTTTTTCAGATGACCTTCCTGTCTTGTCTTGACCTTCAAAATGATGTCTTCCTCCATGGTGTTTTTTAGGAAGTCTTTGTCTTTCTTCTTCAGGGTGATGTCCTCCCTCATGCTCTTTTTCAAACAGGGTTTCACCTTCTTCTTCAGGGTGATGTCTTCTCCCAGGAGTCTCACCTTCTTCTTCAGGGTGATGTCTTCCCCCATGCTCTTTTTCAAACAGGGTGTCACTCTCTTCTTCAGAGGAACGCCTTACATGTTCTTGTTTAGTGTCCTTGGCCTTTGTTTCTTTACCTGTAGAGTGATGTCTTCCCCCATACACCATTTCAAACAGGCTCTCACCTTCTTCAAAGATATGGTCTTTTTCAGAGGACTTCCCTGTCTTGTCTTGACTTTTAGAGTAGTGTCTCTCTCCATGATCTTTTTCTGAAAGTCTGTCTTTTTTTCTCTCTTCTTCAGAGTAATGTCTCCCATGTTCTCCTTTAGTGTACATGTCACTCGTTTCTTGCCCCTCAGAGTGATGTCTTCTACCATGCTCATTCTTAGAGGGTATCTCTCTTATTTCATGTTCCTCTAAGTGATGTCCCCTCCAGTGCTCTTTATCGGGTCTTTCTCCGTCTTCCTTTCTTTCAGGTTGATGTCTTTCCCCATGGAGATTTATACTGGAAGCTCCTATCTTTTCTTGCCTTTCAGAGAAATGTCTTTCCCCATGTTCTCTTTCTACTCCTCCTTGTGCTCCCCAATGCTTGTTTTTAGACAGAGTTTCTCCTTCTACTTCAGAGTAATGTCTCCCATTTTCTCTTTCTGCGTACATCTCCCTTATTTCTTCAACCTCAAAATGATGTGCTCCCCCATGGTCTTTTTCTGATGGTTTCTCTTTCCCTTTCTCTTCCTCAGAGTGATGTCTACTCCAATGCACTTTATCAGAGTATCTCTCTTGGTCTTTCTCTTTCTCAGAATAATGTTTTGCCCTTTGCTCAGAGGGATGTCTTCTTCCATAGTCTTTATCAGGGGGTATCACTCTATTTACTTCTTTTTCAGAGTGATGCCCTTGCCAGTGCTCTTTTTCAGAAAGTCTTTCTCTTTCTCCTTCATAGTGATGTATTTTTCCTTGGCCTTTTTCAAATATTCCTTGTAATTCAGAACGATGTCCTCCCCCATGTTCCTCTTCTTCTTCTTCTTTAGAGTGATGTATTCCATGTTCTATTTTTACATTCATCTCACTTGTTTCTTTAGGATGATGTTTTTCCACATGGTCTTTTTCTGATAGTATCTTTTTTTCTTCCTCTTCTACCAATTGATGTCTGCTCCAGTGCTCTATATCAGGGTGTCTCTCTCTGTCTTCCTCTTTTTCAGAGTAATGCCTTGCCCAGTGCTCTGTGGAATATTTATTGCTGCGTACTTTTTCAGAAGAAACCTCCTCTTGTTCAGGGTGATGGCTTGTCTCAGGCTCTTTTTCAGAAGACCACCCCGTTATGTGTTCTCCTTCAGGGTCATGTCTGCTCCCATGTTCTTTTTCCAAAAAACTTTTTTCCTCTCCTTTAGAGTGATGTCTTCCACTATGGTCTTTATTATACACTCTTTCATGCTCTTTCTCTTCTTCATACTGATGTAGTCTCCCATGTTCTTTTTCTGAAGACCTCTCTCTTTCGTCCTCTTCTTCAGAATGATGTCTTCCTCCATGGTCTTTTTCAGATGCTCTTTCTTTCTCTCTTACTCCTACAAAGTGATGTCTTCTCCTAGGAACTTCTTCAAAAGAACTCTTTTTTTCTTCATTTTCTTCAAAGTACTGTGTTCGTCCATGCTGTTTTTCAAGTGACCTATTTCTTTCTACATATTCTTCAGAGTGATGTTCACTCCAGTGGTCTCCAGTGCGTCTCATCTCATCTTCTCTTTCAGAGTGATGACTTCTCTCATGCCTGTTTTCAGTCAAGCTCTCCCTCTTTTCCTCACCTTGAGATTCATGTCTTCCACTATGATCAGATGATTTCTCTCCTTCTTGCTCTCCTTTGGAGTAATGTTTGATATCATGCCCTTTTTCAGTTGACCCCTGTCTTTCCTCATTTCTTTCAGAGTGATCTCTTCTTCCATGTTCTTTTCCAGAGGTCCTGTTTCTCTCATCCTTTATTTCAGAGTGATGCTTTTGCCTATGCTCTTTTACAGAAGGTCGCTCTCTTCTTTCTTCACCTTCTGTATGATGTTTTCCTCCATGTTGTTTTTCAATTGACTTATCTATAATTTCTTCGAAGTGATGTCCCCATGTGTGCACTTTTTTAGAGGGTCCCTCCATCTCATTATTTTTTTGAGAGCGATGTCCACTTCCATGTTCTATTTCAGAGGATTTCCTGATTTCTTTCTCTTGTTCAGAGTGATGACTTTTCCCATGCTCGTTTCCAACAGGTTTCTCTCTGTCCTCTCCTGCTTCAAAGTAATTTCTTCTTCTATTATCTTTTTCATAGGGTCTTTCTCTTTCTTCATCTACTTCAGAGTGATTTCCTCTCCCATGCTCTACATCAGTTACCTTCCCAGTTTCTTTCTTACTTTCAGGATAATCTCTTCTCTCAAGTTCTATTTCAGACCTTTCTCTTTTGCCCTTCCCCTCAAAGTAATGTCTTTTCTCATGCTCTTTCTCAGAGGGCCCGTCTCCTTCCTTCTCACCTTCAGAGTGATGCTTTCTCCCATCTTCCTCTCCAGAAAACTCCTTTTTCTCTTGTTTATTCTCTTCCTCACTTCCATAGTATTGTCTGCTCTCATGCTCTTCTTTATAAGACATTTCTTCCTCCTCCATTCCTCTTTTCTCACCAACACGATCTTCTTCTTCTTTTTTTTGATGGTCTGATGGTGGTAATTTGAACTTCAGTCTACGTTGTAATGTTTTCGTAGAACTGATGTCAATTAAGAATTTAAATATTTCATATAAGCAGTATGAGATATGGCTTTGTCTAAGGCTGTCTCAGTGCGTGTATGAGGCGTTTCCCCAAAGCCCATCAAATACAATTATAGTAACAAAAATTTAAAGTGAAATAGATACTGAGGTAAAACTGCTAATGACAACTGCAAAGGAACTCAAAAAATGTTGTTGTACAAAACAAGTTCGCTTTAGTAATCAACCACTAATGTTACAATGTGGCGTTCACACCACTGGCTTTAATCAGGAGAGGCTTTGGCAAACATTAAGTAAGGTGTATACAGTATGTCTTATAAGTCAAACTTGGAATGGTGCATTTGAATGGTGGAAACGTTTTAAAGACGGTCTATGTCCGTAAATGATGATCCCGCCTGAGGTAGATCGGAGCCCATTGCAATTTTTTCCATGAACATTGAATGAGAGGAAAAGTACCAGGAAAAAACAAGTACCTGGTTTGATCAACACAGACATTCTGTTTAAGCACCTCATACTACTCAAAGTATACTGTACTCCTCAGCAAACCACTTCCACATTACAGGACCTCAGCTGGGACTTATTGACACATCCCTATACAATACTGACTTTGCTCCAAGTCACTTCCACATGTTTAGGCCATTAAAGGAGTTCCTGGAAGGCCGGCATTTCAGACATGAAGCAGGCAGTTTGACGATGGCTCCGAGAAAACTTAAAGTTTTTTTTTTATGGTATCTAAAGCATTAATGAAATGCTGGAATTAGTGCTTTAGTGTAGCAGTGGATTATACAGGGAAATAAAGGTAATATTTTTTATAGCAGTGTTCTGTTATTCTGCACAATCAAAAGTCCCGGTTTGAGTCACACTGGAATACTCGCTCTTTTTCCTTCTTACAGATAAGAAATCTAATGGCATCAATGCAAACTTGTTCTATTTGGTATTATGGCATGAGTGTCTACGTGCAGCAGTGCTACTGCTTGGGGCTCTGCACACCACTTGAGACAGCCATAGCAACATCATTTTAAATACAAACATTATGACAAGTGAAGAATGAACTTTAACACTGTTGTTAAATGTGACTGTCCCGTGAGTAATTCTAAACTAACTCAAAAGTCAGAAATAAACATTCTTACTTACCAACATCTGTAAATATTATAAGGCAAACTTCAAGTCTGTTTTTTTTATTTCTCTATTGCTGTTGATTTTTTGACACAGAAAGTGAACTTATACCTTTCGTCTCGCTGTCACTCTCTTTTTCTTTGACTCTCTTGCCTTCATTTATTCCTTCCCCACCATATTTTCCCAACAGCCCCTCATTTGTTCCAGAATCCTCTGAAGGTGACGAGGGAGAGGCATAAAGGCAGATAATAATAATGACAAGGATCATGACAATACCCTTAACTCTTTTAGTCTTATACAGAATGCAAACATAAAAAATGTGTCTGCTTAATCTGTGCTCTCTAAAACACACTACTAAAGCGAACAGTTGCTTTTTCTTCTAATACACCAAACTAGGACTAGTCTGCCTACACAACAACTAATTAAGCAACAAAATATCAGAATGTTATTCATGATATCAGATGAAAAAGTATTCATTATATTTTTATTATAGGTCACATTTTCCACCACAAAAAAGTAACTTCAAGAAATTGCTTGTTGCTATTAACCAAATGACAGTACTGTATACAGTATGCAGGGTGTTCAAATCAAACCTGGACTTCCTTGGTGTCAAACCAAGATAGAAGACTTATTGTACTAGGACTGGTGTGAAGACAAGATACTCTAGCACTCTGCCTTGGTTAAGGCTTCCTTATGGAACCACAGGAAGAGGGATTCAGGTGTGACTTTAGAAAAAACCATGTGGAGTAAAGACAGGAAGTGCAGTAGGAAAATTAGTTAGAAGACTCGGCTCGATCAGGCAGAACCGTTACATGTGCAGCGAGTGGAATGCAGTACTCCTTGGTTATTGATGAATAACTTGTAACCAACTTGCGGAAGAGAGGCTGTACCGTCCTGTCCTCGCTCACAGCCATTTCACATGTTTGTGTCGTTAAAGGAGTTCCTGGGAGGCCAGCATTTCAGACATGAAGCAGGCAGTCTGATCAAGGCTCATGACCTTGATGCTATCCAAGCACTAATGAAACCCCGGGATAAGTGCACAGTGTAGCAGCGGATTATATGGAGAAATGAAGGGAGTTTTTACTCTTATAACTGTGTTCTGGTATTCTCCATAATCAAAAGTCCCGGTTTGACTTGAACGCTCACCTCGAACTTTACTGTATAATATAGTTATTGTAAAAGGATTAAACATATAAAACAGGGTCTGTACACCATAGGCTAGTTTGAGAACTACTAATTTGGAAGTTTCTCTTCTTGATGAACAGCAGCAACAAAACATTTGACCAGAAGTAGCACAGACTTGTAGTCATACAAATACTAATACTGTATATCAACACATTCACATACTGTACAACACACTCACTCACTATTAGACCAATTTCTACAAAATACAGTTTTCCACTCCTACACACCAAGAAGAACAATATCCACAAACACATCTCCATACTGTACTACTAACAAGCCACACCATTTTATTAAATAAATTAAAGTCAAGGATCTTCTTGGTACCTTCTTCAGACTTTCTCTCGTCTTTGTCTTCCGAGGTATTTAGGTGTTATTTGGGGTGTTTAATTACAAATGTAAAGACAGGAAGAAAATAGTATATAATAAGAAGAAAAACATTCAAATTAAAATGAGGATCTAGTATCAGTTTTGCAAGATCAGTTTCCTCAAATGGTTTATATATTAGACAATCAAATAGTTTGATCTGAAACTATATACTAGCAGTTTTGTAGTAGTTTTGTAAATAGTGCAACAAAATAGAAAAAGCACTTCTGTATCGTAAACCACTTTCCTCCTCCTCAATGTACAGTAGCTATTATTTAGATGCTGCATTATAAGAACACTAACTCATTCTCAATAAGTGCTTTCAAGCCATGCAGTCCACTGTGAGATAATAGCAGACAGAAATGAATTGCTTTCAACAGAGGATGCTGTTATTATTACGTTTAATTAAATTATGTAGTCTAAAATTCAAATCAAATAAAATGTTTATTTCGTCATGTACAAAACCATAGACAGTAGGAAATACAGCGAAATGCAACTGTTTGTGACCAAAATAAGGAAAGATAAAATAAGAAGATAGAAAAATTGAGAATTTAGATCTACAATAATAAATCTACTATAAAAACTACTACTAAAAAAAAAATCTACTTTTCTACTATAAAATCTACAAATTAACATATTTGTAGCATATCCGGGATATAAATATGACTAATGTGCCGAATCCTCTAGTGATCACATGAGTAGCCATAAATGATAAATAATATATAATAACTAATGAAATACATTTACTTGAAGGCAATTGTAGCTACATGTTAATGTCTGCAGAATATGTACTACATTTGCAGTAAACTACATTTGCACTTAATTCTTTTTTTCAATGAGATTAAAACCGATCACAGAGTTCACACTCTTCTCTGGGTTACTGCTGACTGGAATCACTATTCTCTTTTTAATAAAGCTTTTAGAGGTTTTTATAGGTAAGACACCTGGACATTGATTTTTTTTTTATCAACTGCAGAGCACACACTTATTTCCCACATTGCACTCTTTCAGTCTTATTCCCGTGACACCTTGCAACAATTTCTGTCCTCTCAGCCTCAGCTCTTGCCGACTCAGCAAAATCGGGTAAACATTTTATTTCTCTTTTTATCGCTCTCTCAGCATCTCCTTTCGGTTTTTCTGTTCATTTTGTCTTTTGATTATCCTTCAATTTAGTCTTTTTTTTTTTCATTTACAGAATCCTTCACTACAGTCTAGGCGAGGCTCTGCAGAATCACTGACTGTATCATTTATCAATTTTAATTTACTTACCAGACCAATGTGAGAACCGTACAGGTGCAAAGTTAATATTTGAATGTGCAACCTTAAAGCATCTCTTTCTGTCTAAACCCTGCTATGCCGCATAAAGATGCAAAGGATGATGGGAACACTCGATATTATTCCTCCATAAACATACAAACCTTGTGGAATAAAGTAAATTACAGAAGATTCCCTCATTAGTTTTCCTTCTTTCCTTCATGCTTAGTGAAGGTTGTTTAAGTGAAGGGCTTCAAGAAAAAAACTGGATAAATTAATTTTTTTGGACTTTCACATATTCTGGCAAATAAGTGTAAAGTGTACTTGGGTAGAGAAACAATATTTCTGTCCAATCGGATTTATCTCATTTTGTAGTCAAACCCATTGAGTGTAGACAAAACGTCTTTTTTTTTTTTTTTATTCGAAAGCTTTTTCATTTTCATTTTCTCCTCAATAACTCATGACTCAGGAAGGAATTGCATATTTTGCTAAAATTTTTTAATAAAGTAACTAGAACTACAACACAGGCTTTTAAAACATTGAAATGTTGATTTGTTTTTGCATTAGAATACATCAATATTGCTAGAACAATGCAGTGCTGTCCATCAGGTCTCCAGAAGGGTATTTGCTTTAACCTGATACACACTGGACACTAGTTATTATTCAGGTCCAGCAGCTGCACTACACATACTGTAGCACATTAAGCAAGTGGCAGCACTGAATTAATGCTGTTAACCTCTTACTGTCCCTGGCTACAGGATACGGTAAAGATAAGTCATGATTATTGTAAATAATGAAACCTTTATCGACATTTATAAAGAAAATAAAATCAGAAGTCTTTCACCATTTCTTAACTCTGATATCAACATTATGCTCACAGCCTGTACACGTTGTGATCTACACATTATTCCTTCCTTTTACCGCCTGCAAACACACACACACACACACACACACACACACACACACACACACACACACACACACACACACACACACTTGTATTACCTGTCAGTATTTTTGAAGCTCTATCTTGCTTCTCCACTCATCCATTTTTCATTTCCCTCCATCAACTATCCTCTTTAGCCTGTCCACCTTACACAACATTAAGTTTGATTTATTTGGCTCTATGAACTACTCATTCATCAGTGTTTTTCATTCTGTGTGTGTGTGTGTGCTGATTGTGTGATTATGCACTATTTATATGCTTCTGTGCACTTTCAGAAATGAGAAATCCCAGCTCTCCCAGATTCATCCAATATGCGGAAGTGTGTATTAATTTTCCTCATTGCATTTGACTCTCCACTATTCTCTGCACAGGTCAAATGTCATCACTCTATGGGAGTCAGCTGCTTTGGTGACTTGCTGATGAAGCTGTTTTAGGAGTTATGGGCTTATAAGGCAGCAAATCAATAACTATGAAGGGTTTAGCATTAGCATTAGGGTTAACGCAGCAGACGGAGGGACGGTGATGACAGCGTGGGGACCATTTGACACACTCCGAGTTCCTTCTTGGTGTGTGTACTACCATACTAAGGGTGAGTGTATTTGATGTTATAATTATATGATGCTATGTATGTTATAATATCACAATTTATGACAAGAGTTTTGCTGAGACAATCTGCTTTACCATGTCATTGTCACACACACTATCTGATTTACACAAACATCAGTGGTCTCTTGTTAGCAGTGTGTAATGCCTGCATATTGTCACCACATTCTTTTTGCTTAATTCTTGATCATAAGTGAAGTGTCGACTTTAAAGTAAGAATAAAATATTGTTTCCCTGGAATTACAGTCCAGTCTCAGGTTTACATAAATATAAGATTCCTGAAAACAAGTCTCCTTCCTGTAAATAATTAGCAGTAAGCTATTATATGTGCTAATTACTGTACAAGCAGTTGTAATCTAAATTAACTACAACATTTCAACAATAAAACATATATTTTCTAATTAACTTGAATAGGAGAAATATTAGAGTGACATTTCAGTATTTCAGATAAACAGGATATATTTACTACCTGAGCACAAATTAAAAAAACATCTGCCTTTAGGTGGAAGTCTTTAAACAGGTAGGAATAAGAAAATTGTAGTAGCTGGACATGTATATACAGTAAGGCCCCTACATATGAACATTCGAGTTATGAACTTTCCAAGATACGAACATGTATTCGCGCATGTTCAATTGCGAAAGTTATATCACATGTCCGATGTACAATTGTTATGTGCATCCCAGGAAGCTGGTACTGATAAGAAGCGCCAGGCAGTAACGATGGAGACAAAAGTCAAAATAATTGGGAGGATGGAGTGATATTGCTCATACTGTACTTTTAACATGAAGACCATTTCAACAATTGGCCCGATTCTAAAAAATAAAGACAAGATCATAGAACATGTTTGCTTTTTTTAAACTCTGTATAGCTGATCATGTTAGTATCCTAGTAACTAGATGATGTTTTTTGGGACTTACGAGTTAATTGGACTTACAGAGAAACTCTCGGAACGGAACTTGTCCGTATGTTGGGGACTTACTGTGTATAGGTGTAAATATACTACATGCGTGTTTGAGATTATTCAAACACATTCAGGGATATGAAATTATGGCACAATTGGATTGAAATTGATGCTCTCCAGTATCCAGTTCTTTGCTGTAACCCTGGTATAAGAGAGTTTTGATATGTTTTTCACTATGTAAGCAGGTTTTCCTCTCCATGGATAGCAGGCTAGTAACAATAAACAGAAATCCCTGTTGTTTGCTCCTCTATGGATTTCACACGACTATACAATAGTGCTCAACATTTTCTGCTCTATTCTTTTCAATTCAACATGAAGTCATCTATGAACCCATAAAGCCTACCTCTGAAATTTAGGTCAAAAAGAAAAAATAACATTCTTTGACCTATTAGTCAGGTGTGCATGGTGATTAATATATATTAATATTATACACCACTCCTCCCAAATCCTATAGTATGTGATGACTAAATGGTGTAATACTACATTATATACACACCTGTCACTTCATTAGGGACTACTTATCACATGGCCGGAGCACAATGCATTAAGGTTGAAGGTCAAGACACTCATTTAATGTTCACATCAAAACTTTGACTATGGCATGACTGTTGGTACCAGACAGGCTGGTTCAGGTATTTCAGAATTTGCTGATCTCAGAAGAGACACTTTGCTGACGAGAGAAGACACAGGAGAAGCGGAAAGCCTGGTTCAAGCAGACAGGAAAGCTACAGTAAGTATACGATTGCATGGAGTTGAGCAGAAAAGCATCTCAGAATGCACAACATGTCAAACCTGGAGGTTCACTGGCTCTAACAGCACGATGCCACATCAGGTTCCACTCCAATCCACAGTGATCACAGGCTCAGTGAAACTTGACAGTTGAAGTGTCAGCATATGACCTTGTCTGATGAATTGAGATTCCACTACACAGGTCAGAAATCAACAGCACGAAAAAAAATAAACTGTCTTATGTCTATATTTCAGGAAGGTGAAGGTGGGGAATGTTTTTTTTAGGACCTTTGAATACTAACTGAGCACTGATTAAATTCCACAGTCCATCTGGGTATTGTTTCTTACCAGGTCCAAAAATCTGTGCGACAGTCTTTAGACCACATTTCTTCTGAGTTTTGTTTCATGCTTTCTTAGTTCTTGTATTTCAATGATGTATTGAGAAATAGTTCTTCAGACCACCTGAAGGAGTTTTTTGGCTCTTATTTTCAGTCCAGCTCCTGTACAGCGGAATGTTTTTGTTTGTTAAGCCACACAGTGTCCTATGAATAATTTAAGCATAAAAATCTAACTTAAGGCATGGACCAGTGAGAGACAGGTACAGATGGTGACAGTTGTTCTAGCCAACAATTAGTAAACTGCTGATGCTGAATGTTGCATGGCTGGTGCAGACAGAGAGGGGAAATGAGGTTGCTGCTGAGGTTGCTATACTGTATAAACAACTAGATTTTAAATACTTTATATCCTGTTGCATTAAAACATTTGGTCCCATTTCTTAAATTTAACATATATAATTGAATTGAATTGAATTTGAAGATATGAGGGATGCTTCACACCTTTTGCCTAGTACTGTACATCCCATAATAGTTCATCTCCAACATAATAACACAAAGCATGTATACTCTCAGACTGCTATCACAAACACAACAATGAATTCGGTGTACCTTAATGACTTTCTCAGTCACGTAATCCGATGGTGCACCACTGGGATGTTGTCATGCAATCATACAGTATGTACATGAGGTCAGAAATCTAAATCTAAAAAGTCCACAATCCATGGCATAAAATATTAGTAATAGTAATAAAATGGTAAGTGTTTAGGTCTTGCAGTGTACTGTAAGTAAAATTGCAAATCCCTATGCATGAGCAGAAGTGAGAATTATTATTATGATATTACTACGATGGATTTCTATGAAAAAAAAATCATATGAAGCGTTTCTACAGCTTTGCTACAGCACTACAGTAAATGACCATTTAAAGATTAAACTTCTCCCACCTTTAGTGAAGTCCAGAGTTGCATTATCAGTATTTGTGTCTGAGTAAAAAGCAACAGTAGTCGTTTAGTACCACTTTGATTGACAGTATACACAGGGTGTTAGAAGGCAAATCCGTCACACACACTAATATATACTGTACGCTCAGCTCGGGAGGCACAACACAACACATTGGCATGTGCATGTCCTGGATCAACACCGCAGATGTTTAGACCAGGGAGTCTGAGCTCCAGCCATGTGAAACTGTACAGTTTCAAGCTTTCAGTGCTCCTAACACACACCTGCTGGCAGTCAGACAGCGCTGGTGATCATTAGCTGCTGAGCTGGAGCAGGTGCGCTGGGAGCAAGAAGAACTCCACATTGTGCGGTGCAGTGGAGCTGAGGACCAGAACTGAGAAACCCTGGTTTAGTCCTTGAGGGGGGGGGGGGGGGGGGGGAGGAAGAGAGTGATTCATGAGTTTAAATTTATTTATACTCACTCAAGTAATTAATCTACTGTATCTAAACTAATAGATTATACTTTAGTTCAGCCATAGTGCTTATAACAGGTACAGTGGGTGTGTTACTGGAGGTGGTAGTCATGGTAACCATTGTTATGGTAGTGCTTGTGGAGTTGCATCAGTTGCGAGAGATGGAAAGAATCTTGTTAAAAACTGAAAATTGATATTAAAGATATCAAAGCGTAAAGATCCGTGAACCTTTTGTTACGTCTATAAATGATTTATTCCGGTGCTAAAGTCACGATGTCAAACCGGATTGTATCCCACAGGAACCTCCTCCCTTACAGTAGCTATGTGTGTGTGTGTGTGTGTGTGTGTGGTGTGTTTGTGTGTGTGTGTGGTGTGTGTGTGGTGTGTGTGTGTGTGTGGTGTGTGTGTGTGTGTGTGGTGTGTGTGTGGTGTGTGTGGTGTGTGTGTGGTGTGTGTGGTGTGTGTGTGTGTGTGTGGTGTGTGTGTGTGTGTGGTGTGTGTGTGTGGTGTGTGTGTGTGTGTGTGGTGTGTGTGTGTGTGTGGTGTGTGTGTGTGGTGTGTGTGTGTGTGTGGTGTGTGTGTGTGTGTGTGTGTGTGTGGTGTGTGTGTGTGTGTGGTGTGTGTGTAGTGTGTTTGTGTGTGTGGTGTGTGTGTGTGTGTGTGGTGTGTGTGTGTGTGTGGTGTGTGTGTGGTGTGTGTGATGTGTGTGTGTGTGTGGTGTGTGTGTGTGGTGTGTGTGTGTGTGTGGTGTGTGTGTGGTGTGTTTGTGTGTGTGGTGTGTGTGGTGTGTTTGTGTGTGTGTGGTGTGTGTGTGTGTGTGTGGTGTGTGTGTGTGGTGTGTGTGGTGTGTGTGTGTGTGTGTGGTGTGTGTGTGTGTGTGTGTGGTGTGTGTGTGTGTGTGTGGTGTGTGTGTGTGTGTGTGTGTTGTGTTTGTGTGTGTGTGGTGTGTGTGTGTGTGTGGTGTGTGTGTGTGGTGTGTGTGTGTGTGTGGTGTGTGTGTGTGTGTGTGTGTGTGGTGTGTGTGTGTGTGTGGTGTGTGTGTAGTGTGTTTGTGTGTGTGGTGTGTGTGTGTGTGTGTGGTGTGTGTGGTGTGTGTGTGTGTGTGGTGTGTGTGTGTGTGTGGTGTGTGTGTGTGTGTGTGGTGTGTGTGTGTGTGTGTGTGGTGTGTGTGTGTGTGTGTGTGGTGTGTGTGTGTGGTGTGTGGTGTGTGTGTGTGTGTGTGTGGTGTGTGTGTGTGTGTGGTGTGTGTGTGTGTGTGGTGTGTGTGTGTGTGTGTGGTGTGTGTGTGTGTGTGTGTGGTGTGTGTGTGTGGTGTGTGTGTGTGTGTGGTGTGTTTGTGTGTGTGGTGTGTGTGTGTGTGTGTGTGTGTGTGTGTGGTTTGTGTGTGTGGTGTGTGTGTGTGGTGTGTGTGTGGTGTGTGTGGTGTGTGTGTGTGTGTGTGTGTGTGGTGTGTGTGTGGTGTGTGTGTGTGGTGTGTGTGTGGTGTGTGTGTGTGTGTGGTGTGTGTGTGTGTGTGTGTGTGGTGTGTGTGTGTGTGTGTGTGTGGTGT